>CM056049.1:59730093-60291947 GCA_029574335.1 Rana kukunoris
CTGCTGCCCCCCCCCGCTGCTCTCTCTCTGCCCGGGCACTTGGCCCCCCCCCCCCGCTGTTCTCTCTCTGCAGCCGCTGCACCCCCCCCCCTTCTCTCCTCTCCTGCCCCCCGCCCTGTCTCTCTCCTCTGCCCCCCCCCCCCCCCCCCCCTCCCCCGCTGTCTCTCATCTCGTTCATCCTGCCTCCTCTGGCCCTCTCTGCCCCCCCACCCCCCCCGCTGTCTCTCTCCTATCTGACGCTGTGTGCCTGCCCCCCCCCCCAGTCTCTCTCTCCGCCCTTCTCTCTCGTCCTCCCCTCTCTCTCCCCCTCCCCTGCCCCCCCCGCTGGTCTCTCTCACTCTCCCCCCCCCCCCCGCTCCTCTCTCTCCCCCTCTCCTCTCTCACTCCGCCCCCTCCCCCCCCGCTGCTCTCTCTCCGCCCCCCCCCCCCCCGCTGTCTCTCTCTCCCCGGCACCCCCGCCCCCCCCCCCCCCCCGCCCCCCCCCCCCCCAGCAGTCTCTCCTCTCCCTTCTCCCACTCTCTCTCCTGCCCCCCCCCCCCCCCCTGTCTCTCTCTCTCTGGGCCCCCCCCCCCTGTCTCTCTCTCTCTTTTGCCTCCCCCCCCTGTCTCTCCTCTCTCTATCTGCCCTCACCTCCCACCGCTGTCTCTCCTGGCCCCCCCCCCCCCCCCCGCTGTTCTCTTCTCTCTTCTCTCTCTGCCCCCCCCCCCCTGTCTCTCTCCCCCCGCCCCCCCCGCTGTGTCCTCTCTTCCCCCCCCCCCCGCCCGCGTCTCTCTCTCGTCCATACCCCCCCCCCCCCCGCTGACCCCCTCATCTGCGGTCTCGCCCCCCCTAGCTTCTCTCTCTCTGCTCCACCCTCTCCTCTGCCCTCCCCCCCGGCTGTCTCTCTCTGCTCCCTGCCCATCCCCCACGCTGCCCCCCCTCTCCTCCCCTCTGCCCCCCCCCCGCTGTCCTCTCTCTCTGCCCCCCCCCCCCTCGCTCCCCCCCCTGTCTCTGTCTCTGCTGCTGTCTGGCCCCCCCCCCAGCTGTCTCTCTCTCTGCCCCCCCCCCGCCCCCTCCTCTCTCTCTCTGCCCCCCCCCCGCTGTCTCTTCTCTCTGCCCCCACCCCCTCACCCCCCCACTTCTCTCTCCCTGCCCCCCCCCCCCCCCCGCGTCTCTCTCTCTGGCCCCCCCCCCCCCGCACACCCCTCGCCCCGCCCCCACTGTGGGATCTCTCTCTGCCCCCCCCCCCGCTGTCCCTCTCCTCTGACTGCCCCCCCTCCCGCTGTCTCCTCCCTCTGCCCCCGCCCCTCCCCCTGTCTCTCCTCTCTTCCCCTGCTGCCCCCCCCCCCCCCCGCTGTCTCTCTCCTGCCCGCCCCCGCCCACCTTCTCACTCTCTGCCCTCCCCCCCTCTCTCGTCCCTCTCCCGTCTCTGCCCCCCCCCCTCCCAGCTGTCTCTCTCCCAGCCCCCCCCCCCCGGTGCCCCCCCACCCCCCCCACTCTCCCCTCTCACTCACTGCCCCCCCCCCCCCCTGTCCTCTCTCCCTCCCCCGCTGCTCTCTCTCTGGCTCCCTTCCCTTGCCCCCCACCCCAGCTGTTCTCTCTCTCTTCTGCCCCCCCCCCCCCGCTGACTCTCTCTCCTTGTCCCCCTGCTGTCCTCTCTGCTCTCCTGCCTGCCCCCCCCCGCTGTCTCCTCACTCCTAGCCCCCCTCCCCGCTGTCTCTCTCTCTGCCCTGGCTCCCCTCTCTTCTCTGCCGCCCCTGAACTCTCCCATCGCCCCCCCCCCGCCTGTCTCTCTCTCTGCCCCCCCACCCCGCGTCTCTCTCTCTGTGCCGCCTCTGGGCCCCCCCCCCCCCGCTGTCTCTCTCTGCTGCCCCCCCTCTGCCCCACCCCCCCGCTCGTCTCTCTCTCTCTGCCTGCCCCCCCCCGCTGTCTCTCTCTCGCCCTCTCTCTTCTGCCCCCCCCCCCCACCCTCTCTCTCCCCCCCCCCCTCCGCAGTCCTCTCTCTCTCCCCCCCACCCCGCTGTCTCTCTCATCCTCTGCTCCGCACCGCCCCCCCCCCCCCCGCTGTCTCTCTCTCCGCTCCCCCAGCCCCCCCCACCCCCGCCCCCCCGGTCTCTCTCTGTCTGTGCCCTGCCCCCCCCCCGCTGTCTCTCTCTCTGCCCCCCCCGCCCCCCCTCCCCGCTTTCTCTCTCCTCCCCAGCCCCCCCCCCCCCCCCCCCCTCCCCCACCCCCCCCGCTGTCTCTCTCTCCTGCCCGGGCCCAACCCCCCCCCCCCCTCCTCTGCCCCCCCCCCGCTCTGCTGCCCCCCCCCCCCCCCGCTGTCTCTCTCTTCACTCCCCCCCCCCCCCCCCCTCCTGTCTCTCTCTCCCCCGCCCGTGCTCCTCTCTGCCCCCACCCCCCGCAGGTCCTCTCTCTCTGCCCCCCCCCCCCCCCGCCACCACCCCCCCACTCCGCGTCTCGCTCTCTTGCCCCCCCTCCGCTGTCTCTCTCTCATGCTCTCCCCCTGCCCCCCCCCCCCCCCTGTCTTCTCTCTCTCTGCCCCCTCGCCCCCCCCCCCCCCCCCCCCCGCTGTCTCTTCCTCGCCCTCTGCTCCTTCTGCACCCCCCCCCCCGGCCCCCCCCCCCCCCCGCTGTCTCTCTCTCTGCCCCCCGCACCGCCCTGCCCCCCGCCCCACCCGCTGTCTCTGCTTCTCTCTCTTCTCTCCTCGCTGCCCCCCCCCCCCACCCCTCTGTCTCTCTCTCTCCCCCATATCTTCCTGCCGCTCCCCCCCCCCGCTGTCTCTCTCTGCCTGCCCCCCCCGCTGTCTTCTCCTCTGCCCCCCGCCGCTGTCCATCTCTCTGCCCCCCCCCCCCCCCCCGCTTCTCTCTCCTCGCTTCTGCCGGCCCTGCGTGGCTCTCCTGCCCCCCCCCCCGCGCTGTCTCTCTCTCCGCCCCCCCCCCGCATGTCCCCCTCTCTCTCTGCCCCCCCCCCCGCTGTCCTCTCTCCTCTGTCTGGTCTGCTCTGCTGCTGCCCCCCCCTGGCCTGTTCTCTCTCTCTGCCCGCCCCCCCGCTGTCTCTCTCCTGTCTCCCCTGCCCTCGGTCCCCCCCCCGCTGCTCTCTCTCTGACTTCTCTCTGCCCCCCCCCCCCCCCCCCCGCTGTCCTCTCTCTGCCCCCCCCCCCTCCTCTCCCCCCCCCTCCCCCGCGTCTCTCTCTCTCTTCTCTGGCCCCCACCCCCTCGCCCCCCCCCGCTGTCCTCTCTCTCCTGCCCTCACCCCCGCTGTCCTCTCCTCTGCCTCCCTGCCCCCGCCCCCCCCCCCGCTGTCTCTCTCGTCCTGCCCCCCCCCCGCTGTCCTCTCTCCCGCCCCCCCCCCACCCCCCGCTGTCTCTCTCTCCTCTCTCCCCTCTGTCTCTCTCTCTCTGTCTGGCCCCCCCCCCCCCCCCCCACCCTGTCTCTCCTCTCTCTCTGCCCCTCGGCCACTCTCTCTGCTGGCTGCCTCTGAATCTGCCCCCCCCCTCACCTGCGTGCCTCCCCCCCCCCCCCACCGCGTCTCTCCTCTCTGCCCCCACCCCGCTGTCTCTCTCTCTGGCCCCCCCCCCGCTGTCCTCTCCTCTCTGACCTGCCCCGCATCCCCCCCCCCCGCTGTCTCTTCTCTCTCCTGGCCCCCCCCCCCCCCCCCCCCCCCCCTGTCTCTCTCTCTGCTCTCTCGGCTCCTCTGCCCCACCCCCCGCTGTCTCTCTCTCTGCCCCCACCCGCCCCCGCTGTCTCTCTCTCTGCCCCTGCTGTCTCTCTGGCTCTCTCCCACCCCCCCCCCCGCTGTCCTCTCTCTCTCCCCCCCCGCCCGTGTCTCTCATCTATTGGCTGCCCCCCTCTGTGTCCTCCTCTCTCTGCCCCCCCCCCCGCCCCCCCCCCGTCCTCCCTCTCTGCACTGGCTGGCGTCTCTCTCTGTTGCCCCTCTGCCCTGCTGGGCGATCTGCCCCCCCCCCCCCCCCATGTCTCCTCTCTCCTTGTCTCTCCCCCTGCCGCCCCCCCCCCGCAGTCTCTCTCTCTCTCTGCCCCCCCCCGCTGTCTCTCTCATCTGCCCTTCTCCGTCTTCTGCCCCCTCCCCCCCCGCTGTCTCTCTCTCTGCCCCCCCCCCCCAGTCTCTCTCTCTCCCCCCCCCGCTGTCTCTCCTCTGCCTCTGCCCCATCTCCCCCACCCCCCGCTGTCTCTCTTCTCCTGGCCCCCCCCCCCGCTGTCTCTCTCTCTCTCCCCCCCCCCCCCCCGCTCCCGCTCTCCTCTCCTCCTCTGCCCCCCCCCCCCGCTGTCTCTCTCTCTTCCTGCTCTGCCCCCCCCCCCGCTGTCTCTCTCTCTGCCCCCCCCCCCCCGCTGTCTCTCTCTCTGCCCCCCCCCCCCACCGCTGTCTCTCTGCTCTCCCCCCTCTCTGCTGCCCCCCCCCCCCCCGCTGTTCTCTCCTCCCTGCCCCTGCCCCCCACCCCCCGCTGTCCCTCTCTCTTCCCCTCCCCCCCCCCCACCCCTCCCCCGCTGTCTCTCCGTCTCTGCTGTCTCTCTCATCTTGCCCGCCCCCCCCCCCATCCTCTGCCGCCTCTCCTCATCTCTCTGGGCCGCCCCCCCCCCCCCCCCCCCCCCCCGCGTCTCTCTCTCTGGGCCCCCCCCCCCCCCCCCCCGCTGTCCTCTCTCTCTCTCCCACCCCCCCACCCTCCACCCCCACCCCCCGCTGTCTCTCTCTCTTGCCCCCCCCCCGCTTCTCTCTCTCCCTCTGCCCCCCCCGCTGTCCCCCTCTGTCTCTCCTCTCTCCTCTCTCTCAGCCCTCTCCCTCCCCCCCGCTGTCTCTCTCTGCTGGCCCCCCCCCGCTGTCTCTCTCCTCCTCCTGCCCCCCCGCTGTCTCTCTCTCTGCCCCCCCCGTGTCTCCCCCCCCCGCTGTCTCTCTCTTCTCTGCCCCCCCCCCCCCCCGCTGTCCCTCTCTCCTCTTCTCTCTCTCTGCCCCCCCCCCGCTGTCTCTTCTCTCTCTGCCCCCCCCCCCCGCTGTCTCTCGTTCCCTCTCCCTCCCCTCTCTGCCCTCCCCCCGCTGTCTCTCTCTGCTTGCTGCCCTCCGCCCACACCCCGCTGTCCTCTCTCTGCCCCCCCCCCCTGTCTCTCTCTCTGCCCCCCCCCGCCTGTCCTCTCTCTCTCCTGCCCTCCCCCCCCCGCTGTCTCTCTCTGCCCTCCCCCCGCTGTCTCTCTCTCTCCCCTGCCCTCCCCCCCGCTGTCTCTCTCTCTGCCCCCCCCCCTGTCCTCTCTCTCTGCCCCCCCCCGCGTCTTCTCTCCTCTCTGCCCCCCCCCGCTGTCTCTCTCTGCCCTTCTCTCTCTGCCCCCCCCGCTGTCTCTCTCTGGCCCCCCCCCCTGTCTCTCTCTCTCTGGCCCCCCCCCTGTCTCTCTCTCTCTGCCCCCCCCGCTGTCTCTCTCTCTCTCTGCCCCCCCGCTGTCTCTCTCTCTCTGCCCCCCGCTGTCTCTCTCTCTCTCTGCCCCCCGCTGTCTCTCTCTCTCTGCCCCCCCCCTGTCTCTCTCTCTCTCTGCCCCCCCGCTGTCTCTCTCTCTCTCTCTCTCTCTCTCTCTCTCTCTCTGTCTCTCTCTCTCTCTCTCTGTCTCTCTGCCCCCCCGTCTCTCTCCCTCTGCCCCCCCTGTCTCCTCTCTCTCTGCCCCCCCTGTCTCCCTCTCTGCCCCCCCCCTGTCTCCCTCTCTGCCCCCCCCCTGTCTCTCTCTCTGCCTCTGCCCCCCCCTGTCTCTCTCTCTGCCCCCCCTGTCCTGTCTCCTCTCTCTGCCCCCCCTGTCTCTCTCTGCCCCCCTGTCTCTCTCTCTGCCCCCCCTGTCTCTCTCTCTGCCCCCCCTTGTCTCTCTCTCTGCCCCCCCCCTGTCTCTCTCTCTGCCCCCCCCCTGTCTCTCTCTCTCTGCCCCCCCTGTCTCTCTCTCTGCCCCCCCCTGTCTCTCTCTCTGCCCCCCCCCTGTCTCTCTCTCTGCCCCCCCCCTGTCTCTCTCTCCTGCCCCCCCCCCCCCTGTCTCTCTCTCTGCCCCCCCCGTCTCTCTCTCTGCCCCCCCCCCCTGTCTCTCTCTCTGCCCCCCCCTGTCTCTCTCTCTGCCCCCCCCTGTCTCTCTCTCTGCCCCCCCTGTCCTCTCTCTCTCTGGCCCCCCTGTCTCTCTCTCTGCCCCCCTGTCTCTCTCTCTGGCCCCCCTGTCTCTCTCTCTGCCCCCCTGTCTCTCTCTCTGGCCCCCCCTGTCTCTCTCTCTGCCCCCCCCGTCTCTCTCTCTGCTCTGCCCCCCCCCCCCTGTCTCTCTCTCTGCCCCCCCCCCCTGTCTCTCTCTCTGCCCCCCCCCTGTCTCTCTCTCTCTCTCCCACCCCGCTGTCTCTCTCTCTCTCTCTCCCACCCGCTGTCCTCTCTCTCTCTCTCCCACCCGCTGTCTCTCTCTCTCTCTCTCCCACCCGCTGTCTCTCTCTCTCTCTCTCCCACCCCCGCTGTCTCTCTCTCTCTCTCTCTCTCCCACCCGCTGTCTCTCTCTCTCTCTCTCTCTCTCCCCCCGCTGTCTCTCTCTCTCTCTCCCACCCGCTGTCTCTCTCTCTCTCTCCCACCCGCCGCTTCTCTCTCTCTCTCTCTCCCCCTGTCTCTCTCTCTCTCTCCCACCCGCTGTCTCTCTCTCTCTCTCCCACCCGCTGTCTCTCTCTCTCTCTCCCACCCGCTGTCTCTCTCTCTCTCTCCCACCCGCTGTCTCTCTCTCTCTCTCTCCCACCCGTCTGTCTCTCTCTCTCTCCCACCCGCTGTCTCTCTCTCTCTCCCACCCGCTGTCTCTCTCTCTCTCCCCCGTGTCTCTCCCTCCCTCTCTCTCCCACCTCGCCGCTGTCTCTCTCTCTCTCTCTCTCACACCCGCTGTCTCTCTCTCTCTCTCTCCCACCCGCTGTCTCTCTCTCTCTCTCTCCCCCCGCTCTCTCTCTCTCTCTCCCACGCCCGCTGTCCTCTCTCTCTCTCTCCCGCCCGCTGTGTCTCTCTCTCTCTCCCCCCGCCCGCTGTGTCTCTCTCTCTCTCTCCCCCCGCTGTGTCTCTCTCTCTCTCTCTCTCTCTCCCGCCCGCTGTGTCCTTCTCTCTCTCTCTCTCCCGCCCGCTGTGTCTCTCTCTCTCTCTCTCCCGCCCGCTGTGTCTCTCTCTCTCTCTCTCTCCCGCCCGCTGTGTCTCTCTCTCTCTCTCTCCCGCCCGCTGTGTCTCTCTCTCTCTCTCCCCCGCCCGCTGTTCTCTCTCTCTCTCTCTCTCCCACCCGCTGTGTCTCTCTCTCTCTCTCTCTCCCCCGCTGTGTCTCTCTCTCTCTCTCTCTCCCACCCGCTGTGTCTCTCTCTCTCTCTCTCTCTCCCACCCGCTGTGTCTCTCTCACTCTCTCTCTCTCTCTCTCCCACCCGCTGTGTCTCTCTCTCTCTCTCTCTCTCCCCCACCCGCTGTGTCTCTCTCTCTCTCTCTCTCTCTCCACCCGCTGTGTCTCTCTCTCTCTCTCTCTCTCCCACCCGCTGTCTCTCTCTCTCTCTCTCTCCCACCCGCTGTGTCTCTCTCTCTCTCTCCTCCCTCCACCTGTGTCTCTCTCTCTCTCTCTCTCTCCCACCCGCTGTGTCTCTCTCTCTCTCTCTCTCCCACCCGCTGTGTCTCTCTCTCTCTCTCTCTCTCTCCCACCCGCTGTGTCTCTCTCTCTCTCTCTCTCTCTCCCACCCGCTGTGTCTCTCTCTCTCTCTCTCTCACCCACCCGCTGTGTCTCTCTCTCTCTCTCTCCCACCCGCTGTGTCTCTCTCTCTCTCTCTCCCACCCGCTGTGTCTCTCTCTCTCTCTCTCCCACCCGCTGTGTCTCTCTCTCTCTCTCTCTCCCACCCGCTGTGTCTCTCTCTCTCTCTCTCTCCCACCCGCTGTGTCTCTCTCTCTCTCTCTCCCCCCACCCCGCTGTGTCCCTCTCTCTCTCTCCCACCCCCCCCGCTCGCCCTCTCCCACCCCCCCGCTCGCCCTCTCCCACCCTCCCCCCCCCCCCGCTCGCCCTCTCCCACCCCCCCCCGCTCGCCTCTCCCACCCCCCCCGCTCGCCCTCATCCCACCCCCCCCCGCTCGCCCTCTCCCACCCCCCCCCGCTCGCCCTCTCCCACCCCCCCGCCTCGCCCTCCTCCCACCCCCCGCTCGCCCTCTCTCTCTCTCCTCTCCCCACCCCCGCTCTCTCTCTCTCTCTCTCTCCCTCCCCACCCTCTCTCTCTCTCCCCCACCCCCCGCTCGCCCTCTCTCCCACCCCCCGCTCGCCCTCTCCCTCCCCACCCCCCCCTCTCTCTCTCTCCCACCACCCGCCTCTCTCTCTCTCTCATCCCACCCCCCCCTCGCTCTCTCTCTCCCCCCCACCCCCCGCTCTCTCTCTCTCTCCATCCCTCCCCCCCGCTCTCTCTCTCCCACCCCCCGCTCGCTCTCTCTCTCTCTCCCGCCCGCTCTCTCTCTCTCTCTCTCCCCCCCCCGCTCTCTCTCTCTCTCTCTCCCCCCCGCTCTCTCTCTCTCCCTCTCCCCCCGCTCTCTCTCTCTCTCTCCCCCCCGCTCTCTCTCTCTCTCCCACCCCCCCCGCTCTCTCTCTCTCTCCCACCCCCCCGCTCTCTCTCTCGCTCCCCCCCCGCTGTGTGTCTGTCTCTCTCTCGCGCCTCCCCCCCCCGCTGTGTGTGTCTGTCTCTCTCTCGCTCGCCCTCCCCCCCGCCTGTGTGTGTCTGTCTCTCTCTCGCGCCTCCCCCCCCCACCCCCTGTCTGTGTCTCTCTCTCCCCCCCGACCGTCTGTCTCTCCTGATTTGGCTAACTGACTTTGACAGCAGCGAGAGCCAATAGAGCGGCTGCTCTGTCGCAGCCAATCAGAAAGGAGATTCATGAACAGCCCCCCTCTGAAATACTTACCTGAGGGAATCCAGCCAGCGTGTCTTTCCCCTAGCAAGAAGCTTGCAGGGGGCAGACTCAAAGGAGGAGACCACTGCGCCACAGGGGATCCAAGAAGAGGGGGTTCAGGGCTATCCTATACAAAATAATTGCACATATCGTGTAAGGGTGATATTATTTAAAAAAATAAAAATGTCAAACTTTTTACAATTGCTTTAATTGAACAAGCAGAAGGCACAGCTTCTCCAAATTCAGTGTGCTCCTGTTTGATAAATTCCTACCCTCTAAGCCTTTTCCTCTCTACAATATTATATAAGAAAATAACGCTTTTTTTTTTTCTCTTCCTTCTGGAGTTGGGTTATATGTTTGGTTTTCTCGGTTATTTTTTTAATCTTATTTTTGTGTTCAGTTTTTTCAAGCTAATAGCGGTTATCTGTTTTTTCCTTAGGGATGATGATGCCTCAGCAGTATAAGCTTCCCCAGAATTCCATGCATGGCAGCCCAGCATCTACTAATTATCAACCAACCACTATCTCTCATAGCCCTTCCAGGTAAAGCCAAGCTTTGAATTTCTGTGGTTTGTGTTTAAACCAAGGTGCTCTGTTTCAGCATAGTTCTTGTATGCCATAGTTGGGCACATCATTTATTACAGGTACTTATGTAGTGCTATCAACACTTCGTGTATGTGTATATATATATATATATATATATATATATATATATATATATATATATATATAATATATATATATATATAATATATATATATTGTACATTCACATCGGTCCCTGCCCTCAAGGGGCTTAAAATCTAAGGTCCCCAACTCCGGATCCAATTAACTTACCAGCGTGTCTTTGAAGTGGGGAGGAAACCCACACAGACGCAAGGAGAAGATGCAAACTCCAGGCAGGTAGTGTCGTGGTTTGGATTTGAACCGGCGACCCTAGTGCTGCTTGGCTGAAGTGCTAACCACAGCCACTGTGCTGCCCATATTTCCTACTTAAATATAGTTTATCATGTTTAAAGCAGGACGAAATCCAGTGTACTGTAAAAATCATACACTGTATAGCCTGTCAGTCTGCTCTGTCAATGACTGTCTTCTGGTGCCCGTAGACGATGTATTTTGTCATATAATGTGTATCAGCAGTCACTTATGTCTCGCTCCTCTCCTCTCACAGGGTCACACAATTATTTATTATGCATAGAGCATATCTCACCCCAAATTTTCTTTAGCATAGCTTTGCACCAAGATTTCTCTTGTAAGTGTAACCGACCCCCAGGAAACCTGATGCCTCTTCTGTGGTGCTGCCCCAAGCTCAGATGATATTTCCTATTTCAACTCTCACTATTGTAATGGTGTCCTCTGTGTTGATCCCTTAATATGTATCCTGGGGTACTTCGACTCCTCTTTGGATGTGTTCAGATCCCTCGCAGTTCAGATCATTCTCTTCCTTCCCCCATAGCGGATTGGCTGAATTGAACAGCATATATGTTGGGTCCAGTCTGATCATTTGTAGGTGAGCAGGCTGAGTTCCCAGCACAGCTAGAGAACTGACCATTGTTTGGTGTTCTGCTTAGTGTGGTTAGTTTTTATTAATGAAAGCAGAGGGTCTGACGGGAACACCAGGGATTTCACACAATGGAAGCAATACAAAAAGAATAGGATCATTTTTCATACAAGTTCAGGCATATATCAGAAATATGAAATGTTGGGGTAACGCACTCTAGAACATATTAAAACACATTTTAGTTCAAATCAGTTTCCCTTTAAAGCTGGCCACATACCAGTTAGATATTTATTCTCATCTGTGGGATCAGCACAGTTTACCAATAAATATGTATTGTCAGTTGGGGATGAAAATTTTTCTAGTTGTATTTCAGAAATCTGAAAGTGAACTGATTGTGTCTGTACATTTTTACTAGGTTTCATAAACACATATTCTGCACATGCAAAATAAAAACTGTACTATGTTTATATACTGTATGTATGGGTTTTTTGCTTTATTTCCAAAAAGTGAACAGCGGTAAAGATGCCTAAACAGATGTTTCGGATTCGGCATATACCTAAATCTTTTTGTTTTACCCCTGCAGTCGATTTGTACCACCTCAGACCAGTTCAACAAATCGGTTTATCGGCCAGCAAAACAGCCCTGTTCCTAGCCCGTATGCTCCTCAAAGTCCTGCAGGCTATATGCCCTATGCCCATCCTGGAAGCTACACACAACATCAGCAAATGCAGCAAGGTATATAAGGGTTATGCTTTCAGTTCAGTTGTACTTTGGTTATAGCTGTAAAGATGAACACTTTGTGACTCTATGAGCCTTAAAACTTTTCCTTTTTGCAGCTTCTGTGTCCAGTCCTATCGTGGCGGGAGGGCTGCGAAACCTACATGAAAACAAAGTCTCTGGTCAGCTAGCAGGAAACTCTGCAAACCACCATGCAGATAACTCCAGGCACAGCACCAGTGAGGACTATCTGCAGATGGTACATAGACTGGGCAGTGAGGTATGCTTTTGTGACAGTTTACTACTAAAATGTAGCTTTCAACAGAGTGTATCTTTATTTTAAAGCATAAGAATGCTATATCATGGCTTGGTATATAGCATGCATGTAAAGAAAACCTGATTCTGATATTTTCTCAATGAGAAAAGGATTTTTTTCCTGTATGCCTTATTTGTTGTTGTGAAATGTTTGTGTGCGACTTGCAGCCTTTAGAGAAAATGTCAGCTTTATGGACAATTTGATAGATGCTTGTGTAGAGTTGAACTGCCTGCCACACTTGTGAAAAAGGTGTTGCCAAAAAGTTTGTTTTTGCAGTTGGGCTGTGCCCACAGTGCAAGGGTTAAATGTTTTTTTTCTTTTCGTCTACAGGAAAGATGACGGGAGATATACTTTATTTGATCCTCCGACCCTCTTCACACAACACTGGTCACTGCAGCCCCTGCACCCCCTTGTATTAGTTATCTTAAACAGTGGACTGTTCCTTATGTCATTAAGCCCAAGGCAGGCTCTGGATGTGAGGACACCAGGAACAGTCCACTGCTGGAGCATGGGGGATTGCTGTTGCCAGTGAAGCGGAGGATCGGCTGAGTATAAGGCTTTCTCTTCTTTCATGGACAACTCCCTGCTCAGTTTGGTTAAAAAAAAAAAAGTAACTTACCTGCTCCGTTCAACCATATTGCATAGAAACATTGCTTGAGTTGTCTTCTAAGAGTAGTATCCTTGGCACTGTAGGCTCCTACCTTCTTTTGGGTGTCTCATGTAGAAAGCCAGGCACCACATTGAGTGGTGTGTCCCCGTAGACACACAGGGGTTGATTTACTAATACTGGAGAGTGCAACATTTGGTTCAGCTATACATGATGCCCAATCCTCTTCTAAATTTAACTTGTTCAATTAAGCTTTAACAAATGAAACCTGGAAGCTGATTGGTTTATATGCAGAGCTGCACCAGATTTTGCACTTTCCAATTTTAGTAAACAACCCCACAGTAATGGAAAGCAACAGGCTTACTCCCTTCCCACTGGAGTTTGACATCAGCAGGAGTCTATTTGGGGGGGGGGGGGTGGTAGGGCTGGTAGGTGGGGTTTTAATTACCTGAATGCAGAGCATACATTAAGTGTGTAAAAAATAAATAAATAAAAAAACTGAACTATTCTTTGCCTACTAAAATTAAACTCTTGTTTGCCGTGATTCTTATGTATTTACATATGTGTGAGGTTTTGCACTTCCATCAATACTTTTTATATTGTGTTCCATTAGAAGTTAAAAATCTATGGAGAGATTTCTAGATATATTTATGAAGGTAGAAGTTTGTGAGGTTTAGGCACGCACTACTGTAGCCCAAGCAGATTCAAGATAACACAAAAAAGCATTACAATTATTATTATTTTTTATGGTGAGCCATGTATTTTTGCTCATGCATGTTTTTATGTGATTACAGGATAGTGATTCTTCAATAAGAAATGCTGCCTCTTTTTCCCTACGATCCCCACAGTCAGTATGTTCTCCTGCCGGTAGTGATGGGACTCCAAAAGGTATGCTATTTTACTAATTATATTTTGCTCTACTTAGTATACTATTCGGTATACATTTTTCTTGACATTGTAGGGAATGGGAATGAGCTCAGTCACGTTTGGATCCTAGTCCAAACCCACCTGTGCTATCCTGCCAGAAAGCTGTCACTGCACCGCGCCAATTATAATCAGCCGAGACATTTCCCGCCCTGCAGCTGTACATGTGTTCCAGGGCATATATATGTGCAGCTACTGGGCAGGGAATGCCTTGGTTTAAAATGGATAAAGGTAAAACATTTGTGTATAGATATAAAACAAATATATAAATACCCCCCCCCCCCCTTAAGTGATCACATTCCCTCTGTTCTCAGCTGCATAGGAGCTGGGGAAGGAGAAGCAGCAGCAGACCAATCTTCCCAGTGAAAGGCTGTGCAGGGGGAGTTGTCAGGACAAGGCTGGGCATTGAAGGAGCGCAGACTAAGCTCCTAGCATAGCTAGAGAACTGTCCATGGTGTGATGTTCTGTTTAGTGTGATCAGTTTGTAATAGAAAAGCAAAGCGACTGGCAGGAACACCAGGGATTTCACACAAATACAAAGAACAGGAGACTTTTTCATACAAGTACATTGTACAGCAGCCACATATCAGGGACGTGAAATGTTGGGTTTACTAAAGCTTTAATTGGTGGTATGCATTGGTAGCTTACTAGTAGGATAGCTCAGGTGAGTTTAAGCCAGAACTGGAAAAAGCCTGAGCTCATCCCTGGTAGGAAACGGTTGCTTAGAACTGTGGTATTTTGGCTTTGGTTACTTTGGTTAGATTGCAGTCATTGCATACTCTGTATGGGTTATTTTACATGTTCAGTGTTTGAGTGGGCTTTCTTTTCTGCTGTGCTTCAGTTCCCTCTTATATGGCAAAAGTGTATTGGTGGACTTTAACCCCATCTGCACCACAGCAATGTTTGTCTTTTAAATGATGCTTCAGGCTAACCATTAAAAAGGTTTAAATTCTATAAGAATTAGAATTGTTTTTTCAAAACAAATGGGACTTTATATCAGCAGAATAATTAAATAGGTATCTGTTGCCCCCCCCCTTTTTTTTTTCTTTTTTTAATTTTATTAAGACATAAACAAAACAAATGTAGCTAATTCTTCCAACCAATTTAAAATACCCCCCTTGAACAAATGACCCCAATTTTTTTTTAAATTACTCTTATCGGTGTGTTTACTTTTTTTTTATATATATATTTTATGTAGCAGGAATCTTTTTTATTAACCCCTTTCAAATTTTTTATGGTAGCTATATTGACCACCTGTCCTCTGGGACAATTCTGAAATTTCTCTCACACATAAAATCTGCAATTTGTTTGCTAGAAAGTTACTTAAAAAGCCCCAAACAATATATCTATATTTCTGAAAGCAGAGTCCCTGTAGAATAAAGTGGTGGATGTTTCTTTTTTTTTTTATGTCAAACAATATTTGTTATAACACAATTTTTCAGGAAAAAATGCACTTTAGTGTATAATGCCCATTTTTTTGGGGTGAAATAAAAAAGATGTGGCGCCAAGTAAATAAATGCCTATCATGTCACACTTTAACATTACGCACTTCCCTGGAAAGGTGACAAACTACGGCACATTTAAATTATCCATAGGCGACACGTCCAAAGCTTTTACAGGTTACCAGTTTAGATTTTTCGCAGGAGGTCTGGCACTAGAATTATTGCTTGCACTCTGATGTTCACGGCGATACCTCATGTGTTGTGGTCACCATTTACACGCGCATGCAGGACCTGTTGCGCTTGTGAGCACAAAGAGAGGAGGTATCCCCTAATTAATTTTGTTTTACATTGTGCGTTTTGTTTTTTTCATTGAACTTTACTGCTATCACAAGTGATTAACAATATCCCATGTGATTGCCTGGGCTGAGACAGATCCTCTTTGACAGCTTTACAAGCCAGTAACTCCTTGTAAACCAGAAGTGACATTGTCGCATTGTTCTGACGTCACAGGGAGGAACAATGGTAATTCCTCCCACTCTTGTGCCTCCGATGCGACAGGTCGCATCAGCCCCAGGCTCCCTGTAGGGACAAAGACCAGGAAAGGTGGCGGAAGGGGGCTGTATAAGCGCATAACCTTTCTCTTTGTAGAGAATCACCGGCTGAAATAAATAAATAAATATCAGGACCGTGGCTGCAGCCATGGTCCTGATAGCACCGCACCGCTCCCGTCTGAGTGAACAGTGAATGGGAAGCCCTTAAAGTTCACAAAATAAGTAAACAGGCCTACCATTCAACACTAATGTTTAAAGGCTGATTCACATCTTGCCAAAGGGCATAAGAGCAGTTGTAATATTGAGCTTCGTAAGTAAACTGTAGAGCAGACTTGTCAGGAAATGGGTAAATATTGTCCCTTTTTTCTTCCATTTTTTTATTTTTTTATTCTGTGTACCTGCAGAGGCTTGTATTTATGGAATTGGCAGTGTTCGAATTTCTCCTCTTTGTTGGTAAAAAGGGTAGGTTGTTTCCGAGAGGCGTGTCAAAATGACACTTGCTTCTATTTGGCTTTTGACAGTGCTGTAACAAGGGTTTGTGAGTGAGCACGGTGGCATGCCAAGCATAGATGAACTCATCAGGACTACAAAAGACATCCCAGTCAGTGGTATGAATGCATGCCCTGTGTACAGGCAAACAGCAGGACATTTTTATATAGACAAGGTACTTTTGGTTAGCGAACCAAAAACTACCCAAAGCTGACGTTTCGAATTTGGGTGGATTTTGATCACCTGCTGGCTCTTTGTACGGCTCCTGCGTTCTCTCCGTTGGACTTCTCCAACCTTTCAATTCTTATGAAACATTCATTACTCTGGAAACTTGCAAAGAACATGACATCCTAATTTCAAAAAGTTTGCATCGTTTTTCATGTAGGAGCTTGTGCAGAATTAAAGATCATTCAGGTAAAGGAATTCTGACACAAATAAATCCACAGTCTGGTAAAGAGGCAGAACATTCACCCACCCCTTTGCCTGATCAGGGATCGTCATGCACAGTGAAAATAAAAGCTGTAGCACTTTTTTATTGGGCAAGACATGCGCAAATATATGCATCCACTTAAATAGTAAGTAAGCCCCCCTATCGTTTTCAGCCAAGGAACCTGCCATCTTTGCCTCTGTTTAATCTACAACTGCCATGATGCTGTACATGTGATCAGTTATGACACCAGCCATTGGATGGTTTGACAGTTTGGTTGAGAGCCCAACCAATGGGAGTGTTGCATTTCTGGCATGTGCCGTAAATGAAACTATTTTTATGGATGGGTTTACTTCCGCTTTAAGTTCATTAAATGCGATTAAATTGCACTTTAATTCAAGTTTATGTCCCTTTCAGAAAAATGGCAAGATAGGTTTGGAGTTTTCAAAGATACCAAAATGTAGTTCTAAATATATAAATGTTCATAACCTGGCCAAAGCTTGGCTTTAAAGTAGAGATTTTTTTCTTCATTTTGGATAGAGTAAGAGGGTTACATCCCATCTGATTCTGTCCCATTGCGGATATTTTCCTTTACTTCCTGTCCCATAGCCAAACAGGAAGTAAGAGGAAATCCCTGCAATTTAAGGGAATAACCTTGGGGCCCCCAGGTCACCTGAAACTAATTGGAAGATTTCTCCTGGGGAAAACCCAAAATTTGGGATTTTCTTTTACTTTCACTTTTAATGATAATGGTGCACATGACAAATAGAGAAGGTGAACCTCCTTAATGGGGGCACAGACAGCAATAAAAACTGACAATCATTCTAATCCCTCTCCCCTCTATTCAAAACTTAAAAAAATGTTTTGCCATTCGTTATACTTAAGTTTTTAGATCAGTTTTAAAATAAAACTGCCTTCACAAAGAAAAAAAAAAAAATCTGTTCTTATACCTGTTCTCCTTTCTGTAGGATCACGGCCATTAATTCTTCAATCCCAGCCTCCTCCCTATGCCTCCCCACGAGACGCTCCTCCTGACATACTGCTGGACTCACCCGACAGAAAGTTGAAAAGACAGAAAAAGTTAAAGATGAGTAAAGATGAGAAGGAAGCAAGTGAAAAGTCAGCTATGTATGATATTATTAGCTCTCCTTCTAAAGACTCCACCAAGCTTACTTTAAGACTGTCTCGTGTGAGATCTAATGAAATGGACCAGCAAGGAGACATGCTTCCTGGCATGGAGAACAGTAATGTCAGTGAAAGCGACCCCTCATTCAATGATCAGTACCCTGGGCACCCATCAAAAACTCCAGTCACTCCACAGGACATAAGTCGCCCTTTGAATGCTGCTGCTTGTTTTCAAGAGCAGACTGAGTTCCTGCAAGTACAACAAGTGCCCGTCCTACAGCCCAACATGTCTGCAAAACCGTCTCAACCTCCCGTGGCTCAGTCACAAACTCAACCAACAGGAAACATAACGCCATACGACGAAGTGGAACTGGATGCTCTGGCGGAGATAGAAAGGATAGAACGGGAATCTGCTATTGAGAGGGAGCGCTTTTCTAAAGAAGTTCAGGATAAAGGTAGTGTGGGGTTATTTTCTATTATGTTTTCTACAGCTGAAGATTCCCTACTTGAGATTTTTTTTTTTTTTTTTTTTTTTAATCACTAGCATGAGAAATCCCTTGTTTCCAAGTCCTAATGTTAGTGTGTTTTAATAATCATAGCATAGGATGGTTATGCCACCAACTAGCATAGGATGGTTATACCACCAACTGATCACAAATAGTGCATGTAGTTGAATTTTTATCTCCTGTCCGTGCTCCTTTTGTGAAGACTTTGCAGAGCTATAAACCCTGTGCCCTTTCTTTGACTAGCCAGAGCATTCCTAGACTACATTAGCCAGCCTATAATCACAATATGATAATTGCCTGATCTGGGGGGTTTTCAGAGTCTACAAATAACAGCGATGCTGAGGTAGCTACTTGGCAGCTCTGGGGAGAAAATTGGTGATTCAGACAGGAAAAATATTTCCCATCTTTACACCCTCCTGGGATAAACATTGCTTGCTCCATCTCTCTGCTCTGCTTGCCGCCTCTCTTTTCTCCATAAACATAACTTTGCCAGGGTGGCAGAGCTGAACATGTGCATTTATGTAGAGCTCTGCTGCGCTAGATGTGGCAAATCATGCATGTATAGTTAACCACGTGACCTCTGGAAGATTTAACCCCCCCCCCCATGGCCACACCACTTTTTTGGTGATTCTTCACTGTTACTTAACTGACAATTGTGCGGTCATGTAACGCTGTACCCAGATAAAATAGAGCTTTCTTTTGGTGGGATTTGATCACCACTACGTTTTTTCTTTTTTGCGCTATAATCAAAAAGACCGCCAATTTTGGGAGAAAAAAATCAAATTAAATGTTTTTTACGTTCTGTAAGACACCACCTAATTTATTTTTTTTTAAATCAAATTTCTTAATACATTTAGGCCAACACTGTATTATGTTACATATTTTTGATAAAATTCACTGCAGCAGTGGCCCTCTCCCAGTGCAGGATCATTTTTTCTATATGTGATCCTGCGCTGAGCTGCCATCCTGTAGCAATGAAACTGCTATAGGGCGGACAGCAAGTGGTTAACCTACCCACCTTTTAATGCTTATGGGCAGCCAATGGAAAGTGTACATAAACTGTGAGATTTTAAATGAATAGGTGTTGTGAATGGATCCTAAAGTTAACCACCAGAGTAATAAGTTTGCCACAGTGCCTGGAAATTTTTGGTTTACAATATTTAGACCGCTTTGTCACTTGGGCGTCAGCAGGTTCGGTGATAAAGCACCGCCAATTTTAGGGTTAAGTTTGCCCGCAAAGCAGTGATGCAGCGGCACTTTGCCAGCAGTTCGGTGTCGCTGCCCATTCATTTCAATGCAGGAGCAGTGGAGGTGAGGTGTTTACACAGCTCCAAAGATGCTGCTTGCAGGAGTTTTTTGACTTCCTGCCAGCGCATCACCTCAGTGTGAAAACCCTCAGACTTTTACACCGAGACTGCAGGGGAGCTGTTTTTCAGGCACTTTACAGTTGCTATTTTTAGTCCAAAAATACCTGAAAAACGCCAGTGTGAAAGGGGTCTAAGTTAATATCTCCTGGGCTACATTGGTGGAGTAAATCTTATTAAAGGGAATGGGTACAATAAAATCTAAATGAAGAACCCTTCGAAAACATTTACCGTATTTCCTGATGTTTGCTTCTTTCAGAGCCTACTTACATTCTTTGTGACAGAATGCCTTTGGCCCCTTTTCACACATCATTTCATTCGTTCAGTCTCGTTTTTTACATCATTTTTTTACATCCACTACCAATACTCTAATGCAGTGGTCTCCAAACTGCGGCCCGAGGGCCAGATGCGGCCCTTTGCTTGCCTTTATCTGGCCCTTGGGGCACTATCCCTCCCACTAATACGAGACACTATTCTGCCATCTGACACCGACAGTGGAGCACTATTTCTCCCACTGACACCACCAATAGGGCATTATTCCTCCGTATGATATTAGATGTTTAGTCCCACTGATGCCAGGAAAATTTCCACCCCCGCTGGCCAAAGTCCAGCCCTCCAAGAGTCTGAAGGACAATAAACCGGCCCTTTGTTTAGAATGTTTGGATACCCCTGCTCTAATGGATGCAAAAATGGACCATTTGTCCTTTTTAACATCAGTTTTTCATACGTTCTGTTTGTTTTTTTACGGAACACGGCTTGAATCCGTTTCAAAAGATGAATGTGGATGTAAATCGATTATCGTTCGTTTACACATGTTTTTCCATAGAGATGCATTGATGTGGTAAAAGGGTTTTTTTAAGCTTGGTCTTGAGTTTTTAACCGCTTTGCTGCCAACCTAGTTCCTTTTCCCAGCATGCATGTTGAAACTCTTTATGGACAAGGCTTTACCCCAACCGTGTTTTTTTTTTTTTTTTTTTTTTTTTTCGAAAGCAGAGGTCCTTTAGAAACACAGTGGGTGGTACCTTTTTATTTGATGCATCCACAATACTTTTGCATATTAAATGTTGAATAAGGCTGGCCATACACAAAGCAACCATAGGTTGCGGGAAAGAAATTAGCTTGATTTCCCCAATCAATACACAGTATTGATGTGGCAATCCCTCCTGCCGGGCTAGGATCACTGCCCCCACCGGGAAAAGATTATCGCTAGCGGCTATAGCAGCCACTTCCGATTAATCGCAAGAGAATCCAGAAGGGTGGTTGTACCCAAGTTGATCAACTTGCTATGTTCAGCCTGCCCAATAACTGTTTGAGTCTTGGCCAGATCCTGCTTGACCGGCTGTGATTCGAACAGTGTATGGTCGGCCTTAAGCTGTAAAACCAACCTCTGTGGCCTGGGTATGTTGATTAAACACCTGGGTTCCAAACCCACCCTCAGGGCCCCTGCAGACTGCCGTTTGTATTTTCCTTACCTAGGTTCTTAGGCTTGTGAGAAAAATTGAGCCTGGGTTGTAGTAGTTAAATGGCTTGATTTTATTTTCAGCAAACAAAGCAATTTGCAGGGGATGTTGCAGTTGTTAGCTTGTATTAGGCTTTTCTTTGCCCTGCTTTTGTAGTTTGGCGGTGTACCCATTATCCAGGAAAGAGCCTTTCCATTTTTGGGTTGCCCCAGCATTTCACATGTGACCTTGGTTGCCCCTTTCTGTTTTATACCATAATAATTTCTGTATATATGGAGATGTGAGAGATTGGCTGCATTTATTATCAATATTCTTTCAAAATTTGTGGTTGACACAAAATAAAAAGAAGCTTGTAGGCTTATTTAGCACAGGAATTTAAGGGCCCATTCGCACCATATACATTGAGCAGCACAGCCTCATGTACACTGCTGCTGGTAAATGTTTAGGAGCAGTTGGGCATTTTTTTCAGCTGCCCCTGAACTCTCCTGTTATCTTGTACACAGGGTCCTTTATCATTATTTCTAGGCAGTTGAGTTTAGAAGCTTTATTTGGAAAGCAAAAAAATTGCTTTCAGGACGGATGTTAAGAGGCATTTAAAATGACAAATGCCTGTAACTGATTGTAAATCAACATGTAACTGATTGTAAAAATCACATTTCTTTTACAGGCATTTTACATGTTTGACTATTTAAAAAAGGCAAAACATTTTTGTTTAAATGTGGTTTACCATCTGTCAAGTTAAATCATTCAGGGGAGGTTGTAAAACGTCCCGTGTACATAGACCAGATCATTTTACCTTTTGGCTCTGTGAGTTCAGTTCACACCTTTTACCATTGTGGTGTGCACTGAAAAAGTGGGGCACACACATAATTCACAATCCTTCAGCACTGCTCCTTTCACAGCCCTTTCTGGAAGCAACCACTAGTCAGATTTCAGCTTACTGTAATTACAGTAGTTAAGAAATTAGTCTGATTGCTATAAATCACTGTCTGCATACTGAATAAGCATACAAGACTTATTAAAACAGCTTTGAATTATAAATAAATTTACCGACTGAAATTCTTTTGTAGTACTGGTTAGGGCTGATCACTCACTTTACTGATACTGTTCATCTCAGGGGTGCTCAACCTTTTAAAGAGCGAGGACCACACACATGATTTGGTAACCAGCCGCTTGCAACAATTAACTATAAGATTTTTCTGCCCCCCAAACCTCAAATGTAAACAAACTCTTGCTGTCCCGAGCCTCCTATAAGGCTGCTTTCACACCGATACACTGCGGCTTACCTAAATCGGGGGCGCAACGCAGTGCACATGCGGGTTATCTGCGCTTTGCTGTAGACTTCTGTTCTATCTTGCAGGTGTGATGCACTCTCTGAAAGCACACCAAAACTACTGCAATCAGGAGTTTTGGTGTGCTTTCAAAAAGTGTACCAAACCTGCATAATAGAAATCTATGGCTCAGTGCAGCTCACCCGCTGGTACACTGCGCTGCACCTGTGGATCAGTTTGAAAGCAAGCTAATAACTATTGCAGAACTAATAACATTGATAATATGCCCATTGCTAAACTGTAAATATATATGCTGACTTTTCATTTATTTTTCCGCTTTCTGATGTGCAGGCTTTGCCAGCTGTAGTCTTGCTGTCCCAGGCGTAGTGCATTTGGTATCATTTTGCCTGGGACAGGAGTTGGCACCATAAAGAAAGTAGTGGCTAATACAGCTCTGCTTCCTCTACCACCGGCTCAATCTACAACACTGTCTGCCATGATGGGTCGGCAACCCGCGATATGGGCTTGCTGACCAGCCATACCAAAGCAAGAGGTCGCAGGCCACATCAGAGGGCCCGGTGTGCCACCGGTTGGGCACGCATGGTTTATCGGAAACTACAGTATATCCAAGTCAAAGGCCCCAACAAAAGTGACATTTATTTCACTGCATCACAATAAGCTTTTAAATTCTAAGGTACATTATATAGCAGATATGATATTGCATGTTTCAATCATGTAATTACAGTGATTATTTTCAAAATATTAATGTGGTTGTAAACTCCAATGCCATCTCCAGCTAAATAAAGCTTATCACCAGCAATCAAGCTAGCTAACCGGATGAAATGCAATTGTCAAATATTTGTTTTTGTTTCTTTTTGCAGGTCTGCTTTTTAAAGACCAAAACAAGTTGATGCAAAAATTATAGAAAAATACGCATGCCATCTTAATTTTGCCAGACAATCAAACCCTTTAATGACCACTGGATTTTACACTTTTGGTCCTTACCATTGTTAAATATATCAAATCTGCTATATAATATCAAGAAAGGAATATGTAGGATGCCATTATTAGGCTCTCTTAAAGAAAATGCTGTTTGCCTGGCTGATGCAATATTTTTTATATGTTCCGAACTATTTGCCCATAAAATGGTATTGGAATAAGTCGCACAATTCCCCCCCCAACGCTCATGACTTATTTGCTATTTGGTTATTGTGGGTTAGGGACTGGGGGGGGGGGGGGAGGAGGATTGAAGCCAGGCACAGATTTGGCTGATGGGCAACTTGACCTCTTGTGTTGCCAGAAGCCATTCATTTGCATGTAGTGCCTTATACCCCATGTCCCAATATTTTGTGACTTGATAAATTTATGATTTATACTGTGTTGACATTTCATAAAAAAAAGTTTGTCCAGGTTCTAGTAATACATTATAACCATCGTATAGTTCTGCATTCTCATGTGATCTTCTCTGTTTCCATTTTTAGATAAACCCTTAAAAAAGAGGAAACAAGATTCCTACCCATTAGAAGCTGGAGGTGCTACTGGAGGAAACAAACCAGCTTCCCAGGAGGCAAGCGTGGCAGGAAATGGGTCACGGCCAGCTTTAATGGTTAGCATTGATCTTCTGCACACTGGCAGAGGGGACTCTCAGGCAAATGTAACTCAGGATTCAGACTTTGTAAAGAAGCCCGAAGAAGCAAAATGTAATGATGGATTTGTTCCTGCCGTACCAGAGGACCCTACTGGAGTTATAAAAAATGTCCCGGAAAACCATCCGGAGACACCGAAAAAGTCAGAGTCTGAAACTGAGAATACTGAAAAGCCCATCAAGAGCACACCTGTGGATTCCAGCAAAAATGTGCAGGAGGAATTGCAGGTTGAAAGTAAACCGTGTGACATCAAAGCCGAGCCTCCCGAGATCACGGAGAAGGCTATGATTTGTGAAGACGGCAAAAGTGAGGCCAAACCTGAAATATGTAAACAGAACAGCGAGGAGCTGGTAGAGAGTAAAGCAGTAGAGAGTAAAGCAGCAGTGTGTGTAAGCGAGGATGTAAAAGCAGAGGAAAACCATGATGACATCACAAAAGAATCCAAGCCATGCGACCAGGAGGGGGTGAGGGAGGAGGAGGTTAAGGAAAATGAAATCTGCAATGAGACTATTGAAGATGAGAATAAACCGGAAGAGAAACTGACTCCAAGTACCCCAAAGCTGCGTAGTGAAGGAAAGTCTGACACTCCTAAGCAAAAAACTGAGGTAAAGCCAGAGACACCAAGACAGAAGAGTGAGAGTAAACAAGAACAAGCTAAGCAAAAGAGTGAAAGCAAGTCTGAACAACCTAAACAGAAAAGTGATGGAAAGACTGATGGACGCACTGATAATCCTAAACAAAAGACTGATGTGCGCCCAGAGACTCCTAAACAAAAGACTGATGTGCGCCCAGAGACTCCTAAACAAAAGACTGATGGGCGCCCAGAGACTCCTAAACAGAAGAGCGATGGGCGCCCAGAGACTCCTAAACAGAAGAGCGATGGGCGCCCAGAGACTCCTAAACAGAAGAGCGATGGGCGCCCAGAGACTCCTAAACAGAAGAGCGATGGGCGCCCAGAGACTCCTAAACAAAAGGGCGATGGGCGCCCAGAGACTCCTAAACAAAAGAGCGATGGGCGCCCAGAGACTCCTAAACAAAAGACCGAGGGGCGCCCAGAGACTCCAAAACATAAAAGTGAAAGTCGGCCTGAAACACCTAAGCAAAAGAACGAAGGCCGGCCTGAAACACCTAAGCAAAAGAACGAAGGCCGGCCTGAAACACCTAAGCAAAAGAACGAAGGCCGGCCTGAAACACCACGACAAAAGAGTGAGAGCCGACAAGAGAGTCACAAAAAAAGTGATGAGCGCCATGTCTTGACGAGACAGCGGAGTGAAGGACGCTCTGAAACCCCAAAACACAGACATGACAACAGGAGAGACTCCCTGAGGCTCTCTTCCGATAAGAAGCCTGATTCATCCAAGCATAAAACAGATTCTAAGCCTGATTCTCCCAGGGTGAGATCTGAAGGTCGCACTGATGGGACAAAGTCAAGAGTAGACGGAAGGCCAGGCCACGAGTCTTCAAAGCGAGATTCTGAAAATCCAAAGCAAAAATCTGATGACAAGGGGGATCCTTCAAAAGTTAAAAAGCCTGAGTCACTAAGATCTTTCAACAAAAATGAACAGGATACAAAGCATGGGACTAAACCAGATCCTTCAAAAACGGATAAAAGTGAAAGAAAGCATCGTCGTGATTCAGATGAATCAAGGGACAGACTTCCTTCTGGAGAGCAGAAGTCAAGATCGGGAAGCCCACGGGTTAAATCTGACAAATCTGACAAACCAGACACAAACAACCCTAAATCTGATAAGCCTGCATTGAGATCGCCCTCTGGTAAAGATGGCAAAGATGATAAAAGGACCGATGGTAACAAAAGTAAGGTGGATGGCAATAAGGGCCATGGTGACAACAAGGCTGGGTTTCCAAGTTATTTGTTGGGTGGGAATCAGGGTACCCTGAAAAACTTTGTCATTCCAAAAATCAAACGGGATAAGGATGGCAATGTTACCCAGGAGTCCAAGCGATCGGAATTAAAAGGGGAACAGAAAAACCAGGGGGATAAAGCGGGTTTTGTGGAAGATATTAATAAAGGTGCTAAGCCTGTTGTGGTTCTTCAAAAGCTGTCTTTGGATGAGGTACAAAAACTAATTAAAGAACGGGAGGACAAATCCAAGGGTTCCTTGAAGTCCAACAAAAACAAGCCATCGAAATCCAGCAAAGGTAATTTAAGAATTGTCTTAAATTTTTCGGTACATTAATGTTTTTTTTTTTTTCCAGGCCCTTAAGAATTAAGCTCCCTAAATTGCTTTAATTGTTCTGGGAATGTTTCTTGTTTGTTTTGCTACTTTTCATGAGTACAAGAACCTTGGCTTTGTTTGTATGTGTGTTTTTTTTTTTATGTGCTGTATAAAAAAATGCAGATTTCTACCTCCCGTGACTGCTTGCCTCTCTCCTCCAGGCTGATGACAGTGGGAGTTCTCGGCCCCTCCCATTAGAGCTGTCAGAGCAGCGAGGAGTCACGCAAGTGCTGGGAGGCAGTCTGAAATGAGGCAGAAACCCAATTTTTTTGTTATACAGAGGGGCACCTATTATCTAACGGAGGCGATTGTTTAATCATGACCAAGTGGCTTTACAACCACTTTAAATTCATCTCTGCCATTTAGGAGAAGTGTTTGTACTTTTATTACTGAATGTAAGGTGGCACATGATTGGCTGTAGTGGAGATCGAGACATCATCTGTCCCCATCTCCACATCTGCAAGCAGAGGAAACCTTGTATTCAAATAGGTTGGCCCAAATTCTGCTTTAAAGAACAGTCCGTACCACTTCAGCATTTAGATGTGCATATTCGGAGGCAAGCTGATTTTGAGACCTAGTATTTGACTTTTGGTTTGTTCAGACTGGACATCCAGTGTGTACGAAATGCTGACGCTCTGTTTCACATATACATAAAGTAACCAAGAATATGTACTATGCTCCTGCTTTTGTGTTTGTATATCTTTTAGTTTCAATGGTTCTATGTTGCTTTGAGATTTGGTGCATATATCATTTTTTTTTTTTATGTTGTTGAATCAGTAAAATCTTCATCCTACTCAAACTGCATTAATGTAAGCCAACAACATATTTATGGGCTGCCAAGTAAAACTGGTATTATATATTGTTTTTAAAGCAGTATTCAAGCCAAAAGCAACTATTATATTTCAACTTACCAGTTCTTAGATGTGATGGCTGCATTTGTCCTTTTTATGGCTGGCTTTCTTCTATTTTCATCTTTTCAACAGAGAAGCTCTCTTACAGTTACAGGGATGAGATAGACCATCGAAGACTGGCAGAGGTGCTTAAAATTATCATGTAAAACCTTTATCCCAAAAAAAGGAGTAGCTACTTATAAAGTATTAGCTGGAGTTTGACTTTAATGTGTTACTGTATTTAAAGTATAACTAAAACTGGTCTAAAAACGTAAAGTATAACTAAAGGCATTTTATTACATTTTTTTTAAAGAGTGGAGAGGGATTAGAACACCTGTCAGTTTTTATTGATGTCTGTGCCCTATTATAAGAAGATTTACCCTCTCTATTTGTCCTGTTGATCATTGAAAGTGAAAGTAAAAAGAAAACCCCAAATTTTGTTTTCCCCGGAAAAGTAATGGAGGATGAGGCTGTTTCAACTAGTTGCGACTTGTCATGCGACTTTTCATAGACTTTGGACACAGTCGCATGACAAGTCACAGCCCATTGATTTCAATGGCACCCGTTTCAAAATATGCAACTTAAAGTTGCAGGTACTTTGAAAAGGTTCCTGCACTACTTTGATGCGACTTTTGATGCAACTTTGATCTAGGGAGTGTAAAGTTGGATCAAAGTTGCACTCAGTCACATGACTTTGGGGTCCCAATAGTGGAAACGTAGCCTAAAAGTTCCAATGGGGACATTAGTTCTGGTGACTTGGGGGTCCCCAAAAATCTCCCCTTTATTTGCAGGGATTTCCTCACGCTTCTTGTTTGGCTATGGGACAGGAAGTGAAAGGAAGTCTTAGCAATGGGACACAATGACAAAGAAAATTTGACAGGGGTTATAACCCTCTTACTCTATCCAAAATGGGGAAAGAACAGATTTGCCTATAGCTCTACTTTAAATCTGCTAGTACTTCGAACACCCCCATGTCTGACAACGCTGCTGTCCAAATCTGCCACCTGTGCGCCTTCATTCAATAGTCTGTATAATAAAGGAAGGTGTATTACTGGACAGATCACCAGGGGGGAAAAAAGCCTAAGATGACTAATACAGCCACTACATCTAATGATTGGTAAGCTGTTATATGTTGCATGTCTGCTTTGGGGGTTAATGCCGCTTTATTGATGAGAAAAATTTCTGCTTGTAGGTTTTGTTCCATCATGTATAAATGTTGGTTTGCATGGCTTTGATTGATCAAAACTTGGTAAGTGCTGCAGACTCCAAAAAACTTCACTGTCATCTTCAGTATCTATCTGTAGTGTAGGTTTCCTTCCCATCCTGCCTCCAATATGAAGGGGGTGGGCCAGCCTGTGTCCTTTTCAAAAACATTGCTATTAAAGTCTTCCAGGTTTTTAGGCGCTTGCGGAAATATATATTTTTTGTTTTTAGCATAAATGTGTACTCTGAGCATGTGTTTTTACTTTGTCCGGCACTGTAGCATGGTAGCGTGTAGAAACATTGATGTCTTTTGTGAATCGCAAGTTATGTTGCATTATGAGATGTTTTTTCTTTGGCAAAACCCATTGTTTCCCTAACACAAGTGTATTATGGCGCTTCAAAATTACCTGGTAGATACAATGTTATTGTGTGATTTATCTCCAGCTCTGTAAAGGTGCCTAGACGGGCCAGTTGGCTGCTGGATTCTGTAGCCTGATGTATGTTCTGAGGGTCACGTTTTTAATTTGTGGGCCAAGAAATGATGACTTTGTGTAATTTGTGGTTCAGGAATGTAAAAGTGACAATTGGAAGCTAATTATTTGCTGTGACCAAGAAATGTGATATTTGCACACACTTAAATACAACAGACCTATTTGCTACCTCTGTATAAAATGCTGTAACATATTCTGCACTGGTGGATACTATAGGGGACCTGCTGTAGCCTCAAGGTGGATAAAATACAACAATTTTTTTTTTTTTAAATTGAGTTTCTTTATTTAAATCAGATTTTTTTTAAATTAGATTTTGGAGTAAAAAAAAAAAATCTAATGTATCTAAATTAATAATGTATCTTAACCACTTTCTTACCGCTGGACGTCATATGACATCCTGGACTTTCTGGGGGGATATATGAATGCTGCCTGCAGCTACAGGCATCATTCAGATATTCTTCTTTTCAACCGGCGATTCTGTGCACCAAAAGAATGATCATAGCAGCAGTTCCGCCGCTTGATCGTCCTTATAGGCGGCAGGAGGGGATGTCCTGCCGCTATCCTGTGCGTCTCCAAGCTCTCCCATGCCATCGGGGGCCCGGAGAATGAATCGGCCGGCACCAGATAACGAGAATAAAGATTTCTATTGACCAGATGGTCACTGGTTATCTCTATGGCCACCAGGCACAATGTTGTGACGTCACACCCGGGTACTCCGAAATAAACAAAGCTGCAGTAGCTGTCAGCATGAGATCGGTGATACCCCCCCCCCGATCTCATGCTTTCCAGTCTGGAGGAGAGATGTGGCGTCTTATTGACCCTGCATCTCTCTTAAAGAGGACCTGTCACTATAGATTTCTATTACAAGGGATGTTTACATTCCTTGTAATAAAAATGAAAGTGATCGTGTATAAATGTAGGTGTCTGCTAAAAAAATATATATAATCTTTGGGGGTTCTGAGTAATTTTCTAGAAAAAAAATTATGATTACATGTAGGAGAGGAGTGCCAGAATTGGCCCAGTATGGAAGTGGTTAAATAAAAAATAAAAAAAACATCTTTAGAAAATAAAAACCCCAAAAATGTGATTTAAATAAAAAAAAAATATTTATATCCACCCTGCTCATGCTACATAACTAAGCTCTATTTCACACTGAATAAACTAAATTACTAATTTATCTTAAATGGAAAACTCTTTTAGATTAGATTTTTAAAAATCAGATTTAAATAAAAAAAACATAAATGTTTATCCACCCCGATTGGGAATATGTACTGAGATCATATGGAGGATTAGGTTTGTAAACTGTGGAAAATGCTAATTGCTTGGCTGTTATGATGATCCAGTACCTATTTTACTTTGAGGCCCATATCTGGAACAGGTATGCAGATCTGCAGTTATGACTTTATAATTGGCATGTTTGTTCCAAGTCAGTGATTGAATGACCTAGCTCAGGGGTGCCCAACCTTTTGAAGATCGAGGGCCACTTAAGCGACTTGGTAACCGGTTGCGGGCCACTATGAGCAGAGCGGGTGGATGGCATGTTCGTGTCTGCTCTGCATATGCAGAGTGGACCATGATACAGCCCGCTATACTTTTTAGCAGATTGTATTGGAGGTAGGACACAAGTTTGTTTGTCTTTCACTTCTTAGAGGTGAATGGAGGGTCCAATTGGTCGGACTGACTGTGTGAAAGGGGCCCATGGCTGCTTTCACACTGATGTGCTGTGGGTTACCTACACAACGGGTGTACCTTTTGGCTTTCCTGCACTTTGCGATAGACTTCTATTATATTCTGCAGGTTTGGTGCACTTTCAGAAAGCTCACCAATTTCGCAGGTAATAACAGAAGTCTATGGCTCAGTGCAGGTAAATCAATCTGCACCTGCAGATCAGTTTTAAAGCAACCAAATAACCACTGCAGAAAAGATATGCCCATATACCGTACATTGTGATTTTAGTAATAAACTGACCTTTAATAACAGTATTCTATTCCATCCCATTCCAGGGCAGGGGGTCGAGGGCCACATCAGAGGGCTCCGCGGGCCACTGGTTGGGCACCCCTGACCATGGTGATCTGTTAATTGCTCTGCCTGTTTTGTGCTCCGATGTAATTACTGTCTATCTCTCACCTGCAGAGAACTAGACTGCAGCAGCCCATAGATGAGTATTTTTATTTATTTTAAACAAAAAGGCTTGGTTCACACATTCAGTGTGGATGGGGATATCACCCCGCTGATCTATTGTAATCTGACAATAGGAAGATTTTCCCACCATCAGAATACACTAATCAGCACTGCCAACTATAGCCAACAGGCTGGTTGTACAGAGATAGGCTGCTGTACAACCAGCCTGCCCATACATGGAGTTCACCTGGTCCTGCTGAGCCAAAGAAATTTTGATCCACATATAGCCGGGTGTTCTGTCAAAATAGCCAATTCATGCTGTTTTGACACAACATGCGGCGACCGTGTACACTCCGGTAAATATTATGAACAGACATTGCTAGTCTGCCCTATACTAACCAAAAACATGGCCGCCTCTAAGGGGGGCAACCAGATTTTCCTCAGCCTCTGTTCTGTCAAAACGGCAAACTGTTCGTTTACCAGCGTGTGCCAAAACGGCAACTCTCCAATTACTGATGATTTACAGTAATCGTAAGTGACGTGATTGAAGATCTTGAATCTGCTATTTTGACAGAACACCGGATTAAGAGACCCAGGGATTGTGGGAAATGTAGTTTCTTCACAGGAAGTGTCCATTTTTAAAGCGTGTGTTCACCCTAAAAAAAAATTCTAACATTACATCCAGGATACCAACGACATTTACAGTATGCAGGTCTTTTTTCTTTATCGCGGTACATACCGTTATATTGTGATTTTCTCCCCGGCTTCTGGGTTCTAATTCCCGCGGGACTGGGCGTTCCTATCCCTGGGTTAGATGATTGACGTCTGGCGAAACAGTTCCCATGTCACACAAGGCGCGTCACCAGATTTCCGTAAATGGCAAAGCTGCGAGTCGGCGCTATACGGCGCCTGCGCCCGCCGCGTAGAGCTGACTGCGCAGGCGCCGTATAGCGCCGACCCGCAGCTCGGCTATTTACGGAAATCTGGTGATGCGCCTTGTGCGACATGGGAACTGTTTCACCAGACGTCAATCATTTAACCCAGGGATAGGAATGTCCAATCCTGCGGGAATTAGAAAGGAGAAAATCACAATATAACGGTATGTACGGCGATAAAAAAAAGACCTGCATACTGTAAATGTCGTTGGTATCCTGGATGTAATGTTAGATTTTTTTTTTTTTTTAGGGTAAACCCCCTGCTTTTAGACTAGAGATCAGGGCAACAACTGACATCATGAAACTACATGACCAATGCCCATCTTGTAGGTGAAAACCACAAGGTGCAGGTAGGAGAGTTTATAACAGGGGTCCTCAAACTATGGCCCTCCAGTTGTTCAGGAACTACATTTCCCATCATGCTCAGTCATGTCTGTGAATGTCAGAGTTTCACAATGCCTCATGGGATTTGTAGTTCCGCAACAGCTGGAGGGCCGTAGTTTGAGGATGCCTGGTTTATAATGTCTCTTAATTACCAAGTGATGGCAAAGAAAATTGGGTACCATTTGGTTGTTAGGCACTAAAGATCTGGTCTAATGGTTATATAGAATTTTTTTTTTTTCATATACACCAACCTATTTCAGTATTGTATTGTATACTGATTATCGTTCACAAAATGAAACAAGTCGAATTGTGAGCTTTTTGTAATTCTTCTGTTTTGCTCTGCCTCAGTGTTGATATTGTATATCTCTTCCATTGTGTGGTTTCTGCAAAAACGTAATCCACTTCATGGGTTTTAATGTAACTAATAAGGCATCTATGGCTGGAAAGCCCCAGATCTCTGATTGTTACCACTTCATGGCAGTTTTTAAGGATAGGTAAACCTATTTATCTTCCGCTGTCTGTCGGCTACACCAGGACTGTTAAAAATGTTCAGTAAGTAGACTATATTATCTTTTCAGGTGATTCTATAACCTTTTGTGTGTGTGTGTATGTATATGTATGTATGTGTATATATATATATATATATATATATATATATATATATATATATATATATATATATATATATATATATAGCGCAGACAGAACTTTTATTATGTAGTTGTGGCACACAGTATTGGACAAGGTGGTTATGGATGGTATTAAAGTGATTTGATTGCTGTGACTAGACATCTACTCTTGATTTTGTGTTGTATACCAGCTCCACGGGCGCCTTTCCTATGTCAGTGTCAGGATGAGCTGCATTGGTAATGCGACCAAATGGTCTAGTCACTAGTGTTTGAGATGCGTTTTCTATACATCTGGTTTAGCATTGCAGAGATTTGAAATCCCCGTTCTTTCTTTGTGCAGCACTTCCAGGATGGATGCTCTGTGCTGTCAATGACAAATCAATCTCTTTGATATATCCCAAAAGCACTGTAGGAAGAAGTGCAGAGATTTGAAGTCGCCAGACCGCTAGAACGCCACAGGTGGAAGGAAAAAAAATGGCTTGATTCCCCCATCAACAGTCAGTCAGTGTTGATGGGGGAATTATTTCCTGCAGCGTTGTGTTCTGCTGGCAGAACACTGTGATTAGTGTTACGGGCTATGGCCGGCTGCACCAATACCCCTTTCACACTCAGTGCGGCCGCATTAGTGGTAAGGCGCAGCTAGTTTTTAGTGGAGCTTTACCGTCAATTTAGTGGCACCTTTCTGCTGTTAGTGGGGCGTTTTTATCCCCCACTAGCGGCCAAAGAAAAGGTTGAATGCACTCAAAAAGCAACGCTCCCGAAGTGCTGCCCATTCATTTCAATGGGTAGGGGCGGTTGGAGAAGTGGTGTATACACCGCTCCTAAACTGCTCCAACGATGCTGCTTGCAGGAGTTTTTCGAACGTCGTGAAAGCTCTCGGGCTCGCACAATTGGGCTGCAGGGGAGGCCTTTTTCAGGTGTTTTGCATGTGCTATTTTTAGCACTTTGGTGCCTGAAAAACGTTTGTGTGAAAGGGGTCAAATAGTTTTGGAAAAACTTGACATGCTGTTTGTACACAAGTTGATCGATAGGGTGCTCCTACATGTATCGCCTGTAATCACTGGTGCCTGTTCAGTTTTTGGTTGTGTTCACACTGACAAGCTCTTTGACACAGCTTCTTGCCTTCTACATAGTTAGTGTTACATTATAAAAACTAAAGGCAATGTTTTTTTGTTTTTTCCTTTTTGGAGAGGGACTGGAACACATGTCATTTATTTATTGCTGTCTGTGTGCCATTTTGACTTTACTGTTATCACCGAAAGTGAAAGAAAATCCAAAAATGTGTGGTGTCTTCAGAGCAGTAATAGAGGGGAAATTATCCAGTGGGGACACTACAGACGGTCCCCAGGTTACAAACTAGAGGTCGACCGATATGGGTTTTTCTCTGGCCGATGCCGATATTCAGAAATCGCGGCGGCCGATAGCCGATTTATGATGCGCAAGTAAGAGGAACTGCGCAAATACCGTGTAACATTAAATATTGCAGCAATCGCTATTTTATTTCTTAGGATCTCTGCTAAAAAAAAATATATATAATGTTTGGGGGTTCCAAGTGATTTTCCAGCAGAAAATACAGGATTTTTACTTGTAAGCACCAAGTGTCAAAAAAGATTTAGCCTTTAAATGGTTAAACTGAGAACTCTCCTTCACGGAGTTCAGTTAATTGATAAGTAGCAACATTGTATATCTTTTCTCAAAACTTGGCAGGCTGCCCAGAGTCTCCTCCATGGGAAACTTCAGGCAACTTGGATTGACTTCTATTATATAAGCTTTTTGCAAGTCGCGCTGCTGAAGTTAAAAAAAAAAAAAAAATCGGCTTTCTTACAGCACAAATCGGCCGATGCCGATTAATTAAAAAAATATATCGGTCGACCTCTATTACAAACATCTCACTCTTTCACACGGTTGAAAAAGGGACATACATATATCCCAATGAGATTGCGGGTGTCAACGGATCTGCTGACACCCGATCTCATTCGGGTCCCCAATCCTCCGATTCTACAGACGGAGGAAAACCCTATTTTTCGGATCGGGTGAACATGGACAGACAGTCTGTGTTCATCCAATTCCCCCCCCCCCCCCCCCCCCCATAGGGGAGAGCGGAGATCTGACAGGGCGGTCCCTGCACAGTGTGCGGGGCCGTCCTGTTATCCACCGGCCAAGCAAAGAGGCCTTACTAACAACTCGTACTTACAAATGGAGGTAGACAACAGGAAGTGAGAGGAAACCTCCCCCTAGGAAGGGAACTTCACTCCTGTAAGAGTTATTTTGGGAAAAACGGGTCTCCACACAGGCTTCATCACCAACCGTTTCCCACACAACCCAAAATGTTCAAAATTCAATTGTCATATTGACAGAAAGTAAGGTGAAGAAATCTGATCAGGGGCACAGACAGCAAAACAAATGTTAAACATGTGTTAACCCTTCCCTATGCTATCCAAAAAAACGTAAACATTATTTTTTTGTCTGGAGGAACTGCAGTCTGCTCACATAATTTGTAATAAATACATGTTTGCCTTTTCTGAAGCTTCCCTCCAACCACTTTGCATATTTTATATATACAGGAATTCTATACTTGCCAAATATGCTGCAGAAATCTCCTTCCACCAAGTCTGGCTGCATCCTTATTAACTGTGGGCAGCTGAAGCGGCTGCCTGTTTACTTCCTTGATTTACAGAGACACACAGAGCCGCGCCTGCAGCTCTCATTGACCCTTGTATGACTCATCCCCCTCCCTTCCTGGCAAAATCTCATTGGGTTGAGAGAAAACTGTATATGATGTCATAAGTCTAAACTAATGACCAGACAAGAAACAGGAAGTGGGTTGTATAAGGTATTTACTGGCAGAAAATAACATTTTACTACCCAAAGTTAAAACAACAAGGGCAGAAGATTTAATAGATGGAAAGATGAAAAATAATTACTGAAGTTACACATGAAGAACTAACCTACATACCCTATAATGTTTGTAACTCGGGGACTGCCTCTACTTCTGTTGCCAGTTAGGAATTCCCATACTTTGAGGTTTCTTCGCACGCCCTATTTGAGCCAAGGGGAATCTCCATAAGGAAGCATTCACATCTGAGTGTTTTGAATCTGCCTGCGGTTTTTAAAATGCTCTGGAAAAATGACAAATCACACAATGTTCATTTTAGATGCCATTCATTTTAATTGCACCTATAAAATGTGGTGCGGTTTGGCAGTGATTGTCCTGTGATAAATTACGCTGCAGTCCCAAAAAAACTCATTGCGTGAAGCTTATCGCCCAAAAAGGTTTTGGAACTACGTTTGGGTGATGCGCTTCATGCGATGTGGTTTCCCCGCGATTGTTTTACATACTACATTTTTAGGTGCTACTAAAATAAATGGCATCTGAAATGTGTTTTTTTGCGATTTGTCATTTTCCCAGAGTGTTTTAAAATCGCACAACGCTCAGGTGTCAATGCAGCCTAAGAAAATGGGGGTAATAACCCTCCACTACTTTATCCAAAATGGAAAAAATGAATATGGTTACAAAAGTGTTAGAGGTCCAGATATTTTCATACTACATGATTTTTTTTTTTTTTGCTAAGCACTTTTTTTGTTGTCCTACTATTAGGTTTTCCTGTGCCCATATTATGTTTTACCAATTACCAAACGCTTGTCATTTTTTTGGCTATTTCATATGATCATTAAACTTTGTTAGCGACTTCTTGGTGCATTATCATATAAAATGTTTCCATGATTTTTTTCCCCCTAGCTATTGAAAGGAAAATATGTTTTAATGGATTTAAACAGGAAAGCAAAAAATATTTTTTTCCTAAATGTTTTTACGAACTGGTAGAATCTTGCAGCCTGAAATTGATGCTAAAATGCAGCATAAGATTGCTGCAGTCAACAAGAGGTTAAGCAAAATGAAAACATTTTTTTTTTCTTCTTTCTTGTAGTGTTTTGATTATAATTCCTGCCACAAGGTGGCGATATAGCAGAAGACTCGCTGCACGTGTTTTAACTGTCTGGTACTTTTCATTGATAAAAATAAAAACACAACCAGTTCATCCGCTGATTAGATAAGAGGGAAGTAAAAATAGCACAACTTGCCTTGGGTATGGCAGCTTGTGAGTGCTTTATTGATAAGCAAATTGTGCTTCAGTAATATATTTTGTGAGTTCTAAGCTTATATCTCAGGATGAATCTGACACATCTAAAACGGCTGTCATCTTTCACAAGTGGTTTATTAGCTGCAGGTCGCATATCTTGCTGGAGTAACCATTTTTATTTGACAATAACCATAATACTTTCTATAATCATACTCTGTGAGGACAAATCGTTGCTACAGGGGCTTTCCTTATTTAATTAAATCAAATCTTAGAATGTATTTTCTTTTAAATTCTTAAAAAGGGAATACCCACAGGTCATAAATGAATTGTTTGTCTTAAAATGTACAACATCAAGATGTATGCATTGTACTTTATTACTTTTCTGGCTCTCCGTTAGGAACAAATCCGTTTCTGTGCCTTTTTGAATTGCTGAATGGCTTAATATTTTCAAATTATTACATTATACACATGGTTTATAAGACTACTTTAGAATCTTGTATTCTCTCTGTACTGGTTCTAAAATGTTATATACTAGCTTGTGGGATGATCAAAATGTGCACTTGCATATCTATCTAGGGAAAAAAAGATGTGTCTAGAAAGTTTGGTTTAAAGCAAGACAAACTTCAAATGCTCTGTCTATCTGTAGTCAATTTTTCTTGATGGGGAGACTTCTTTCTTAGGCTGGATTCACACTTATGCATTTTTAGTGCATTTTGCACATTTGCCCTACAGTCCATTTAACATGTTTTTTTTTCTATGGAGCACGTTCTGTAGTACAAATCTGCAAAATGCAAAACACTAAACATACATAAGTGTAAATCCAGCCTTATTCCACAAGGGCAGTTGTACATAGAAGTGCAATGAAATGAAAAATGAAAAATTCAGGATGCACTTGGTCAAAACTGAAAATGTCAGTGTAAAAAAAATAAAAAGTGCATCCTGATTTCAACCTTTTAATATAAATTAAAATTTCAACTCCCCGTTGAAATACATTGAAAACACATCCGTGTTGTTTTCAGCGCCTTTATCTACACCATTTTCGGCTGATATGTTTCGACCGCTGAAATCTCGTCTGTAATTTCTGCATTAGAATATTTTGATGCTATCCGATCTGTAATGCATTTGTTTTACGGATCTCAATGCAGCTATAATGTTATCCTATGGGCCCATACACAAAGCTGCAAGAAGCTCTGTAATCTGGAGCTGCTTAAAAAAAAAAAAAGATTACAGGTACTTGTATAGCTCCATCAATTTATGCAGTGCTTTATTTCTATATTGTACATTCACACCAGTCCCTACTCTCAAGGAGCTTACAATCAAAACTCCCTAACTCGCATACTAAGGCCAATTTAGACAGGAGCCAATTTCACCTACCAGCATGTCTTTGGAGTGTTTGAGGAAACCATAAAGAAAAATCTGTGTCCACACACAGTACCGCGTTTGGAGCCATATTTTTTGCCGAGCGTGTATATAGGAGTTCAAGCAGATGTTTACATGAATCCAGCATAGTCAATAGAGGGCTCTATTGGCCAACCTGTCAACATCACTAAAGGGGCCAGTGCCTCACATTACACACCTATTGGTATTGATGTGTCTGCCCTGAACATAGTGACCTTTGGCTTCAGTCAGTGACTAAAGGCAATAGTGTATTCAGCAGGCTCTGCCTACTGTCTACTCACATTTGTTTACATGTCTACACTCGGCAACTACGGTGTGTTTTCAGCTCAAGGGTGTATACTCGCATGAGTTCAGATTCAGTATGGACAACTTTTTATGTACGATTTAGTTACCAAAAATGAAAATAAAACAGGACAGCAGCTTAAAGTGACTGCTGACATTAGGTCCGCCACAAAATAGAATGAAAACAAAATAAAAAGGTAGCGAAGGGGTTGGTTTCCCATAGAGCTAGCACCTAAAATGCAAATGAAATGCAAGTCAGTTTCCGAACTGACTTGCATTTCATTGATCATGCTAATATACCAAGAGCTGTGGCTATAATTTTTAGCAGCGGTTCTCTGAGACCTGAAAATGTATCTCCTGGGTTCCACAGGTAGAAAAAGGCTGACCTAATTTTTCTTATGATTTCTGCACAGCAGCTTCCAAATACACTGACATTTTGGGGGTTGATTTAGTTCCATCTTATTTTATTGAAACAAGACCATATGAACTTTACTTTTATCAGGAATAAAAGTAAAGAGACAATATTAATAGATACATGAGGTACGGTCATATCGGGTGCAATGGGTTTGTGTGCATATTTAACGCAATGAGATCAAAGGTAAATGAATACATATCGCACACAAGACCATCTTGACACCCTGAATGGTATACATGTAACTTAGAATAGAAACATATAATATTTGTAAGAGCTAAGTCTAATTCTTGCATAGAATAAATGTTAGGATCACATGTGGAGGTTGATTTAAGAAAACTGCACTCTGGGTTTAGCTCTGCATAGAAATTAGGGCTGGAACAACGAATTGTTCTTGTCAACTTTTTTTCATAATCGATTAATAGGCCAGCAGATTAGTTGGCCTGCATACAGAATGCATTATTTGTTTACATTTTAGAAAATGCAGTGCAGCACACATACAGCTCAGTACACTGTCCATACATGTCAATAAGTGCCTGAGAACTTGTGAATGTGTGCGGAGCAAAATACTGCATCGGACATTTAGTCCTGGGCAGAAAGTGAGTGGTTCTAAAGGTGAATGTGTTTTTATATTTTATATTTTTTACCTTGCTATAGTGGCACACTATACTATACTTTATGGCTTGTTATTGGGGCACATTAAAGGCATATATATATATATATATTTTTTTTGCCCCATGATAGGTGATACAAAAAAAGCATGCTGCTGTTACTAAGTCTTTGGCCTGGTTCACACCTATGCATTTTTGGTGCCTTTTGCAGAAACTCACTACAGTTCAATTTAACATTGTTTCCTATGGGACATGTTCACATTTCACGTTTCATTTGCTGCGTATTTGTAAAGGGTCAAATACTTCATTCCCTTACTGCCGACCATACACACATATGCGGCCTCGGCTTTAAGGGGTTTACCGGGATGATGCCTACAGTTGCAATTTTTTACACACTTCGGTCGCCTCTTTGGGTATAACAACCGATACGGCTAAAAGGAAACTGGAAGGAAGCCGGAAACAGCTTCATTACAGTCTCCTTTGTGTATACACGGAAGCAATGTCACTTCTGGTTTACTCTGCTGCTAATGGAGGCGTTATAAAAAAAAAAAAAAAATGCCTATTCAGAATCGCCATTTTTGCCCACCTGAATACTTAAGTGCAAGGGAGGGACTGGAGGTCTTTTAGACCCCCAATCCCTTTATAAAGAGTACCCGTCAAAAGGGATGTTTACATTCCTTGTGACAGCAATAAAAGTGATACTTTAAAAAAAAAAAGTGACAATAAAAAAAAATAAGAAAATGTAAAAGTCCCCTTCCCTGCAAGCTTGCGCGGCTAGGAAAGCGCACATGCAAGTCACGCCTGCATATGTAATCAGTGTTCAAATCACTTATGTGTGCTATTGCCACAATAGTCAGAGCGAGAGCAATAATTCTAGCACTAGACCTCCAACTATAACCTGTTTTTATTTATTTATTTTTTAAAGCGCCGCCTATGGAGATTTTTAGGTACCGTAGTTTGTTGCTATTCCATGAGCAATTTCAAAGCATGACCTGTTAAATATCTATTTACTTGGCATAACATCATCTTTTACATTACAGTAAAACCTTGGTTTGAGAGCGTTTGTCAAGCCAAGCAAATATTTTTGACTTAATATACAAGCGATGTCTTGATATTCAAGTTGTCATGCGCCTCTATTCTCTTTTATACTCTGTAGTTCCTTCTGGATTTTGCTTTTAAGCCCATTGACTTCCATTTGTGGATGGACATTTTATGGTTACACAACCTGGTCACATTGCTATAATCTTTTTATATAGACTATAAATGGCTGTGGAATGAATCATCTGAGTTTCCATTATTTCTTATGGGGAAATTCGCTTTGAATTACAAGCATGTTTCTGGAACAAATTATGCTCGCAATCCAAGGTTTTAATTAGGGTTGTCCCGATACTAGTATCGGTATCGATACCGAGTATTTGCGGGAGTACTTGTACTCGCGCAAATACCCCCGATGCCTAAATAGAATACTTCCCGTCGCCGCCACCGCAAGCGTCCAAGGATCCGTCCAATCCCGAGAAGGGGAGTGTCTATAAGCTGCGGGCATTAAGAATTCAAACGAAAAGTGCCTGTAATGCGGCGATTACAATACACAGGGATTAACGCGGTATCTACTACAGGTATGGGGGACAGGACATGGCTGCAATATGTGGGGGACAGGACATGGCTGCAATATGTGGGGGACAGGACATGGCTGCAATATGTGGGGGGACAGGACATGGCTGCAATATGTGGGGGGACAGGACATGGCTGCAATATGTGGGGGGACAGGACATGGCTGCAATATGTGGGGGGACATTAAAAAAAGTATCGGTATTCGGTATCGGCTAAGACATGAAAAAAAATTATCGGTACTTGTACTCGGTCCTAAAAAAGTGGTATCGGGACAACCCTAGTTTTAATGTATATAAAAAAGTTAGGTGAACATTACTGTTTCGTTTTTGTTTTTGTTTTTAATCCATGCTAGAATGCATTAAAGTGGATGTAAACCCGATTGATGAAATTTGAGCTGACACATATATCTGCAGTATTATCTCTTTTCAATGAGCTAAGTCTTATCTGTTATCAACCTGAGAACTCCTGACATATTTTTTTGACTTTTTAGGCAAAAGCAGCCTGAAACTTTTGTCAAAGTAGGTTGCTAAAATAGAGTAGCAGAGAGCAGCTCCTATTACAAAAACTCTGAGATTCTCTGCCTATGATGAGAGGGGGTGTGTGCCTTTCCTCCAATCAACAATGTTGGCTATCGTGGCTGTAAACCCAGACATCACACTGTTAACTAGGAAGAGAAAATCTCCTAACAAAATCTAAACTTTCTAAACGGTATCTAAATGTGAACACAGCAGATATACATATAAAACCTATGTAGGGAGATTTGGTTAATCTCTGTGTATCATCTGAGGCTGTTCACTTTACTGGGTGTATGGAGGGTTTACATCCACTTTAAGATAAAAAAAACTTTACTACCCCTTTAATTGAACAAGCTGAAGTTAGAAGCTAATTGTTTAAAACGCATCAGATTTTACACACTCCAGTGTTTGACCTAGTTCACACCTATGCAGTTTGCTTTTGATTTGTTTCTGCAGAGCTTTTTGCATTTTTTTGCCAATTTGCTTATTGCTTAAATTGGCAAATTAACCACTTCAATACCGGGCTTTTATACAACCTCCATACCGGGCCCATTCTGACACTTCTCTCCTACATGTAATAATCATTCTTTTTAGGGTTGTCCCGATACCACTTTTTTTTAGGACCGAGTACAAGTACCGATACTTTTTTTCAAGTAGTCGCCGATACCGAATACCGATACTTTTTTTAAATGTGTCCCCAAATGCAGCCATGTCCCCCACACATTGCAGCCATGTCCCCCACACATTGCAGCCATGTCCCCCACACATTGCATCCATGTCCCCCACACATTGCAGCCATGTCCCCCACACATTGCAGCCATGTCCCCCACACATTGCAGCCATGTCCCCCACACATTGCAGCCATGTCCCCCACACATTGCAGCCATGTCCCCCGCAGCAATTTCCCCCATACCTGGCAGCAGCCGCCGTCGCCGCAGCCGCCCCGGGGAACATCACAGCTTTCATTTGAATATCTGTTTTCCCGGCCGCATATAGACACTACCCCTTGCTCGTAATTGGACAGATTACGATCACCCATCCAATCCCGAGCAAGGGGGAGTGTCTGTCTATACGCGGCGGGAACACTACAGCTATTCAAATGAAAGCTGTGATGTTCCCGCACGCTTTAAACATGCGGCGGCGGCTTTCGTTGTAGCGGCGGCAGCAGTGACGGCGGGTACGGCAGCGGTGGGTGCAACGGCGGGGGGGGAGGGGGCAAAGTATTCTATTTTGGTATCGGGGGTATTTGCGGGAGTACAAGTACTCCCGCAAATACTCTGTATCGGTCCCGATACTGGTATCGGGACAACCCTAATTCTTTGCTAGAAAATTACCCAGTACCCCCAAACATTATATATGTTTTTTTAGCAGACACCCTAGGGAATAAAACGACCATCATTGCAACGTTTTATCTCGCACGGTATTTACACAGTCATTTTTCAAATGCCTTTGTTTTTTGTAAAAAAAATTGTTTTATGAATTAAAAAAAATAACAAAACAGTAAAGTTAGCCCAATTTTTTTGTTATGTGAAAGATTGTTACACCGAGTAAATAGATACCCAACATGTCATGCTTTAATTATGCGCACACTCATGGAATGGCGCCAAACTTCGGTACTTAAAAATCTCCATAGGCAACGGTTTATTTTTTTTTTTTACAGGTTACCAGTTTAGATTTAGAGGAGATCTAGACCTCACATCTCTCCTCCAGGCTGGAAACCATGAGATCGGTGAAAAAAAATTCACCGATCTCATGAATGGTTGCTTACAGCCGCAATCGCGGCTTTGTTTACTTACGGGGACCCGGGCGTGACATCATCACATCGCGCCCAGGTCCTCCGACGGTCACAGAGATGACTGGTGACCATCTGGTCACCAGTCATCCCTATGCTTCCTGCCGACAATTCGTTCTCCGGGCCCCCGAAGGCACGGGAGAGCCCGAAGAAGCACCGGATGGTGGCGGGAGGGGGGGGGGGGTGTCCCCTCCCACGGCCTGTAAGAACGATCAAGCGGCGGAACCGCCGCTATGATCATTATGTCGTGCAGAGTCGCCAGCTGAAGAAGAGGATATCTGGATGATGCCTCTGGCTGCAGGCATTATTCAGATATCCACCCGCAAAGCCAGGCCGTCAATTGACGGCCACTTAGGATGGTAGATCTCATCTCTGGCCGTCAATTGTATATGGCCGGGTATTAAAGTGGTTAAAAAATGCAAAACGCTGAAAAAACCCACTACATGCTTCTACATTGAAGTCTATTGTACCAAACCGCACCGCTTTGCTTTAAAGCGGATGGCCCATTAAAAACAATATATTAAAAGCCAGCAGCTACAAATACTGCAGCTGTTGACTTTTAATATTAGGACACTTACCCGTCCTGGAGTCCAGCGGCGTCCACAGCAGAGGACGAGCGATCGCTCGTCTCTCTGCTGTTTCCCCCTCCATCCACGGTGAGCGAACCAGGAAGTGAAGCGCTCCGGCTTCACTGCCCGGTTCCCTACGGCACATGCGCGAGTCGCGCTGTGCCCGCCGATTGGCTCCCGCTGTGTGCTGGGAGCCGAGAGTTCCCAGCACACAACGGGGGGGGGGGGGGGGGGGGGGGGCGACGGGATGTCTCCAAAAAAACAGACTTTTGACCGAGACTGCGGGCCGGAAGTGGTTGCAGATACCTGTCTTTAGACCGGTATCTGCACCCCCCTCCCCCCTGAAAGGTGTTGTAGGGTAAGATAAAATATGCCCACCTTGGTAAAAGGACCCCTTCGGTACCGGGAGAATGAGTTTAACCTTGCAGTAACAAGACACACGGTATTAGGTTAAAGTCACTCTGGTTTAATATGGCGCGAACAGTTTCTTTTATAAAAACATACGGAGATTCAAAGGAAATACACAAATACATGTCTTAACATCATTGGTTAATACACTGTTACTGGGCGGACGCCCCCCTTTTGGGTGATGCTGTTAAAATATCATTGGTTAAAAGTTACCGTTATTTATTGCTTAAGTTAGAACTCGTCTCATGATTAAGGCTTGTATATATGTCAACCGCCACAAACTGGTTATAAAAACCACAAAACTTAGGTCACAAGACATTCAAATTGACTACTACTATATATGGTCATCACAAGAATTGCTCATGTCATTCTGATATACAGACAGCATATATGCACTATATGGACAACTTATGTTAACCCTTAACATCCCCACAGGTGTCAATTGTGACACCGGAGGGGGGGAGGGTTCCGATCAGCGGATCTTCACTTTAGGGTGGAGATCCGCTTTAAGTCCTTGACCCTTTCCAAAACTGCAGCTGCTGAAAAAAGCACAGATGTGAACTTGTCCCATAGGAAACCATGTTAAATGGACTGTAGTGCGTTTCTGCAAAAAGCGCTACATGCATAGGTCCCCTATGGCTGCTCTGTGGTTCTATAGTAAAAGGATTTGCTTGTCCAAGAGCTGTCTTTTTGGCCCTTCTAAGCCTGGTGTCCATAGTTCAAACCCATGCAGTTCATTACAAAGGGAAAAAACTGACAGCTCATGGACAAGCAAATCTGAAGCCGGTTGATAGACATTTTTTGGTCATGACTCTTTGACACAAGCGGACCCGACTGCCGTACACACAGACAGAAGCCTGACTTTGTGCACGTGTGTACTAGGCTTTACCCATTGATATAAAATGACTGTTGACTATTTACTGTCAGAATGGGAAGTCATTGTATGACTTTGGGCAGTCTGCCACCTCTGTAGACACTCTAGTAAACAAAATGATGGGGAACGAAATATTTGCGATGGCTTTAGACTTGTTGTTTTAAGTTTATTTTAAGGCTGTTTGTCAAGGTATCCTGATATCTGGATGTGCTTTTGAACCACTTGGCAAACCATTTCGCCTCCCTAAAATGTTTTGGGGGTGACTTAAAAAGATAATTAAGTCAAATTTTTTATTCATTAATCCTATAAAAACATGGCTCATGCATTTGATTTTTTTTTTTGTAAATTTCCTTCTGGGAGCTTCCTCCTTTTAACTTGCCTGGACATGCCTCTATATAATCTCATTCTTTCTATGGCAGCCTCCATATGTTTTGGTACACGTTTCCTTTAACTACTTGCTTACTGGGCACATAAACCCCCTTCGTGCCCAGGTGAAATTTCAGCTTCCGGAACTGCGTCGCTTTAACTGACATTTGCGCGGTCATACGACGTGGCTCCCAAACAAAATTGAAAAAAAGAGCAACAATTTAAAAAAAAGATATACTTTTTACTTGTTGCTATAATAAATATTAGGGTTGTCCCGATAGAGTATTCCTGCAAATACCCCGATGCCCGACCCGCCACGTTAATCACCGCGCAGGGAACATTACAGTCGGCTTTAGTCTGAATAGCTGTTTTCCGTGCCGTTTCACTCCCTCCTGCTCGGGATTGGACGGGGGAGTGTCTTTATACACGGCGCGGCAGGGAAAACAGCTATTCAAACGAAAGCTGACTGTCATGTTCCCCGCACGGTGATTAACGCGGCGGCGGCGGCATCATTTAGGTACGGGGGACATGGCTGCAATATGTTTGGGGACGGCTGCGTATATGGGGGGGACATGGCTGCGTATATGGGGGGGACATGGCTGCGTATATGGGGGGGACATGGCTGCGTATATGGGGGGGACATGGCTGCGTATATGGGGGGGACATGGCTGCGTATGTATGGGGGGGACATGGCTGCGTATGTATGGGGGGGACATGGCTGCATTTGGCGACACATTTAAAAAAAAGTATCGGTACTTGTACTCGGTCCTAAAAAAAAGTGGTATCGGGACAACCCTAAAAAATATCCCAATTTCTTTTTTTTTTTTTTTTTTACTATTTTTTTTCTCAGTTAAAGCCGATACGTATTTTTCTACGTATTTTTGTAAAAAAAAAAAAATCGCAATAAGCGACTGGTTTGCGCAAAAGTTATAGCGCCTACAAAATAGGGGACATAATTATGATTTTTTTTGCGGCAGACACTTTTGACACAAATTTGGGACCCTTCACATTTATACAGCCATCAGTGCTATAAAAATGCACTAATTGCTGTATAAATGTGACTGGCAGGGAAGGGGGTAAGGAAGGGGTTAAATGTATTCCCTGGGTGTGTTCTGTTTGTGGGGGAGGGGGGTGACTGGGGGAGGTGACCGATGCTGTGTCCCTATGTACAAGGGACACAGATCGGTCTCCTCTCTCCCTGACAGCACGTGGAGCTCTGTGTTTACTCACAGAGCTCCACGTCCCTGCTGTGTTCCCGCCGATCGCGTATACCTGGCGGACATCGCGGCCGCCAGGTACACGCATCGGCTCTTCACGGATGCGCCGGGACAGTGTTTACCCGCTGCGCGCCACCCAGTGGCGCCCGCCGGTAATGCACTTAAAAAGACGTCCAAAAACGTCCACTCGCCACTTGAGAGCCGCGCTGTGGATGTCTTTTGTCCATAGCGCGGATCTCAAGTGATGGTCATTCAAGTAACAAATTACAATTACGTCAGACTGGAATAAAATTCTGCATGCATGATCACTCTTGTAACCTAGGTAAACTGAAAACCTGTGCTATAGTAGCAAAGGACCCAGTCAAGGTCTTGCATTTGGAAATCGAATGTCAGAAATGAAGCCATGTTTCTTTCTCGTACATCACGGGACACAGAGCGGCATATTCATTACTATGTGGGTTATATGGAGTACCTTCAGGTGTGGACACTGGCAATCTTCAAACAGGAAGTCCCCTCCCTATATAACCCCCTCCCCTAGAGGGAGTCCCTCAGTTTTTTCGCCAGTGTCTTAGGTGTTGGTCACGGAATAGCTTTGCTCCACATCCTTTGGGATTAAGGGCGGGCTAACCGGATCTGTCCAAGGAGCCTCAGTGCCAAAGTGGACAGTACCCGGGCCCCAAACCGTGGGGTTTTGCCTATAATGCTCCTCTTTGGAGGGCTGGACCCTGGGCCCAGGACTTGGAGTTTGCAAAAACCATAAGGTTCCTGTTTTGCCAGGGTGCTATATAGGTCCAGGACAGTGGGTACCTTCATAGGACCCCAGGGCCTGAAGGTCTACTACGCTACCCACGGAGATGGGAGAAGACTGGATCAGTTTGCTGGTCAAACATCCTGCAGCATGGAGCAGGTAAGGGGGAGCCTGCGGGACTTGGTTCGACAGCAGGCTCCCCGGGGTAACCTAAAAGGGGGGATAGCCTGAGTATGCTCTGCATGGGCAACTGTGATCACTATGTCTTAGAGACAGGATGACACCCTTTCTCCCCCCATCACTAGGCCCCCCTGTCTAAAGTGTGTTGCTAGCTAACCTGCTGTTGCTTCCTAGAGGCTAGTAAAGGATCCTTAGGGGCCTTAAAAGAGTCCTACCTGGCCGGGAGTTTTGAATCTGCCGCCGTTTCTGCGCCATGGATCTCCAGCAGCGCGGCTCCTCCATGTTCTTCCTGTTTCCGGGTACGCGCGCGCGCGCGTGCACGCGCGCGTCTTATTGACGAATTTTCGCGCCATCCAGACAGGAGGGCGGGGGGGGGCGGGCCTGCGGCGTCATACAGGGGCGCGCCCTTCTGCTGTTATAGACAGCAGGCCTTGTCAGGGCTCAGTCTGTGGCTGATTGTTTCAAGAGAGGACGCAGGGCGGCAGAACAGTGACTCCCGGTGGCGGAAAAGGGGTAGTACATGTGGACTTTGTCCCAATGTCTATTGTTAAGCCAAAGAATCCCCCTTATTTGACAGCAGGTTGGAGGCTGGCAAACTTAAGTTAGGGGCATTGTGTATGGTCATAGAAAATATATAATTATTTAAAAAAAAAAAAAAAAAAAAAAAAAAAGACCAACATACGGGCCCATCAGTTTGTGGGGACACTAGTAATCTACTTTCCCCTAAACTCTGGAATTGTACTCCTGGCCACTACAGTCTGTTGTGTGGGCGGAGTCCCTCGATTTTGTATTATGGCTTCCAAGGGTTCGGGGTCAAAGGGTACAAAAAAGACCAAAAAACAAAAGGGTTCCCTTTCTGATTCTGATATGCCGATTCTTTCCCCGCAGCTTATTAATTTAAGAAGCGCCTTGGATGAGCCATTAGGGGGATCTGGTGCGGAGGCTGGCCCAGATCAGCCCAGCCCTGTGTTTATCACAGAGGAGATGCTAGCCGTATCCCTAGGGGGGCTAGAAGAGAGAATAGCAGCATTGATCGCTAGAGCTATTCCTGGTAAGAAACGGGTTAGATCCCCATCACCAGGGAGTGTATCCTCAGATGCTGAGATTCTCTCTCCGGAGGAATTAGAATCACAGGAGGATCAACTGGACCTGAACCGAGAGGGTTCAGGGATTGAGGGGTCTACCTCTGAGGAACCATTTTCAGACTCCCAGACGGAAAGACTGTGGGTACAGTCTTTGACGGACATGGTCCGCTCGGCATTTAGTTTGCCATTACCAGAACCTCAGGTTCCTCCGGTATCCTCTCTGGGCTCTTTGAGAGCCCCGTTAAGCAACGCAGTTTTTCCGGTCCATCCTCTCTTGGAGGAATTGATCTTTCGGGATTGGGTACGGCCGGACAGGGTTTTTCTGCCACCGAAAAGATTTGCGGTCATTTATCCCATGGAGGAAAAATTCTCCAAGAGATGGAAGCTCCCAGTAGTGGATGCAGCCATCTCATGTGTGAATAAATCACTAACTTGCCCGGTGGAAAATATACATATGTTTAGAGATCCGGTTGATAAAAGATTAGAAACACTTTTAAAAGCATCCTTTGCTACGGCAGGAGCAGTGGTGCAGCCAGCGGTAGCTGCAATTGGAGTTTGTCAGGCATTAAAAGACCAGACAAAAGAGATGTTAAAAGACATGCCTACCCAACAAGCAGAAGAGTTTGCTGACATTCCCAGAGTTCTGTGTTTTGTGGTAGATGCTATAAAAGATTCCATCCAGCAGGCTTCTCGTTTATCACTATGTTTGGTACACATGAGAAGGCTCTTATGGTTGAAGAACTGGGCGGCAGAACCCCCATGCAAAAAGCTTCTGGCAGGATTTCCCTTCCATGGAGGGCGACTCTTCGGAGAGGATCTGGATAAATATATTCAGACTATTTCAAATGGCAAGAGTACCCTTTTACCGGTCAAAAAGACATTCCGGGCTCCTACATTTAAAAGGCAGCTTTTTCCTGTCTCGGGGCCCTCTAATTCCAGGCAGTATCGACGGCCGCCTGCGCGATCCAACGGTAACAGTAGATCGCAGGGACAAACCCCTGGGGGTAAGAAGCCGTGGTATCGCAAGCCGTCAAAGGCAGCCCCTAAGTCTGCCTTATGAAGGGGCGCCCCCACTCTCACGGGTGGGGGGAAGGCTTCGTCTCTTCTCAGAAGTTTGGGAAGCCAAGATCCCCGACAAATGGGTCCGGGCATCTGTAACCACAGGTTACAGACTGGAATTTCTGAGGTATCCTCCGCCTCATTTTCAAGAATCAAGGCTACCAAGGGATCCAGCAAGGAAGGCCTCAATGCTGGCAGCCTTGGATCACCTGCTTTGCCAGGACGTAATTTTAGAAGTGCCAGCCCAAGAGCAAGGCCTAGGTTTCTATTCCAATCTCTTTGTCATACCAAAGCCCAACGGCGATGTCAGGCCAATTTTGGACCTAAAGAGGTTAAACGGTTATCTAAGGGTGCGGTCCTTCCGGATGGAATCCATCCGGTCAGCAGCCGCCGCGCTTCAGAACAACGATTTTCTGGCCTCCATAGACATAAAAGATGCTTACCTTCATGTACCAATCTGTCAGTCGCATCAAAGGTTTTTACGCTTCGCGGTCGGGCAGCGACACTTCCAATTCAGGGCGCTCCCTTTCGGGCTGGCCACGGCCCCCCGGGTATTCACGAAGATCCTAGCCCCAGTTCTGGCCAATTTAAGAATCCAAGGAGTCACAGTCCTAGCGTACTTGGACGACCTTTTAATTATAGATCATTCACGGACGGGTCTGCAGAAGGCAGTAAACCTCACGGTTCGGTACCTCGAAGAATTCGGCTGGGTCCTAAACCAGGGAAAGTCAGCATTCCAGCCTACAAAGCAGTTGGAATACCTCGGCATGAGGTTAGACACGGAACGTCAAAAGGTGTTCCTGCCCCTTGTAAAGATCAAGGCGATCAAGGGGTTGGTTCAGTTGGTTATAAACAAGAGAAGACCAACTATTCGCCTGTGTATGCGATTACTAGGCAAGCTAGTGGCCACATTCGAGGCAGTACCATACGCTCAGATCCACACTCGCGTCCTACAGGCAGCCATTTTAGCAACCTGGGGCAAGAGGGCACATGCCTTAGAGTCCCCTTTGACGCTATCATCAAGGGTCCGACAAAGCCTGGCCTGGTGGTTGAACCCTCAGAACCTTCTAAAGGGAAGATCCTTCAGCCCTGTTGTCTGGAAGGTAGTTACCACAGACGCCAGCCTGGCAGGCTGGGGGGCGGTCTTCGAGGGGTTCTCCCGCCAGGGAACTTGGGTGAAAGCAGAGAGGCAGCTCTCCATCAATATCTTGGAAATCAGAGCGGCTCGCCTAGCCCTGTTGGCGTGGACCTCCAGATTAAAGGGGTTCCCGGTGAGAATCCAGTCAGACAATGCCACGGCGGTGGCATACATAAACCACCAAGGGGGAACCAGGAGCCAGGCCGCTCAAAGGGAAGTGAACTTGATTTTTCAATGGGCAGAGGCTCATGTACCCTGCATTTCAGCGATATTCATTCCAGGAGTGGACAACCTGCAGGCAGACTTCTTAAGTCGCCAGAGTCTGTTGCCAGGGGAGTGGTCTCTGCATCCCCAGGTCTTTCAGACAATCTGCCAGAGGTGGGGAACGCCAGACGTAGATATAATGGCATCCAGGTTCAACAAGAAACTAGACAGGTTCGTGTCGCGAGCGAGGGATCCGATGGCCTGCGGAACCGATGCGTTGGTGTGCCCTTGGCATCAATTCAAACTTCTATATGCATTTCCTCCACTACAGTTACTCCCCCGCCTGTTGCGCAGGATCAGAGTGGAGCACAAGCCAGTCATTCTAATAGCTCCAGCTTGGCCCCGGAGGGCTTGGTACTCGCTAGTCCTGAATATGGCAGTGGGAGACCCTTGGACTCTTCCTCTACAACCAGACCTACTCTCACAAGGTCCGATCCTCCACCCTACATTACAGCGTCTAAATTTGACGGCCTGGAGGCTGAATCCCTGATTCTCAGGGGTAGGGGTCTGTCTAGGCAGGTAATCCCTACCCTGATTAAGGCTAGAAAGCCGGTCTCCAGGGTAATTTATTACAGGGTGTGGAGGAATTATATAGGCTGGTGTGAATCCAAAAGATGGAATTCCCGCAAATATACTATTGATAGGGTGTTAAGTTTTCTCCAGCTAGGAGTGGATAAAGGCCTGGCACTAAGCACAATCAAAGGACAGATCTCAGCTCTGTCAGTGTGGTTTCAGAGGCCGCTGGCCACCCACTCGCTGGTAAAGACCTTCTTACAGGGGGTCTTGCGTATTAATCCTCCTGTCAAGTCACCAGTTTGTCCTTGGGACTTAACTCTTGTCCTGTCCACTCTACAGAAACAGCCTTTTGAGCCTCTGGCTGAGATTCCTTTACTCTTACTGACAAGAAAATTGGTTTTCTTGGTCGCCATAGTTTCGGCCAGGAGAGTGTCAGAATTAGCAGCCTTATCGTGTAAGGAACCATATCTTGTTCTGCATAAGGACAGGGCAGTTCTCCGGCCCCATCCTTCCTTTCTACCAAAGGTTATATCCAAATTTCACTTAAACCAGGATTTGGTACTTCCATCCTTCTTTCCAAAACCTACATCTAGAAAGGAGGGGTTGCTGCATACCTTGGAAGAAAAGATCCGGAAAACAGATGTGTTATTCGTTCTACCAGATGGCCCCAAGAAGGGGCAGGCAGCTGCAAAATCCACCATCTCAAGATGGATTAGACAATTAATCATTCAAGCCTACGGGTTGAAGAGGTTGCCTCCTCCGTTGTCGGTGAAGGCCCATTCTACCAGGGCCATGGGCGCCTCTTGGGCAGCACACCATCAGATCTCTATGGCTCAGATATGCAAGGCAGCAACGTGGTCATCAGTCCACACGTTTACAAGGTTTTATCAACTAGACGTGAGAAGGAATGCGGATTCTGCCTTTGGACAGGCAGTACTACAGGCTGCAGTTTGAAATCCTCGGGATCAGAAAACACCCTTGGATATAAATAAAAAAAAAAAAAAAAAAAAAAGTTTTTTCTTGACTAAGTTGGAATTATTATGATTTGAGTTTATCTCTAAATTGAATCCTTCTTTGGAAGATGTCTCCCTCCCCTCATTAAAGCATTGCTTTCGGACATCCCACATAGTAATGAATATGCCGCTCTGTGTCCCGTGATGTACGAGAAAGAAAAAGGGATTTTTAAATACAGCTTACCTGTAAAATCCTTTTCTTGGAGTACATCACGGGACACAGAGCTCCCACCCCTCTTTTGGGTGACCATTTTGGGAGGCATACTGCTTGCTACAAAACTGAGGGACTCCCTCTAGGGGAGGGGGTTATATAGGGAGGGGACTTCCTGTTTGAAGATTGCCAGTGTCCACACCTGAAGGTACTCCATATAACCCACATAGTAATGAATATGCCGCTCTGTGTCCCGTGATGTACTCCAAGAAAAGGATTTTACAGGTAAGCTGTATTTAAAAATCCCTTTTTTTCAATTACAGTTGCAATGAAAAGCAGTCTTATAGAAAGTTGTGTTCATATTGTGTTTTACTGTCTGTGTTCCTGTTATGGAGAGTATCCCTCTATTTGTCCTGTTTACCATTAGCAATGAAAGTGAAACTAAAAGAAAATCCCAAATTTTGGGTAGTTCTGGTGAGCTGGGGGTCCCCAAGGAATTCCTTAATTTGTAGGGATTTCCTCTTACTTCCTGTTTGGCAATGGGACAGGAAGTGAAGCAAAATCTCTGCATTAGGACACAGATGGTGGGGGGAAAAAAATTAACATGAGTTATTACTCTATCCAAAATGGAAAAAGAAAACAGTTTTGCCTATAATTCTACTTTTAAAAAAAATGATTGCTTGCTGCCTGGATGCAAGGGGTAATCTGAATGTGAAATGCTCCATCACTTGTAATTGGTGTAAAAATGTGGCTGTTCCCTCCCACCTCCCCATATGAGCTGCTAGTGCAAGTCCATGGGTGATGAGGCTGTGCTGGTTTGAGGCAGTCCACTGATCAGCAGCTGCATCCAATCAGATGCAGCTGTTCTTTGAGTATTCTGAAAAGCTTCTGGCACGGGCTCTCAGAATACAATAGCTGCAGTGGCAGATTTGTCAATCTGTGCTGTCTAGAGTGGATGGCAGAATCTTTTCAACTGTTTTCATTCAGTTTTTTCCTGATAATGTATGGCTCATTTTATATTAACAACTTCACTACTGGCCCATAGTCATTTGACGTCCACAGAGGGGATCTCCAATCTGGGTGGACATCATATGACAGCCCTCGAAATTTCCACTCGCCTACTAGCATTTGGCAAGTGGATTTAAGCTGGGGGCGAGTGATGACAGGGCTGCATGACCAATCTCCCTGCAATCTGTGCCGACACTTAGAGTCCCGTTGAGATTGGCGGCCGAAGCGGAAAGGTGCATGCTCGGGAAAAGTAGTCTGGTGAGTCGCGCACAGGCAGAGCAATACACAGGTGCTCTCCTTACAATTCTCATTAAGCCATGGGACCTAACAGTATGACCTTTCTGAGCCTGCCCCCTCCCTCCGGGCCCCGACCAATGTAGCTGGAGAGCAGAAAGTAATGAGAGGTGGAGGATTGCGAAAATTACCACTCTGGTGCAGTGCTCACTGAAAGTTACCCTGACATGAGAGCGGCAGCCTTCCAGTTTGTGCAGTTTTCTTCTCCTTGTGCTCGAGAGAGAGAGAGTGTTCTAGTGCCCCGTCCCTCGGGTCTGCCCCCAGTGCCCCGTCCCTCGGGTCTGCCCCCAGTGCCCCGTCCCTCGGGTCTGCCCCCAGTGCCTCGGGTCTGCCCCCAGTGCCCCGTCCCATTTTGTTAAAGTTGTTGTTGGTAATATTAAATGTTGTAGCTTAATTCTGCATAATACTTTGTCATTGCATGAGATAATCTACGAGGGTGTGTTTTCAGGTGCAATTAGGCGCAGGGCAGTGTATGAATTAGGTGGGGCAACTGGTGCCGAGTAACTCTTGAGGCCTGGCTAGTAGCTCAGGACTTGAAATTTTGAGCCCTGTCATATGACGTCCTGGGCTTTGTGCAGCGATATCTGAATGATGTCTGCAGCTAGAGGCATCATTCAGATATTCTTTCGTGCCGGCGATTCTGTGCACGATAAGAATGATCATAACATCCCCTCTATATGACCGGAGGCCCGGGTGCGATGTGATGACGTCACGCCCGGGTACCCGGAAGTAAACAAAGCCGCGATTGCGGCTAGTAAGCATGAGATCGTGACATTTTTTTCACGATCTCATGCTTTCCGGCCTGGAGGAGAGATGCAGGGTCTTTATAGAGAGATTGGATCTCTCCATAAAGAGGACCTGTCACACAAATTTCCTTTTACAAGGGATGTTTACATTCTTGTAATAGGAATAAAAGTGAAAAAAAGTGTAAAAATAATAAGTAAAAAAATTAAAACTCCCCTGTCCCCGGTAGTTCGCGCGCAGAAGCGACCGCAGACGTCCCTTCCACATATGTAAACGCCATTCAAACCACATATGTGAGGTATCGCCACATGCGTTAGTGTGTCAGCAACAAGTCTCCCACTAGATCTCCTCTGTAAATCTAAACTGGTAACCTGTAAAAAAATTCAAAGCGTAGATTTTTAAGTACCGAAGTTTGGCGCCATTCCGAGTGTGTGCAATTTTAAAGCGTGACATTTTCAGGTGAAAAAACATTTACCTCTGCAACCCCTTTAACCACTTCAGCCCCGAACCATTTTGCTGATCAATGACTGGGCCACTTTTTGCGATTCGGCACTGCGTCGCTTTAATTGACAATTGCGCGGTCGTGCGACGTGGCTCCAATACAAAAATTTACGTCCTTTTTTTTCCCCCACAAATAAAGCTTTCTTTTGGTGGTATTTGATTACCGCTGCGGTTTTTATTTTTTGCGCTATAAACAAAAATAGAGCAACAATTTTGAAAAAAATATATATATTTTTTTACTTCTTGCTGTAAAAAAAAACAAAAATATATTGTATACAAAAATGTTTTTCCTCAGTTTAGGCCGATACTTATTATTCATATTTTTCGTAAAAAAATCGCAATAAGCGTTAGATTGGTTTGCGCAAAAATTATAGAGTCTACAAATAGGGCATAGTTTTATGACATTTTTTTTTTTTTTTATACTAGTAATGGCGGCAATCAGCAATTTTTATCGGTATTGCGACCTTATGACACTTTTGACACAATTGGCATTTTTCTAGCGATCAGTGCTATAAAAATGCATTGATTACTATAAAAATGCCACTGGCAGGGAAGGGGTTAATACTAGGGGGTGAGGAAGGGGTTAATTATGTTCCCTAGGTGTGTTCTAACTGAAGGGGGCGGGGGTGAACTGACTTAAGAAAATTACTGATCGCTGTTCATACATTGTATGAACAGAAGGTCAGGCATTTCTCCCCCTGACCCTTTACACACACAGCTCCCGGTTCTCGCTCTGTAACGAGCGATAACGGGTGCCCGGTGGTCTGCCGGGTATGCGTGTCGGGACAAGGGGCGAGCGGGAGACGCGCACACGCCCCTATTGGCTGCATAGTGAGATGCATTTCACTATGCAGCAGATATCGCATATAGCTACGTGATCTCGCGCAGCAGAGCCGACCTGCTGCCGTATAACTGCGGCGGCTGGTCGGCAAGTAGTTTAACATTGTATCCACCCTGGTTCCATTGCTGGGTGCAAATGCCATTTGCCTTGCTCTTCTGTTGGCTTGCTGGCTTCACTATTTTCTGAGTCGCTAACCTGGAGAAAGCATGATGATCAAGGTGATGGTCAAAGTGCTTACCTGTGTTCATAGCCCAGGTTAGTGATATTAGGACTTGGTGTTACCAAACAGAAACTGTAAAACCAGTCTGTATATGCAGTAAAGCATGCTCGTTAAACTTGCTGTGGAACCTAAGGGGTTAATCCTCTGCATTGTCTTCTCTGAATCCTCCTCCTTCCACAGTCCCAAATCTATCTGCTGATGGAGCAGAACCTTGAGGGGAGTCTGCACATGCTCAGTTTGGTGTTGCTTGAGTTTTTTTTTCTCCTTGGGAGGGTGCATGTGAGTGGCACAGGGCCAATCAACACTGTCCAGACAGAGGGCCAGGGGTCATGCAGCCTCATAGGACAGTCCGAGTAGAATTACCAGACACTGACTTTCACAAGTCACAAGACTGCTATATACTGCTGATGAGAAAGGTATTTAGCGGTTTATTTTTTACTAACATTGCATTTCCATGTTCTGTGTACTGTGGGAGACCAGATAAAGTGAGTCCTGGGTTTAGTAACACTTTAAAGCAAGGGTTTAGCTTGACAGCCAGGCTGCTAGCATCTTTGGAAAGCAGGGTCAAAAGCAAGCATTATACTCTTAATGTCACCTGGTGATCTAGCAAGCTTCTGTTTTTTTTTTCTTCATCAGAACAAGCTTACCTGCAGATGTAACAGTTAGAGGGTTGAAGCAAACAGTTTAACACTGACTGGGGTGCTTAAAATGATCAGCTTTTATGTAAAACCTTTATCCCAATAGGAAACAAACTGTTGCTGTAACTGCTTAGAGTGTGAGTTGGAATTTGACTTTAATTTGTTAGTGCATCTAAGGCTACATTCACACTGGCGATTTAGGCTTGTGCGAATTGTAGCAGCTGGAATACGGATTCCTGCTATGACTGTGAGCAACTAGGTTCGGCCGCCTGTCCCGTTCGGTATAATGACAGGTCACTGGCATCCGCAGGTATAAACATCTGTAAAACAAATATATCTGTGCTTATGGGGAGAATTGTAACAAAGGAAAGAAATGCTACTGCCTTCATTCAAAGCCCGGACTTATGGTGGCCTAACAACTGCAAATGTGGATCTGGCACTGCAAGGACAAGTGATACCTATCAGGGTGATCCCATGTCCCCCATTTTACTAGAAAATAATGTATCGAGGTGGTTTTGTACCTTTCCACTTTAATTCCTAGTACTGTCTGAAGAAAACCACAACTGAAAGTGTGTGCAAAATGCAAAAAAGTGTCTCAATTCATTATCTCATAATAAAAAAAAATATATACTGTGCTTAAAGTGACATATTAAGAATACTCTAACCTAAATAAATCTACCATAAATTCATGTAATATTCCCAGCCTGCACACAGTACCAAAGTGCAATATACTCTGTGGCCTTAAAGTGGTTGTAAACCCTTACAGACCACATTAACCTTCAGGTAAGCCTAGATTAAAGGGGTTGTAAAGGTACATTTTATTCCCCCCCAAATAGCTTCCTTTACCTTAGTGCAGTCCTCCTTCACTTACCTCATCCTTCCATTTTGCTTTTAAATGTCCTTATTTCTTCTGAGAAATCCTCACTTTCTGTTCTGTTTGTAACTCCACACAGTAATGCAAGGCTTTCTCTCTGGTGTGGAGTGTCGTGCTCGCCCTCTCACTTGGACTGCGAGAGTCAGAACTCCCACTAACACACGGCTCCTTTCTCTATCTGCAACATAGTGTGCCCTGACTCTCCTGTAGTCCAAGGGAGGGGGCGAGCATGACACTCCACACCAGGGAGGAAGCCTTGCATTACTGTGTGGAGTGGCAGACAGAAGAACATGAAGTGAGGATTTCTCACAAGAAATAAGGACATTAAAAAGCAAAATGGAAGGATGAGTTAGGTGAAGGAGGACTGCACTAAGGTAAAGGAAGCTGTTTAGGGGGAATATAATGTACTTTTACAACCCATTCAAGGCTTACCTGTAAGTGCAACAACTATCTCCTAAACCTACACAGTTTAGGAGATATTTTCAAGAGAAAGGCACCGACGCGCAGGTGCACTGAGCGTGTCGTGACTAACGGCGATCATGCCTGCACACATGCGCGGGAGTGATATCATCGCGGCTCCGGCCAGTTGCATTGCCGGAGCCACGATATGATGAAGTCACTCGTGGAGAGATGGCGCTGAAGAAGGTGACCGAGCACCCCTGCGGGGGCTTCGATCTCGGGTAAGTACTTCATCATGAGCTAGTATCCTATGCATACTAGCTCATTATGCCTTTGCTGGGGGGTTTAAAAAAGGTTTACTTCCTGTTTAATGTACAGTTAAGTCTATATATATATATATACACAGGCAACATTTTCATACTTTTGGCCCTGTGTGCCACCAGAATAAAAGGAAACCATTCAAATGGATTTTGAGTGGAGACCTTCAGCTTTAATTCATAAATATCAAGTACAAATTTTAGGAACTGCAACCATTTTTATACATGGTCCCCCCCGCCCCCCCCCCCCCCACCCTTTTCAGGGACTCAAATGTAATTGGACAAATGAATACAATCATTAATAAAATGTTCATTTATTTATTGAGAATCCTTTTCTGGCAATGACTGCCTGTATCCTGGAACCCCATGCACATTACCAAAGATTGGGTCTCCTCCTTTCTGATACTTTGCCCAGGATCTAACTGCAGCTGACTTCAGCTGTACTTTGTGGGTCTTTCTGCCGTTGGTTTTGTTTTCAGCGAGTGAAATGCATGCTCAATTGGGTTGAGATCAGGTGATTGCTTCATCCATTACAGAATATTCCACTCCTTTTTTCCTTCAAAAGCTCCTGGGTTGCTTTTGCAGTATGTTTTCGATCATTGTCCATCTGTACTATGAAGCGCCATCCAATCAACTTTGCTGCATTTGGCTGAATCTGGGCTGACAGTATATCTCTAAACCCTGCAGAATTAATTTGGCTGCTTCTGTCACAACATCGCTAAGCACCAATGACCCAGTGCCACTGGAAGCCATGCATCCACATGCCATCACATTGCAAGCCTCATCATGTTTTACAGATGACGTGTTGAGCTTTGGATCATGAGCTGTTCTAAGCTTTCTGCACACTTTTTTTTTTTCTTCCCGCTATTCCGGTACAGATTAATATTGGGTTTTAACCGTCCAAAGAATGCTTTTCCAGAACTAATCTAGGTTTTTTTTATTTATTTTTTTAGGTTAAACTTTCTTTTCTGTTCTTCAGGCTTATGAACGGTGTGCATGCTGTGGTGAATCCTCTGTATTTGATCTTGTGAAGTTTTCTCTTGATTGAAGACTTTGACACTGATACGCCCACCTCCTGGAGTGTGTCCTTCACGTGTCTGGATGTTGTGAATGGGTTTTTCTTCTAATTATATTACATTACATTTTTGGTGAAGAGCTAATTGGGTGTTTTGGGGTTTTGTAAACGCTACAAAAACAAAAATGTTCTTATTGTTGCACGCAGTTAAAGGTTTTTCACAGGTAACGTTTTATGTATCGTAAAAAAATGTCTTGTATTATGTGGTTAAGTAATGACTCTTCTTTAATTCTGTAGGGGGCATTGATCAGTCTGTCCTGAAGGAACTTCCTCCTGAATTGGTAGCAGAAATCGAGTCATCGATGCCGCTTTGTGAACGTGTAAAAATGAACAAACGCAAACGCAGCACTGTAAACGAGAAACCTAAATATGCAGAAATTAGCTCAGAAGACAATGAAAGCGAAGAAGACTTTGAGCGTGAGTAATTGACTGCTCTTGAATGGATCCTAAAGAAAATTGGGATCTTATGGAAGGCAGGATGTTAATTTTGTATTTTTTTGGCGAATCCCCATCACTCCCAATGGCACCCCGATCATAGTGGGATTTTGCCTCGTTTGTCACCCGATGAGCTGTGGTAAAATCATGTTTGTCGTACAAAAAACTTTTTTGGGCAACAGGCATACCACGATTCTGTTTGCATGATTTTACCAAGATTCGTCGGGCAACAATCGCAGCAAAATCATGCCACGATTGTAGTGCCATTGGAAGTGGCAGGGATCGCAAGGGCGCCCTGCGATTTACCGTGATTCGGGATCGTGAACAGAAACGCGATGATTCCGCCCGTGATCTGGGACACCTAGATGTGAACGGAGCACAAGACAAATTCAGTGAAAATCTTTCAAATGGTTTCACAGCCAGGAATAATCCAGGGAAGAGTTTTAACTTTTACCCACCCATCCTGAAAATATTTATCATGCAGTAGGTTCGTTTCCCAAAGTTTTGGAGCAACACAAAAATTCAAAAGAACTACAAGCCGGGAGACTCCTTTTTTACTGCAGAAAAGGCAAGCCCAGCTCAGTGTACATTCTCTGGATGAATACATGTGATGTACGTCGTCCCATGCTGGCCAAGATAGCCGAAGACCCAGAAGAACCCAGGGAGAAGATGCTGCAACTAACTAGGGAGTTTGTGAAAATGATGATAGTTCTGCTTTAACGCAGTAATAAGGTTCCCTATTTCAGTCATGTGTTTGTAATTTTCTAATCTATCTGGACTGAGCAGGAAATATCATCTGTTACTTTTTTTTGAAAATATGTATATTTAGGGATGCACCAATACCATTTATATTTTCTTACGAGTACTCGCCGATATCATTTACTGATCAATTTCTGATACCAATTACAAAGCATTAAAAAGTCATTTACAAATTAAATATATTTTGAGAAATATCGAAATTGTGAAAAAATCTTAACGAACCAAAAAAGTTTTAATTATTTATAAAACGGGTGAACCAAAAAATGGTCAGGAAAATAATAAAATGTAGGAGAATAAGCAGTTATTTAAGGCTGATTACAGTTAATAAGGTGTTAAAACAAGAACATCATTTTTTTTTTCTTAACTCTTTGCTTCCTTCACTTTTTTTTTAATACTAATTTCCAGCAGCTCTATATACCAATATAGCGTTAACGTACTTAGTTTTCAAAAATAAAGCGGCTTTCCATACATTTTTACACAGGCTTACCTCACACTCTTCATAGCTGTTTAAACACACTGCTCGATTACTTCTGCCTTACTTCTTGGACAGACTTTAGGTTAAGACACAGGAAGGAGTTGACCACCTGATCTCATTGGCACACACCCTGCATCATTTACCCTTAGCTGGTCAAATCCTTCCTGTGTCATGACCGAGCGTCTGTCCAGGAAGTAAGGCAGAAGTAATGAAGCAGTGTTTTTAAACAGCTATGAAGAGAGTGAGTTAAGTCTGTGTATAATTAATGGAAAGCTGTTTTATTTTTGCAAAAAAAAGTACATTAATGCTATATTGGTACATAAAGGAACAGGAATGTAAAAAGGGGGAGAAAAAAAGTGAACTTTGCCTTTAAACTGACTTTGACTTCATCTGCAGATGGAAGGTTTATCCCTTTGATCTGTAGATGAAGAAGCAGATACAAAACGAAACTGTTTACCTTTCTGTTCCAGTGGCTGAACAATGTTGTTGATAAACATTGGGCCGCTTTTTTTTTTTTTGACAGCTGCAATTGCCAGGACTTGGTTTACATGTCAGCTGTCAACGACACTACTGACAGCTGAATGAGTCATCTGTTAAGGACACAGCGGCCCGCTCCTTAACAGATAATTGCCAACTCTTTTTTTTTTTTTTTTTTTTACACATTTCAGCTGTCAGTGGGGGAGTCCCGCTGACACCTGAAAGAACTGAGCCTGAAAGTATCCGTTTCAGGTAACGGAGAAATCGCACAAGTCCCGATACTCGTGCAAATGCTTAGTATCGTACCAGTGTCTGTATTGGTACGACACTAATACTTATCCTGGTCAATTGAGCCTATTTATTCCCATCATCCACTGCATGTAAGCACTCTTTCTTTGATTTGTTTCAGCCTCCAAAAAAAGACACAAAAAAGGAAAAGCTGACTCGGAATGGAAAATTGAAGAACGTGAAAGGCGAAGTTCTGGTGATCATAGGCGTGGTGGTAATGAAAGGCGCAGTACTCGCTACAGGGAACGGAGTCCAGAAGATTCTGACATGGACGACTCTCCAACTCCAAGTCTAAGTGAAGGCAAGATTACATGCATGTTTTTCTGTGTGTTGTTCACACTCCTTTTTATCTTTTGTATAACAAATTGTGGAGATAAATTCATTGCATTAACCACTTGCTACCAGGGCCAATTCTGACACTTGGCTCCTACATGCTCCTACATGTAAAAATCATTTTTTTTTTTTTTTTTGGCTAGAAAATTACCGTAAGAACGATCAAGTGGCTGAACAGTCACTATGATTGTTTTTACAGAGCAGGGAATCGCCAGCTCTAAAATAAAATATCTGAATGATGCCTGTAGTTGCAGGCATCATTCAGATATCCCCACTCAGTCGACAATGTCATATGTCGGGTGGGAAGTGGTTAAAGTATCTAGGGAAAATTTTCTGTGAGAGTTGGACCTTCTAACTTTTTTTTATTGCTGTGTCCCGGTTGGGGAAATTAAACTGTTTGTACTATTGTCCCTGAAACAAAGTAAGGAAAATGTAAAATTTTAGAACTGTCCCCAGAAAAAAAAGTAAGGGGGAATTTTGCAGTGGGGAAATCTTACTATAACTTACATGTTGTGTATATTGGTCAGGAAGTAAAAATGTCCACAGTAGTACACAAACAACAAGCAAAGCGCCCCGATTCACACCAAATGCGTCTTCTAATTCGCACGACTTCAATGCGATTTCAAAGCTGCTAGACAGTGCGATTTCATGTGCGGCTTGCCGACATCTGTGTGACTTTATGCACAGATGCCAGCTGCAAAGTCAGTGCAAGTCAGGGTCGCACTGATGTGAACAGTTCAATAGCCAGAGATGGGGTGCGACTTGTCAAATCGTATGACAAGGCGCACGGTGTGAACGGGGGCTAAATCGGTGGTTTTAACTTTTCCCTACTCTAAAACAAAAAATAGTTTTGGCTTTACATTTGAACAAAGAGTATTTGCAATTTTACTCTAGACCAGTAAAATAGATCTCCAATGTCTGGTGAGACCAGATCTGTATCATCATAGATATCCAATGTCTGGTGAGACCAGATCTGTATCATCATAATAACAATAATATTATTTTCCTCTTAGTGGCTCGGAGAATGAAGAAGAAAGAGCGACAGAAAAAAAGGAAAGCTTATGAGCCCAAGCTGACACCTGAAGGTAAGGATGGAGAATTTGTTTACATGCTGTTTTTTTTTTTTTTTTCAAAGGTGTAATACAGTTTTTGTTTTTTTGTTCTTTGAAACCAGTTCATGCTTTTTGCAAATTAGTGAGTCTGTGTTCCGAGATGCATTTAAATATATGTATGGACCATTTATAACCAGAAAACTGGGGGTGTCCTGCAAGTTTAGATAATAGATTCTTTATTATGCAGCTGTATTCCTGAAATAACACCACCTTCTGATGGTAATTGTGCAGTTACCTCTATTTTCAGACATGCTCAGGGAGACCTGATGCTCTCTAGATAGTATGTGTTGATGGTGCAGTTGGTCCGCTTACAGCTATTGTAAATCCCCACTAGTCTTCAAATATAGTGCTGTGCTAGTGTAAAACGTTTCCCTGCAGGCTCTTACACTATAGCTATGTCAGACATTGCATGTGGTTTGCACCGCACTGCTGTGCAGATCACATTCATTGTGTGGTGCGAATTCAGCAATACGTATTGTATTGCTGAATTTGCATTGCATTCAGACCAAAATGGTGCAGGACTCCTTTTTTTATTTTTTGGTCCGCACTGGAGTCCGATTGCGTGGGTATTCACACTCATGCAATCAGATTCTTGCACCATTTCACAGTTCGCACTGCGATCTGCGAAGCGATCTGGGGGTATCATTAATTTTGTATTGACACCGCAGTGGTTCGCAGATGGCAGTGTGAACCTCCGGCGTTTCAGGAACCCGCACTGGATTTGCAGGGTTACCCGCATCGCACTAGTGTGAACCGAGCCTCGGGGTCTAAGCTCTGATTCTGTTCTGTAATGGGCATGAATGTTTTAAGAAACAGACTGATTTGCAGATGTAACATGGCAAGGTAACAAGTGTTTCTGAAAGCGGTTTAATTTTTTTTATTTTCCTTGACATCTTTCAGAAATGATGGATTCCTCAACCTTCAAGAGATTTTCATCAGCATTAGAAAATATTTTGGAGAACTTGGAAGACATGGATTTTACAACATTTGGTAAGATCTAGAGCGGTGTATTGCAGAACTTCTATAATGCTACTACCTCTTCTGTAGCAATTATTTCTAGTCTCTCTCTTTTTTTTTTTTTTTAACCACTTGCCAACCATATAACTTGCATATAAGGCGGCTCTGCTGTGCAGGATTACGTACCTAGTACGTGATCCTGTTCTTTCGGGTTTGGGGCGCACTGCCATGACCCACTCCTACTGTGACTATACACAACGGGAGCTGATCTGCAGGTACCACGCACTCGATGTATGCCGGTACCTGCCGATTATTGGATAGAGGGCCAGATCGGCGATCTGCCTATGTAAACAAGGCAGATCGTCATTGTCAGTGGGGAAGGCAGTTAACCATTTGATCGCCCCTGATGACCCCTTTCCAGCCAGTGTCGGTACAGGAACAGAGCATAATTTGTTTTTAGCACTGATCATTGTATTGGTGTCACTGGTCCCCATAAATGTCAGTGTCCGCTTTGTCCCGTGCAATATCGCAGTACCACTATAAGTCACTGATCGCCATAATTGCTAGTATATAAAAAAAAAAATCATAAAAATTCCATAAATATATATATCTTTGTAGACGCTATAACTTTTGTGCAAAAGATCCGTATAAACTTTTTGGGCCTTTTTTTTTTTTTTCACCAAAAATATGTAGTAGAATATACATATTGGCCTAAATTGATGAAGAAATTATTATTATTATTTTTTTTTTACTACACTTATTTTGAATTGGATATGGTTTATAGCAGAAAGTGGAAAAAAAATGTCTTCCAAATATTTTTTTCTTGTTTATAATGCAAATAATAAAAATTGCAGGTGATCAAATACCGTCAAAAGAAAGCTCTATTTGTGGAGAAAAAAAAAAAAAACATACATTTTATCTGTGTACAGTGTCACAGGGCCGTGCAATTGTCAATTAATTAAACTAACGAAGTGCCATATCGCAAAAAATTGGCCTGGTAGTAAAGGGGTTAAATCATCCGGAGGTTAAGCGGTTAAATAAAACGTGTCTATTGGAGGAGACACGCAGAGCTGTGTGGAAAGGAAACCTATTGAGGAGCCAGTATTACTAGTTGGGATCTGATATCAGAGCTGCATTATCTAAGGTGCATTTCAGGTAACATTTCTATTTCCTCTTATTTCAGGCGATGATGATGAGATCCCTGCAGACCTTCTTCTAGGCAAACATCAGCTCAATGAACTGGGCAGTGAATCTGCTAAAATCAAAGCTATGGGCATCATGAATAAGGTCAAATAAAACCTCCAACCTTCTTATGTGCTTTACAATTATTCCACCAATGTTCTATGCTGTAACATTTTGGTACTTTATCATTATGACAGATCTCTTCTGAAAAACTGGTCAAATTGCTGGGGATTCTTGAGAAGAATATCCAGGATGGTTCAAAGCTGTCAACTATGCTAAACCATGTAAGATTTTTATTCTATTTATTTATATTAGAACTGTGAATCGAACACAGCTGTAATAAAGGTTTAATTCTCAGTAAAGCTCCTAAAGTCTTCAGAGTACAATGTTTACCTTGTAGCACAAAAGGCTTTTGACTTGCTCCTGCGATGGTATAAAGCAGTACTACAAGCATACATAGTAACACATGCATTGCGTTTCAGGGTATGTTGTATGTATATGCATATCTGTTTGTCTCAATTAGTAGCACTTTGGTGTAGTCTAAAGAATTGTCACAATGGAGATTTATTTAAACTGGTGCATGGTAACCAATCGGCTGCTGGGTTTTATTGAGGTTAGAAGCTGATTGGTTTCTATGCATAGCTACATAAGATTCTTTGTGCACCAGTTTTAGAAAATCTCCCCCAGTGTGTATTCATGTTAAAAATGTGTGTTAGAAGCCAGATTCTTCCTAAATTGTTTAAGTTGGGTAGCTGTGGAACTTATTTTTGGTGTGATTTTTGTGTTGGCTATAGCAAATGGTCACATTCCAGCTTTTCTTTTGAACTTTTGGGCATCTAAAATTTTGTTTTTTGAGGGACAATTTGGTAAATGACAATCGGTTGTTATATTTATTCTTGACTAGTTACTGGCTTATAAGCAAAAGTATTAAAGATGCCCCGAATTAAAAACTTTGGTGCAGAAACCAAAATTTCAGGACGCTCTTGGCCGAGACCGAAAATTAGTTTTTAAAAAACATTTTTTTATATATAATTCAGCTTTTTAATTAATAAGAATTTAAATGAATATGAATTTGTTGGCCATTATCTGCACCTTTTAGTGCAAGAAAAGCTCAAGAGAAATGCATCCCCTTAAATTCTATGTATGTCTTCACACTGGTCCCTTGCGCCTGCCTTAGTGGCTCTGCATTTTTGGTCAGTTAAAAAAAACTGCATCAAAAACACCCCTCACGTTGAAATACATTAAATACACAGCAAGATGGCATCAATAATTCACCCGAATTAACTTTTTGATGTGGTTTTTAAGTCACATGAAGACACACCATAAGCACAGTAAAATTGTGTTAGTTTTTGGTGCCATGATCCGCACATATTTCTCTATCTGCAAAATGCAGATAACCCTATTTTTGGCCAAACGTTTTCAGCGGCCAAAATTTTGTGCAAAGTAATACTAAAACCACTGGGGTTTTTTAGTCCAGCAGAGGAAGTTCACACATACTTATTATTGTGTAATCCTCTACTAAAATTTCCCTTTCATTCTGTAGCTGCTGTCCTTTTAGGGGTGTCTCCTTAGTTAACCATGTTCTAAGGAGACACCTGTGCATGCTGAGTTGTGTGTGTGTGTCCATAGACGTACACAGTGCTGGCAAGTCAGCTTGACCTGACTGCCCTCCATGTCTGCTTAGGATACAGAAAGTCCAGGGAGCAATGCTTGGTGAATCTTGTATCCGGTGGCCGTGATGAGGACAGCAGGTGAGTGTTTGGAGACAGAGGGGTTGTAAAAGTACTGGGACTTTTCTGCCTTAATGTTATGAATACATTAGAGTATAAAAAGTGTAGCCTTTAGATCTACTTTTATTTTATTATTTCTCCTTACCAATAAGCTACAAGATTGCTAGAATACAGTGTGGACAACATAATAGAAAGTCTTCCCAACTGTAAGACACAAACATTCAAGAGGATAAACAGAAGAGTACTTGTTCTGTTTGTTCATTTTTTTTACCTATTTTTGGTCTTTTTTTGCCTCTATAGAACAATGACACAGAAGATGAAGAAAAACTCTGGCGGGATCTGATTATGGAGAGAGTCACAAAGTCAGCTGATTCCTGTTTAACAGCCATTAACATCATGACCTCTCCGAGCATGCCCAAGGCAGTATACATCGAAGATGTGATAGAGCGTGTTCTTCAGTACACTAAATTTCACCTACAGAACACACTATATCCACAGTATGATCCTGTCTATAGGGTGGATCCTCATGGAGGTGAGCCACTGTTTTATGATGATCATCTTTGGGTGGTGGTTTTAAACCTCCACTTTAATTATTTATACTATACTATGTGAACTTTGCTACAGATACTTTCAGATTCAAAAGTTAGAATATAAAGTGCCTATCTGGTGCCGGAGATCTATTGGTCTTTGAACCAGTATTATGGTAACATTTGACCTTTAATCAAGTTTTATGAGATTTGTATTGTGTAGTTTTCTTTGTAGTGGGATTGAATAATCTTGGGTTTAAAAATATCATCTGGATTGTCTTTTTGTTTTCATGTTTTCATGAGTCATTTGAGTTTTTTGTACAGAATCTCACAAAAGGGAGTACATGAAAAAAATGACACTTTGCTACAATGCAAATTAGGGGATATACAGCTTGGAAAACAGTGTTTAATTTGATGTCCCCTCAAAATAACTCCCCAAAGTGAGTACACTCCTAAGTGAAAATGTCTAAATTGGGCCCAAAGTGTCAATATTTTGTGTGGCCACCATTATTTTTCTTGGTCGTCTTGGAGGTATGTTTGGGGTCGTTGGAATACTGCCCTACGGCCCAGTCTCCATAGAGAGGGTATCATGCTCTGCTTCAGTATGTCACAGTACATGTTGGCATTCATGGTTCCCTCAATGAACTTTAGCTCCCCAGTGCTGGCAGCCCCAGACCATGACGCTACCACCACCATGCTTGACTGTAGGCAAGGCACACTTGTCTTTGTACTCCTTACCTGGTTGCCGCCACACACACTTGACACCATCTGAACCAAATGAGTTTATCTTGGTCTCATCAGACCACAGGACATGTCCTTGGTCTGCTTGTCTTCAGAAAACTGTTTGCAGGCTTTCTTGTGCATCATATTTAGGAGTGGCTTCCTTCTGGGACAACAGCCATGCAGACCAATTTGATGCAGTGTGCGGCGTATGGTATGAGCACTGACAGGTTGACCCCCCCCACCCCTTCAACCTCTGCAGCAATGCTGGCAGCACTCATGGGTCTCTTTCCCAAAGACAACCTCTGGATATGACGCTGAGCATGTGCACTCAACTTCTTTGGTCGACCATGGCGAGGCCTGTTCTGAGTGGAATCTGTCCTGTTAACCTGTTGTATGGTCTTGGCCACTGTGCTGCAGCCCAGTTTCAGGGTCTTGGCAATCTTCTTATAGTCTATGCCATCTTTATGTAGAGCAACAGTTCTTTTCTTTCAGTTTCTCAGAGTTCTTTGCCATGACGTGCCATGTTGAACTTCCAGTGACCAGTATGAGAGAGCGATAACACCAAATTTAACACGCCTGCTCCCCGTTCACACCTGAGACCTTGTAACACGAACTAGTCACATGACACCAGGGAGGGAAAATGGCCTATTAGGCCCAATTTGAACGGTTACCCTTGGGGGTGTACTTTTGTTGCCAGCGGTTACGACATTAATGGCTGTGTGAAGTTATTGTGAGGGGACATAAAATGTACACCGTTATACAAGCTGTACACTCACTACATTACATTGTAGCAAAGTGTCATTTATTCAGTGTTGTCACGTGAAACAATATAATCAAATAGTTACAAACATTTGAGGGGTGTACTTACTTTTGTGAGATACGGTATGTAGCTTTACCTGAATTTTTTTTTTCTGATATTTTGTTTAGCTGTAATAAATACAAAGATTGGGGCACATTTCACACCTGTTGGATGCTCAAAATTGTTGCCTTTTTATGTCAATACACATTTTAAAGCGGTGGTTCACCCTAAATCTACTCTCTCAGATCCCATCCAGCATACTGGCGTTAGCGCCAGTATGCTGTTTTTTTTTTTTTTAATTGCTCTACTTACTGTCTAATGAATAATTTTTATTTCTCTCTACCGCAGGTGAATAGCGCTGCTATTGCGCGTCACCCCTTCCGAAAATAGCCGATTTAGGACTCGGCTATTTCCGGCGCCTGCGCACAGACCTAGGAGCTGACTGCGGAGGCGCCCTATATCTCCGAGTACTATTTCGGCTTTTTCCGGAGGGCGTGACGCGCTATAGCCATAGGACTCGGAGATATACGGCGCCTGCGCAGTCAGCTCCTAGGTCTGTGCGCATGGGGGCCGGAAATAGCCGAGTCCTAAATCGGCTGTTTTCGGAAGGGGTGACGCGCCATAGCAGCGCCATAGCAGCGCCATAGCAGCGCCATTCACCCGCGGTAGAGAGAAATGAAAATTATTCATTAGACAGTAAGTAGAGCAATTTAAAAAAAAAAACGGCATACCGACGCCAGTATGCTGGATCGGATGGGACAGAGTAGTTTTAGGGTGAACCACCGCTTTAAGTGCACATTATGATTTACATTAAAGAAACTCTGTTTAAAGAAAAATAAAATAACAGCCCCTCCCTGTTTAAATGAAGCGTGAATACTCGTTGGCACTATACTCTTCTCAACCCCTGCACTGCAGTGTCCAGGTGCCCCTGCTGACATCTTTGGTTAGTCTACTTCTGGGTACCAATCTTCAGCCGTTTGCATTTTCAGGACTGAGATGACCTCACTCTCGTGCATGCGCAGGAGTTCATTAATCTCGGCAGATGACGAAATTGTAAACTAAGCTGCGCAGTTCAGTGCGTATAGGCAGGTAAGAAGCTTTAATGCAAAAGAGACATAGCATGTCTCATCTGCATTAAAAAACCTGCCTGTTCTTATTTTTATTTTATTTTTTAATTACAGTTCCACTTGAATTCTCCATCAAGTGGCAAATTAAATCCTTTCATTGAAGAGTTCCAGGTGCCACTGTTATCTGACATTCCTTGTGGGTGTTGAAGCATCTCCCATCGGATTCTGTGGTTCATCCCACTGGCTACTGCTCCATTACAGGACAGAGTAACGAGGGAGCGGCCAATGGGAGAAACCACAGCTCTTAGACCCCTTTCACACTGAGGCAGTTTTCAGGCTTTTAGCGCTAGAAATAGTGCCTGTAAAATGGCTGAAAACTGCTTCCTATTCTCTGCAATGGGTGCTTTGACACCCGGTGGTGCGCTTGCGGGACGTTCAGAAAAGTCCTGCAAGCAGCAAAAACGCCCCTGCCTATTGCAGTGAAAAGCGCTTTGGTAGCTCCTTAACACTGGAGTTTGTAACCTCCTTCTTTGGGGGTAAAAGTGCCCCGCTAGCAGCCGAAAAGCACCACTAAAACAAGGAGAGTTTTACTGTTAACGCAAGCACGGCCAAAGTGTGAAAGGGGTATTAGTTGGGTTGGGCATTGTATTTGACACACCCAAAGGTAACCCATAGCAGTGGCTCCTTGCGCTCCATTTACAAAGTGGCTTTTTTTGGTTTCATAACAGGGTGTTGCTGCTTTTCGTGCTAGTGTATATCAGTTTGAGGCATTATAGTTATATCATCTCTGAATAAGAACGTCTCAAATTGGGGTATAAGATACATGGAAAATGTTTTATTCAGTCTGTCTGATACATTGATAGAATTAAAGTGTTAGCATTTCTAAATGTCCAGCACCCAGTCATGTGAAATAGTAAGCACATCCCATGGAAATTGTTTATTTCAACGTATTTGACCAGGCGAACTTTAGAGATTCATTCGAACAGTGCTTACAAATAAAGGTGCATATAAGTACACAGCTTTTTCAGTTATTCAAAAAATAATAATTAAATAAATGGTAATTTATTATTAGAGATACTTATATAGTGGCATCAATTTACACAGCGCTTTACATATATGGTATATTTACATCAGTCCCTAACCCTCAAGGCGCATACAATCTAAGGGCCCTAACTCGTACATACACATACTAGGGCCAATTTAGACATGAGCCAATTAACCTACCAGCGTGTGTTTTGGAGTGTGAAAGGGAACCAGAGTACCAGGAGGAAACTCTCACAGGGAGATCATGCAAACTCCACACAGGTAGTACCGTGATTGGGATTTGGATCAATGACCCTAGAGCTGCCCTGGTAATTGTGTACTGTGGAAAGTAAACCCTTGGCGCCAAAAGCTGGGAATGCTCTTTTTAAAATAGATTATTTCTAGTTGCTTATCGTTTTCTAATACTGAAATCTGTGATCGCTCTTCATATGCAAAATTCCCGCAGTTGCAAGATGTTTGTGTGTTTTCTTGCGTAAATTTGCAGTTTCAAATTCCCCCTACATTTCAATCTGTCCATATGTGCTCTGCATAAACTGAGTGGGCACAGACGAATAATCCACCCACTCTGCTCAGATCAGCAGACAGATTCCCTACTAATCCGAGTCTACCCCATGTGAAATAGACCAATGGGGGGGTACTAATCATTGGCACCTAATCTGGAACACCTGATTCTAATATCATGTTTTTTGAAGTTGGAAATGTGATATTGTGTATTTTTTTTTTTTTTTTTTTTTTTTTTTATGTGCATTGGTGTTAATTTAGATTATGAGAACTATACAACATCACATTTTTGTTTGTAGGTAACATTTCAACAAAGATTACATGTTTGTTCCAAATATTTTGAAAGTCAGCAATTTTCAATGGAGTGTACATACTTTTTCACATGACTCTCTATAATGAACTTAAGGCCCCTTTCACATTGAGGCGTTTTTCATGCGGTACAGCGCTAAAAATAGCGCTGCTATACCGCATGAAAAATCATGCCCTGTAGTGTTCAATGTGAAAGCCCGAAGGCTTTCACACTGAAGCGGTGCGCTAGCAGGAACGCTCCAAAAGTCCTGCTAGCCGCATCTTTACCGCGGTATAGGAGCGGTGTGTTCACCGCTCCTATAGCGCGCCTTCCCATTGGAATCAATGGGAAACCGCGGTAATAGCGCGGTAATACCGCCCGCAACGCGGGCGGTATTAACCCTTTTTCGGCCGCTAGCGGGGGTTAAAACCTCACCGCTAGCGCCCGAATATCGCGGTAAACACGACGGTATAGCGGCGCTACAAATAGCGCGGCTATACCGTCACCGCGGCTCCACGCCTCAATGTGAAAGGGGCCTAAGTCACAACTGAATTTCCACATCCAAGGGACAATTCAGAATCCTTGTTCTGACATGTATAGTACTGACTACTTTTTCACCCATATACTATTTTGACACACAGGTATACATCACACTCTTATAACACAACACTTTTTTTGGTATCTCTGCATGCATAAGAAGTTTTAGATTTAAGGCCTTTTTAGTATAAGGTTAGAGATGAAGTACTAATTGCTTTTAGTTGCTTGTTTATAGTTTAGAAGTACTGTTCTCAATATCCCTGATATTATGTTTGTTTGCAGGAGGACTGATGAGTTCAAAAGCTAAGCGCGCTAAGTGCTCAACTCATAAGCAGAGAGTAATTGTGATGCTCTACAACAAAGTGTGTGATATTGTGGCCAGTTTGTCTGAACTGCTAGAAATTCAGCTGCTTACAGACACAACTATCCTGCAGGTGAAGTAACAGACCTACAGTTTGCACTCCATCCTAGAGAGGTTACCATTGGAATGTTTAATTTTATCACGCTTTTTGATCCTATACAGTATACACCTTTTGTTTTAGTGATGTCATTTTGCCTGTAGCAGAACTTGAATTCTTTCTGGAATGCGTTCTATGACTTGATAGGATAAAGCTGTTTCTGAGAACATGATTGGGGGGCAAGCTTTTCACTCATGTTGCCCATGTCTCATAGGACACAAGCTTCGGATTGGGGGTGGGGCGTCAGCTTACCCATTTTCTGAACAAATGCAAAGCATTCTCTGATTGGACAAGGTGGAGAGTGAAATGCCACCTCATCTAATCTGAGAACGCTTTGCATTCTTTGAGGAAATGCAAATACATTTACCACGAGTACAGAAATAATGTTGTATTTAACCACCAAAAGCAGGTGTGCATGCTTTGGTTATTGATTTGCAGCAGCATGATTTACTGTATATTTGCATTATAAAGTAGTTGCATCGAAGTGTTTTTTTTATTTATTTTGGTATGTGCTGGTGAGTTTAATCACTTATGATTTGCTGCCCGTCTCTGATGCAGCTTTTTATGGATTCTCCACACTGTACCGAAGTTCCCAGGTCTGCACTCCAGACCTGCACTCTCAAAACTTTGGTGCAGAGTTGACTCTTAGCTCCTCAAAATTATCCGTAGCTAGCAGGTGGCCCCAGACTCTACAATGCTTTTTTTTGTATCTGACCCTTCAGTTATTGTTGTAACCTTATTCATTTTGTTGGCAGGTTTCTTCAATGGGAATAACACCTTTTTTTGTAGAAGGTGTCAGTGAGTTGCAGCTTTGTGGCATCAAGCTGGTTACTGCGGTAATTAAATTTCATTTTTATTTGATATGTTTTCCGTTTTGCATGACTGCTATATTCCTAAACTTTATTCATTGTTTCCACACCCTCCAGCTTTTGAAAACCATGACCCTGGCTTCAGACCTATTCTAACATGCCATCCTTAGCTTATTAGTTGCACACAGCATATGCCATGTCTATAGGATAACTAACCAACAACATGGCATTACCACTCTTGCTTTGGGCTCACAATAACTTATAATTATATATATATATATATATATATATATATATATATTAAACTAAATGCATGTACCGTAATTGTTTTTCTTGAGGCTGAGATATACTTGTGCTTATGTAAACCTTGCAATCTTTGGTTGTACCTGTCAGACCTCTCATTAGGATAATGTCATTCCTTCACAGGTTTTTTCCAGGTACGAGAAACACAGGCAGCTTATTCTGGAGGAGCTTTTCACCTCACTTGCCAGACTGCCGACAAGTAAAAGAAGCCTGCGGAATTTTAGGTATTCAATTTCATCTTCAGAAACCAGTCACCTGCTTCATTTCATGTTTGTGCCGCATTTTAGATTATACACATTTAAGTTCACATTTTTCAAAGTGTTTTCAGCCACTGGTAATGTGCAGTGCTTTGAACAAGTACTCATACCTCCTTTAAATTTTCCACAATTTGTCATGTCACAACCAAAAAAAGTAAATGTATTTTATTTGGATTTTATGTGATAGACCAACACAGTGTCACGTAACTGCGAAGTCGACGGTAAATGATAAATATTAAAAAAAAAAATTATACTAATATCTGAACATTGTGGCATGCATTTGTACTCAGCCCACCCCCACCCGAGTCAATACTTTGTAGAACTACCTTTTTCTGCAATTACAGCTGAAAGTCTTTTTGGGGATGTCTCTACCAGCTTTGGACATCTAGGAGAGGGACATTTTTTCCCATTCATCTTTGCAAAATAGCATAAGTTCTGTCAGATTGGATGGAGAGCGTCTGTAAACAGCAATTTTCAAGTCTTGCCACAGATTCTCAATTGAATTTAGGTCTGGACTTTGACTTGGCCATTCTAAAGCCTCTTACACACGATCAGATTTTAGACAAACTTTTCCTTGGATTTTTGTCCGAAGGAAGTTGGCCGGGGCACACCCATAGCATACACACGGCAGGACTTTTCTGCAAACTTTCCTAAACCTTTCCCAACATCAGGTGGTTTTTTTGCTCTTTACCGCCACCCTTTGGTTAACTTCCGCTATTGGTTCATTTTAACATTGGTTCTTGGCATGCGTATTTGTACTTTGTACAAAAGTCGGATGGCTTTCTGTACACATGGTCGGACTAGGCGCCATCAGACTTTTGTTGACAAAAAGTTTGTCCGATGGAGCGTACACACGGTCAGATTTTTTGGAAAACTTGCTAATTTTGAAGTTTGTTCGCAAAAAGTCTGACCGTGTGTATGGGCCTTTACACATGAATATGATTTGATCTAAGCCATTCCATTGTAGTTCTGGCTGTACGTTTAGGGTCTTTGTCCTGCTCTGCCCCACTCGGCAGTCTTTTGCAGACTCGTTTTTTTTTAGGATTGCCCTGTATTTGGCTCCATCCATCTTTCCATTAACTAGCTGAAGAAAAGCATTCCTACAACAGAATGCTGCCACTACCATGTTTCACGGTGGGGATAGGGTGTTTGTTTTCCGCCACACATGGCATTTTGGTTCCATCAGAGTACCATCTTCCACATATTTGCTGTGTCCCCCACATGGCTTTTCGCAAACCAGACTTCTTATGGCTTTCTTTCAACAATTCTTCTTGGCACTCTTCCATAAAGGCCAGATTTGTGGAGTGAATGACTAATAGTTGTCCTGTGGACAGATTCTCTTACCTGAGCTGTGGATCTCTGCAGCTCCTCCAGAGTTACCATGGGCCTTTTGGCTGCCCGGGCCGGCCTGTCCGTTTAGGTGGACGGCCATGTCTTGGTAGGTTTGCAGTTGTGCCATACTCTTTCCATTTTTGGATGATGATTGAACAGTGCTCTGAGATGTTCAAAGCTTTGGATATTTTTTTTGGCAGGAGAAGCCACGTTTTTAGACTGCCGCTATCCAAGTGTGCTACCGTGTTTTACTAGACCTGCCGTCTGGATGTTTTACATGCTTGTACACAAGACCATAGGAATCTGCAAGTTACTTTTTTAATAAAGCGCAAGTTGTATCAAGATACAGACTGGATTTATTTTTTTGTCCTAATATTTGCCATCTGGGTGACTGGGATTGTTTGATCTGTTGAGACAGTTTCCATCTGCTTACACCCACCTTTTCCCAAGGATAGAGGGGAAAAATGTGATATTTGACCTGACTGTGGACACTGGTCAATATTTTGAGGTGAGCGCAGCAACCTTTTATTCGCAGCAACTTTTTTTTGCTGGTGGTGGGTTATTTACACTTGGAATCAGTGTTGTCGCATTTCTGGATTGAACAATATATATTTGAATCCTGCATTAAACTTCTCCAACTTTATCCCAGACCTGTCTGGTGTGTTCCTTGGCCTTCATGATGCTGTTTGTTTACTAAGGTTTCCTTAAACCTCTGAGGACTTCACAGAACAGCTGTTTTTTTACTGAGATTAAATTATACACTAAATTTTAGTTGGGGGTATCAGAGTAAAGGGGGCTGAATGCAAATGCACGCCACACTTTTAACATATTTGTAAAAATATTTTAAAACAGTTTATCATTTTGCTTCCACTTTACAATTATGTAACTGCTTTGTGTGTTGTTCTAGCACATAAAATACCAATAAAATACATTTAAATTTGTGATTGTAACATGACAAAATGTGGAAAATTTCAAGTGGTATGAATATTTTTTTTAAGAAACAAATGGGTGGTCGGAGGGTGTATTCTTATAGATACCAAGCAATATAATGAAAACAAGAAAATGTACCCCTTTAAGCATACTTCTATGGCATAAATATCTATACAAAAATTGTACTAGAGAGGGTATAAGGTATAACAGATGTATTTATTAAATATAGCATTTAAAGACATGTTTATAACAAAACAGTATATGGAATGTATATAGATATGAATAAGCGACCAGTAGTCAAGCAGATTGCCGAGTGTGATCCTTTATTCGACGCGTTTCAGTGTTGAATCTTTCAGGGGCGTTTATTAGGAAAGACAAGTGTACATATAAGCTGTAATGGTGTCAAGGAAAACCAAGTTGGATGCCAGGACGCTGCACTCCTGTGATTCAAGATCTATTGTACAATCACATGGTCTCTAGAAACATTTCAATCCTGATTCTTGGCTCACTGGATGGTTCAGGTTGCCTCTTCTACTTTTGTGTCTCTATCGGCCCCCTTCCTCCTGTAGGGTAGGGTTTATTTGCTGCCATTTGCTTGCTCTGGCTATAATACAGAGGGCATATACCTCTGAGAGACAATAGAAATCACCCTGTGCGATATAGCTTATCCCACATCCTTACTTTGTTTTAAAGAAAAATGTATGAAATGTTCATCTTTATCCTTGACAGGATTACAGCTTATATGTACACTTGTGTTTCCTAATAAACATCTCTGAGGAAAGAATCAAAACTGAAACGCATCGGTTGAAGGATCACTCTCGGCTATCTGCTTGACTACTGGTGTCTTTTTATTCAGATCTGTATACATTCCATATACTGTTTTTTTGTTAAGAACATGTCTTTTTAAATGCTATATTTAACTAGAAAATGCATTTCCTGAGGAAAATACGTGGGAATGCTGAATTGCTAAGCCCGCTCAAATGCCATTCACCATAACCACTACACTATCTTTAGGACATACAAGCAGTGTTCCTTCAGTACTTATAAAGCCTCTCTGATCATTAAAGGTGTTGTAAAGGTAAAATAATTTTCCCTAAATAGCTTCCTTTACCTTAGTGCAGTCCTCCTTTACTTATCTCATCCTTTGATTTTGCTTTTAAATGTCCTTATTTCTTCTGAAAAACCCTCACTTCCTGTTCTTCTGTCTGTAACTCCACACAGTAGTGCAAGGCTTTTTCCCTGGTGTGAAGAAAGCCTCTTGAGGGGGTGAGCAGGACGCCCACTAACCCACAGCTCCTTATCTGCAAAGTAGAGAGTGTCCTGGTCGCCCCTCCCCCCTCAAAGGTTTTCTCCCCTCCCCCAGGTGTGTGAGGGGAATATTGCACTGAGGTAAAGGAAGCTATTTAGGGAAAGAATTACCATTACAAACGCTTTTTATCTACACACAAAATAAGTGAAATAACCCTTCAAACAAACCTTAATAAATCCACAACCGTACATGCGATCGATACAGCGACTTCACCGTATAAAAGACAAGACCCTTGTGAACGCATCGATATGAAATTTATGTTGATAAACTTAAAAATGTGGCCATGTCAGCGATTTAGAAAAGTGTCGTTGTGCATTTTATTGGCAAAAATTAAATGACGTTTATAATGAAGGCCTATGGGAGAAATGTTGGAACTCTTGTCCTTTCGAAGCTCCAGCAACGAAAAGTAAAATGCGCATCACAAAACTGATCACATTGCCTGAAAGCAGACAAAAATACCTTCCATTTGATATATAAATTGTGTATGACAAGTAGATCTTGTGGGCGTGAGAGCAATTTGTTCCCCCTTTTTTATAGATAATACGATTCTTTTCAAAACTCACACTCTAAAGGTCACATGACACACTCTAAGCCAGCTCCATAGACACGCAGTGTAATCGATAAAATTTTCTGAAAAAATCACTAAACGTAAATTGCTTTTTCACAAAAACTATAAAAGATTTCAATCTGAAAAGTCATAGCCGGATAGCTGAATATTTTGTGACCGTGTAAAGTTTGTTTGGTGTCTGTCAGTGAAAGTATGAAGGAGGAGTTCATTTTGAATCACGTACGTTTTTAAGCAGGAATAAGCATGTTCTCATTGACTTCAATGTTAAAAAAAAGCGACTAAAAGCTTAATATTTTAAAAAATATAAATAGCACAAAAAAACTTGAAGTCCCATCGTTAGCTGAATGAGATGAACATTTTAAAAGTTGAATGGTCTCAATCGCTGAAAGTATGGCGAAGTTACGCAGAGCCAAAAAACGTACGGAATAAAATTAAGACATAATAAGAATAATAAAAAACGAATAACAATACTGGGAATGCTTATTAAAGCATTCCCACTAATAAATACGTCTGTTATACGTTATACATTAGTACACTTTTTGTATAGATACCTATGCCTTAAAAGTCCGCTTAAAGGGATACATTTTCTTGAATATTTTGTCAAGGCACTATATGTATGAATGGTAAAGAAAATGGTAAAGAAAAGAAATGTTTCTGCACAAAGCAACCAATCACTTGTATGACTAGGAAATTGAAGAAATTCGGATGTAATGCACAAAAGTTTTTTATGCAATACTCCTCCATTAAAGGAGGTTGCCTCACCCTTAAACTGTGGAACTAAAGTCTAAAAAGAAGAAAAACTTTGACTAGACAGGCTCTTTATTGCAGAAGAGACCGGCAATGTCTCTTTTGAAATGAAGTCTAACCTATCTGCCCATAGTCTTCTGCAGAATATATGCTAAGTTTTTTACATGGACTGCTCAGTGTTAATTCCAGCACAGTGCCTGGATGACTGATGTCACCCCACACTAACCAATCAAGATGTCGAAAGACCGCCGCCTCACAGGTAACACTGTTGAAGCAGAGGTAAGTATTTTGGACTTTAGTTCCACTTGAAAAAAATCTGACCAAACGATTGTGTTACAGCTAAGGCTTTTATTCAGTTTTGAAGCTGCAGTTGCCCAGAACTCAGAATCAGTGCCGTTACAGCATTCAGAGCCCAACTCTTCAGCATCACGTGCAGTAACATTCCCTGGGTCCTGCACTCCCTCTGGTTAAGGGAAGCCATGGCTGTAACAGGTCCCAGTTATGCCAGCAGGTTCCCCTTTAGTTGGAATGATCTTCCGGCATTATATTCCCATAATTTCCTTTTAAAAACTGTTTTCCATGTACTGTTGTAAACATGTGTTGTATGCTGGTTACTTACAATGAACACTGTTGACAACCAGGTTAAACAGCAGTGACGATGACGGAGAAGCTATGTACATTCAGATGGTGACCGCGCTGGTCTTGCAGTTAATACAGTGTGTGGTCCACTTGCCATCGGATAGAGATCATGGAGAGGAAGAGTCCAATAAAAAGGTACGATTTTTCCATCTTGCACTTCCAATCTATGTAGTTTACAAAAGGTATACCACGGTATAGGTAATTCTTGTGTCCCCTTTCTTTCCAGGTTGATCAGGATGTTTTTATCACCAACTCGTATGAAACGGCCATGAGGACTGCTCAGAACTTTTTGTCCATTTTCCTCAAAAAGTTGGTAGACCTATTCATTTGATTACATCCATTTTTCCCCTGCACATCAATTATTTGGCTTTTGTTCTACTAACAATGCTTGTTTTTAGGTGCGGGAGCAAGCAAGCAGAGGAGGATTACAGGCCGCTCTTTGAGAACTTTGTCCAGGACCTTCTGTCTACTGTGAACAAACCTGAATGGCCAGCAGCTGAGCTCTTGCTTAGCTTGTTGGGAAGATTGTTGGTAGGAATCTTTAATTTTAATTAATCTTTAATTTATTATTTGGTAATAAGTGGTAGACCGATCTAAAACTGGTAGATTGTTGTTCTTTTTGGGGCCTGAATGTGTAGTTTCAGAGAATGAGCTCCATGCTGTATGTTCCAGGTTACCCACTGACAGGTCTGCAGTTACAGAGCTCACCACTGCCATCTGCTGGCGGTATCTGGTAGTTCTGGGGTTTTGTTAATTGTTATTGCTTATATAGGGTTTTCTTTACAGTCTCATTCAGGAAAGTCCCATGTGGTCACTTTGTCTCCTTTTTTTTTTTATTGGAAATAGACAACTTTATTCGGATAAAAGTCATTTTACAAAGTAGTTGCTTATATGGAATAATAAAACCGTACATTATAACAGTCATTTTGTGTGAGATTCTTTGTACATACATGTTAGGGCACAGGTTTATGAGGGTATAGACATCCAGTATATAAGAAACTTAATGACATTTAGCTACCAATACAGTTCTGATTAAGATTTTCATGGTTAACACTAGGATTGTCCCGATACCACTTTTTTAGGACCGAGTACAAGTACCGATACTTTTTTTCATGTACTCGCCGATACCGAATACCGATACTCTTTTTAAAATGCAGCCTTGTGTCCCCAAAGTTCAACCATGTCCCTCTGTTTAGCCATGGTCCCCCAAAGTTTAGCCATGGTCCCACCGCTGCTGACATCTACTTACTATGCGCTGGGGGAACACAACAGCTGTCATTTGCATTTGAATAGCTGTTTCCCCGCCGCGCCGACAAGTATAGCCTCTCCCCCTTGCCCGGGCACTTTGATAGACAGATCACCCGTCCGACTGGTGACCTGTCTATCAAAGTTTCTGGGCAAGGGGGAGGGGCTATACTTGTCGGCGCGGCGGGGAAACACAGCTATTCAAATGACAGCTGTTGTGTTCCCCCAGCACATAGTAAGTACATGTTAGCAGTGGCGGGAGGAGGGGGATTGACTTGTTTTTGTCTAAGGCGGCAGCAGCTCTCCTCTCCCCCATACGAGGACTGCTCTGCCCCCTCTCCACCCGCACTCCACACCCTCTCCACACCCTCTCCACTCCCTCTATTCATGCATCGGGAGTATTTGCGCGAGTACAAGTACTAGCGCAAATACTCGGTATCGGTATCGGTACCTTTCTACTTTCATCCAAGTATGCCTGTCTGCTGGGCTTGGATTATTTTAGGCACATGTTTCTTCATCCTGTAACCATCTATCCCATACCTTTGAGTACTTATGCGTGCACTTTCTATGGGCATAGACACATTTTTTAAATGGTAGTGCATCATTAACGTCCCTCTTCCATTGGAGGGATGCTGAGCCTGCATCCATAACTTGGCTATGCCCTTACGGGCCATAAACAACATTATTTTGAAATGTAGCTTGGTATTTGTCAATTTTACGTCTGGCAGAAGTCCCAGAAGACATAGTTTGGGGTCTAATACCAATAGGGAACCCATATTGTCATGTAAAAACTGGACAATCTGCATCCAGTATGTCTGAATGTTTGGGCAGCTCCATATGAGATGGAAGAACGTTCCAGGTGCTGCGTGGCACAAATGGCATTTCGGGTCATAAGTATGGAGGAATTTTGCCTTTTTTTTAGGGAAGTCAGGTAGGCTTTGTGTACAATGTATATCGGTCAGTCTGTCAGATAACTTGGGTGACGTCAGTCTGGTCCCTTCCAATATTTCATCCCAGTCTTCCTCCTCTATAGGGCCTTTTCCCATTCCATTTTTGCCTTTTGTGCAATGGCATTTGAACTACGGTTTTGGATGTTTAGATACAGGGTCGATATGAGTTTAGAGGGTTCCTCTCCCATTACATCCAGAACTGGGGGAGAACCTGACACTACTTCCATATTTTGTAATTGGGTTTTCAATGTATAGTGCAGTTGTAAATACTTGAAGGCGATCTGGTTAGGGAGTGTATATTGAGTACTTGAAACTGCTTGATTCTGGAGTTAAATAACTGATGGAGGTATATTATGCCATGTGTAGCCAATACTGTCGAGTCTGAGGATTCTAACTGGGGTAGGTGTTTGAACCATAGTGGGGTGTGGGTGTGAATTTTCCCAGTGTTTTTTGTTTTTTCAACGTGATTTCCCTTATTCTTTGATGATGGAGTAGCATTCCCATATTATACCTTGTGGTTTTTTTAGTGAGCGGTTTCCCTCTGAGGATAGCTTGGAGCTGGGTAAATGCTGGGTGACCCGGTTTATTACATATTAGGGACCTATAGCGCTGAATTACCACTTTATTAAAGTGGTATATGTGGGAGAGTTGCGCTGCCAAGTAATAATCCTGTAAATCAGGAAGGGACACTTACTCCCATATCTGCAGGGTTCTTCAGAATATGCCAGGCCAGTTTGTCTGCCATTTTCCCATGCAAATGAGTTTAGAATGTCTTCAATTTGTTTAAAGACTTAAAGGGATGTAGAGGGGAGCATGCCAAACCATATATAGTATTTTGGGTAACAAAATCATTTTTAATATATTTATATGTCCCATCACCCGTAGTGGCAGCCTGGACCTTGTCTGGGTTTTGGACTTTATCAAGTCAAATAAGGGTGTGACATTCGTGTGTATAGTTACTTTGTCTCCTTTTTAGTTCTATAACACCTTTCATGTGTTTAATTTTTGTCCCTTTTTTTAGGTTCATCAGTTCAGCAACAAGTCAACAGAGATGGCTCTTCGCGTGGCTTCGTTGGATTACTTGGGTACTGTGGCAGCACGACTCAGGAAGGATGCAGTTACCAGCAAAATGGACCAAGGTTTAATAGACAGAATCCTCAAACAGGTACAGAAAGAATGAACATCACTGCCAGTTACTTTTCCTTACTGTTCCTTAGATCTATAACATGATATTTAATTGATAAATGCAGATGTCACGTCATTCTATCTGAGTGAAACCATGCAGTTCCATACACAGACTGATTATAGTACAGCCATGGCCAACATTTTTGAGAATGACACAAATATACATTTTCATAAAGTCTGCTGCCAATTTGCATATACTCCAGAATGTTACGAAAAGTGATCAGATGAATTCCAATTAAGTCCCTCTTTGCCATGAAAAATTAACTTAATCACATGAAAGGCATTTCCACTTCTCTGCAGGGAAAACACCATGGATAAATTGATATTCTGCAAAAGGTACAGGGAATGGACTGGGGATAAGTCATTTTCTCAGAGTACCATTTCCGATTGTTTTGGACTTCCAGAAAAAATTGTCATGAGAAGAAAAGATGAACGCTACCATCAGTCCTGTGTCATGCCAACAGTAAAGCATCCTGACACCGTTCATGTGTGAGGGTTGCTTATTAGGGAGTGGGCTCACTCACAACTTTGCCTAAGAACACAGCCATGAATAAAAAATGATACAAAAACATCTCCCGCAAGCAACTTTGTTGGTGACGTACAATGCCTTTTCCAGCATGATGGAGCACCCTGTCATAAGGCAAAAGTGATAATAAATTTTGGGTCCATTCTCAGGAAACTCCCCACACCTTAATCCCATTAAGAACTTGTGGTCAGGGGGCGTGGCATGGACATGGCGGAGTGAAGACACACATTGCTAGAGCTCCCGACCCCCGACCCTTACCTTTTGGCTAATATGTCCTTATACAGCAGTTCTTATCTCTGCCATGAGCTACCGTAAGAGACGGAAGACCAGGGGTTCATCTAGACCGGCAGCAGCGAAACCGATCAGCAGTTACTTTCAAGATACCCCCCGGCCTGAGAGATACGTGGCGGCCTGCAGCCTACTTCTTTGCCCTTCTCTTCTATGGCTGCCTCGCAACACGCAGTGCCGAGCTCACTGACAGGTTTACCGCTGATCCTGGACCTGGCACCTCGGGTGGCACTGGGCTGACTTCCCAGTCTGCAGGGGAGGATGCCGACATTAGGGCACTGCTGCCGGGCCCTCCCCACTAAGGCGGACATGGAGGCCCTGGTGCTGAGAGTGGAGGAGCAGCACCGACGAGACTTCAGCAGATCAGAGCGGAGGTCGGCGGCCTGGATGACAGACTCACTAGGGGGGGGGGGGGGATTCGGTAAGTGCCCTGGAAGCCAGGGTCGCCCAGATGGAGCAGGCAGTCGCTCTACCAAGACCAGCTGGCAGAGGTCCAACTTCTCGCTGAGGACCTTGAGAACCGGAGCCGCCGGAACAATTTGCGCCTCCAGGGAATTTTTCTTGGCATCCTGGACTTGGCCCCCCCGCGACCCTGGGGTTCGACAAAGTGCACAGGGCACTCTTACTTAGAGCGGCGAATCAGGATCATCCTCGGGACGTGATTTGCCGTTTGCACCAGTATGCTCAGAAAGAGCTGATCCTGCGAGCCGCCTGGCAAAAGGGCCAGATCGATTTTTGATGGGGGGTCGGTATCCGTTTTCCCAGATGTGTCCAGGGCGGCCCTGCAGCAGAGAGCGATACTGAAGCCCTTGTTGGAGACCCTGCGCCAAGCAGACCTGACTTACCGTTTGGGATTCCCTCTTCAGCTAACTGTCCGGTTCCTGGACATGCAGGCGATCCCGCTGCAGGATTGGCTGTGTCCTTTTCCCGGAGAGAACCTCGCTCTTCGCATCAGGCACCACACCAGGGATTGCCCCGCCGCTCCTACAGACGCCGCCGAGGAGATTGATGCCGATCAGGGCTCAAGGTCCGGAACAATGACCCGGCGGGACTCTACAGGTGATTGGCTGCTGATCTGTCCTGCTTCTGGTATATCCTCCTGATTGCCCCCCAGTGTACTGTTCACCCCTCCCACTGACGGTTGTCGGGTTGAAGTGTTTCTGGTCCCCATGTTTCTTGGCCCCCCCCTTTCACGTCATGGGGATCCCCAGGTCTCACCCACTTGCCCCTCCCCTGGAATACACACCTGCTTGCCCAGCCTTGGGGCGTCCCCCTCTGTACGGCTCGCCTGGCAGCTGGGAGCGGTCTTTCCTGCTGGCTGTGAGGCGCTTCTTCATCCTGAGAGACTGTCGCTGTGCCAGGCAGGGACCACATGCCTAGATTGGGGTACTGTTAAGCTACCGGAGCTTGCAATTGGCTGCCTTACTGACTGTGGTCCCCCAGTCTGGTCCCACTGACTTTGATGCATCCATATACTAGAGTTGGAGTTTTTGACCGGGCAATTATTACCTACTAATTGCATGCCCTTCTTGACATGACAGAAGTGTATTATATATGCCTTAATTGCTGTACTATTGTTACTTGCTGTCCTTGCGACAACTGTTGGGTTATAAATACCTGCTATGCTATGAATGTCTGCTTCGTGTTGGGCACTTGCTCTGTTGTGGCTTGCTGTTGCGCAGGCGCCCCATGCAATGTTCTACAGATTTGCTGTGCTAGCGCCTACTTGCTATGTAGATGACATGCATGCTGCTACAGGTGGGTGCTGAACCAGTGGTTTTTGCTATGCCTCTTAGATTGAGTGGCTGCTGCGCTATAAAGCTGTCCTACAAAACATAACCTGCTTCGCAATAGTTCTTTGATCTGTTAGCGATCCTAAGCAGGTTGCGGGGTTGTGCTGCGCCAGCGCCCATTCCGAGATATGGAGTTTGGCTAGGCCATCGCACTTGGCTACGTGAGCGACACTTACTGTGCCTTAGTTGCTCACCGTATTGGTAACCTCTGCTGGTAAATGACATTTTGCCTTGTTGCTTGAGGCGCCGCAGAAAGCTATTGTGCATGCGATAACTGCTGTATGTCGGTTGCTCGTTGCCTAGCGTCACCTGCTTTGCTGTTATTAGGGTTGTCCCGATACCGATACTAGTATCGGTATCGGGACCGATTCCGAGTATTTGCTGGAGTCTATACGCGGATTCGTGCATACACTCACCCTTGCTCAGGATTGGAGGGATACCTCCAATCCGGAGAAGGGCAGTGTCTACACATGGAAGCGCGGGCATTTACAAGTATTCAGAATGAAAGCTTGTAATGTGCGCTACACGATATTGCAGGGGATTAACGGCGGTATGCGGCAGCGGCGGCATCATCATATCTAAAGGTATGAGGGACAGGCCATCGCTGCAATGTGGGGGGACAGACATGGCTGCTGCATGTGGGGGGACAGACATGGCTGCTGCAATGTGGGGGACAGATGGCTGCTGCATGTGGGGGGACAGACATGGCTGCTGCAATGTGGGGGGACAGACATGGCTGCTGCAATGTGGGGGGACAGACATGGCTGCTGCAATGTGGGGGGACAGACATGGCTGCATTTGGGGACACATTTAAAAAAAGTATCGGTATCGGCGACTACTTGAAAAGTATCGGTACTTGTACTCGGTCCTAAAAAAGTGGTATCGGGACAACCCTAGCTGTTATATGCTATGCTGTTATTTTCGCCTGCACTGGTTTAACCTAGAGTCATGTGTGGGGGGGTCCTCGTGGGTCCTTTGTTGCAATGGACCATAATGTTAATCCCCTTGGGTGGGGGCGGGCTGGGGTCCTGATTGCCTTGGATGCCGACGCCCGTCTCCAGGCTGGACCTTATGTTTATTCTCTCCTTTGGTCCTTACCAGCCAATTCAGTTAAAAGAAATAAGCTAGCCAAGGGAGCTCACAGCGGTTTTTCCAAGGAGCAGGGGCCCTTGTATTCCGTATGGCCAATTTTGTGGCATCTGCCCTTTTTTTGGAGGAAAAGGAGAGAAGTGTAATTTGAGCCCGGTGACCAACCTGCTCTAGAATATTGACAGAGTAACAAGAAGGAAGAACAGAGTGTAAAACGGAAGAGAGAGGGGGAAAAGAGAAAGGTAGAGAGGGGGGGGGGGAAAGAAAAAGGGAGGGGGGATGGAGGGTAATACCGCCATCCAGTCGCAATCACCCCAGCCGGGAGCAGTTAACAGTCTACCCCTTTCAGGGGGACCGGGTCATCAACTGTCCGTATTCCTCTGAATACATGAATACGTGCCAGTGGAACCATTTTGCAGAAAACTTTTCATTCAGGCCTTTTTCTGTGGCCACCAAGTCCTCCATTGCATGGATATCCGCTACTATTCTCAACCAACCGGCCACCGATGGAGGCTGGGTCTGTTTCCAGTTCAGGGGAATGCAGCCTTTTGCTGCTGTGAGCAGGAGGGGCAGTATGGATCCTCTATAAGCCTTAACCAGGATTTTGTGATGATGCAGAAGGAAGAATTCAGGGGATAAAGGTAGCACCCGATCTGTTAACTTCTGCGTGATCCGATGAACCTCCGCCCAGAAGGTCTGTAAGAGGCCGCACGACCAGAAGACATGGAGGAGTGTTCCAACCTCCTCCCTGCATCTCGAACATAAGTCAGTGCTCTGGGGGAACATCCTGTGTATCCTTTCCGGCGTATAATACCATCGGGACAGGACCTTGTATCCCGTCTCTTGGAGCCTTGCACAAATAGAGGTCTTATGAGCGAAAAGGATGATCCGATCAACTTGTTTGTCTGTTAGCTGAAGGTCTAACTCGCGTTCCCAACTGGAGATAAAAGGTCGTCTAATATTCTGGGGGAGGAGACACCAACAATTGGTAAGTTAAGGAGATCGCATGTCTCAGCGGGGATTGGTCTAAACTAGGGTTGTCCCGATACCACTTTTTTAGGACCGAGTACAAGTACCGATACTTTTTTTCAAGTAGTTGCCGATACCGAATACCGATACTTTTTTTGTGTCCCCACATATGCAGCCATGTCCCCCCACATATGCAGCCATGTCCCCCCACATATGCAGCCTTGTCCCCCCACATATGCAGCCATGTCCCCCCACATATGCAGCCATGTCCCCCCACATATGCAGCCATGTCCCCCCACATATGCAGCCATGTCCCCCCACATATGCAGCCATGTCCCCCCACATATGCAGCCATGTCCCCCCACATATGCAGCCATGTCCCCCCACATATGCAGCCATGTCCCCCCACATATGCAGCCATGTCCCCCCACATATGCAGCCATGTCATGTCCCTCACATATGCAGCCATGTCCCTCACATATGCAGCCATGTCCCCCACATATGCGGCCATGTCCCCCCACATATGCGGCCATGTCCCCCCACCTATGCGGCCATGTCCCCCCACATATGCAGCCATGTCCCCCCACATATGCAGCCATGTCCCCCCACATATGCGGCCATGTCCCCCCACATATGCAGCCATGTCCCCCCACATATGCAGCCATGTCCCCCCACATATGCAGCCATGTCCCCCCACATATGCGCCATGTCCCCCCACATATGCAGCCATGTCCCCCCACATATGCGCCATGTCCCCCCACGTATGCAGCCATGTCCCCCCACATATGCAGCCATGTCCCCCCACATATGCAGCCATGTCCCCCCCCTCACATATGCAGCCATGTCCCCCCCCTCACATATGCAGCCATGTCCCCCCCCTCACATATGCAGCCATGTCCCCCCCCTCACATATGCAGCCATGTCCCCCCCCTCACATATGCGGCCATGTCCCCCCCCTCACATATGCAGCCATGTCCCCCCCCTCACATATGCGGCCATGTCCCCCCCCTCACATATGCGGCCATGTCCCCCCCCTCACATATGCGGCCATGTCCCCCCCCTCACATATGCGGCCATGTCCCTCGCGTATGCGGCCATGTCCCTCGCGTATGCGGCCGCGTCCCCCGCGTATGCGGCCATGTCGCGTCCCCCGCGTATGCGGCCATGTCGCGTCCCCCGCGTATGCGGCCATGTCGCGTCCCCCGCGTATGCGGCCATGTCGCGTCCCCCGCGTATGCGGCCATGTCGCGTCCCCCGCGTATGCGGCCATGTCGCGTCCCCCGCGTATGCGGCCATGTCGCGTCCCCCGCGTATGCGGCCATGTCGCGTCCCCCGCGTATGCGGCCATGTCGCGTCCCCCGCGTATGCGGCCATGTCGCGTCCCCCGCGTATGCGGCCATGTCTTCTATTTAGGTATCGGGGGTATTTGCGGGAGTACAAGCAAATACTCGGTATCGGTACCGATACTGGTATCGGTATCGGGACAACCCTAGTCTAAACATACAAGTTCAAAGGAGGTGAATTGTCTTCCAAAGGTCTCTGGATGGGGCAGCGAGCCAATTTTGCCAGAAAGATAGCCCCGCCAGGGCTGGATCCTCCAATATTTGCTGCCTACTTTGCCATAGGCCATTGGAAAGGAAGTGTCCGTGCCTGGGATTTTCCAGAAAGTTTCAAGTCCAAGAATCTAGGGTCGTTGAGGCCCGGGCTGAAGGCCGGGTTGCCAACCACCGGATAAAAAATAAAAAGAACTTGTGGTCAGTTCTCAGGCGGGTGAAGAAAAAAAAATCCCTACGAATCCCTTACAAATTCTGACAAACTCCAATCATTGATTATGCTAGAATGGGCTGCCATCAGTCAGGATGTGGCCCAGAGGTTGATTAACCGCATACCAGGGTAAATTGCAGAGGTCTTAAAAAAGGATTAACACTGGAAATATTGACTCTTGTCAAAATATTTTATGAAGTACAAGAAGAAATATACAAATAACATAGTAAACAGAGTAAAAAAGCTTAGTTACACTTATTCAGTAACATATTGGTGTAAGCTAAAGAAAAAAAAAAATTGTACAATATCAGGTTAGGTATTGTCACTGAGGAATTTAAATATTGACTTTTTCCATAAACTTCATTTGTCAGTAAAAGCCTTTGACACTTATGAAATGCTTGTAATTATGCTTCGGTATACCATAGTAACATCTGACAAAAAGATCTAAAAAAAACATATTTGTGTCATTCTCAAAACTTTTGACTTTTAGCTGTATTACTAATCTCTATAGATGTAGCTTGAGTGATAATACAAACTGCTGGCTGGGGCTTGTGGGTACTGCTGGCTAGTTCTTGATCCCTCATACCTGCCATTAGTGTGAAAGGAGCGGTGCTGGAGGAAGCATGCAGCTGCAGTAGAGAGTAGAGCTAAAGCTTCTGTATCACAACGGGAGCGGTCACAGGTGGAGCACATTTGGTATCGCCTGCAATTTCGGCTTGCCAACCCACCATCCCAGAGCAGGGGGCATCCCCTGCAACAAAAATGTATATTCTGGTGAGACTCCCAAAGGGAAATCATGTCAAAATGGGTGCAGAACCTAGCAGTTTTCTCATTAAAACCCTGCAATTGCAGCAGTAATTATAAAGTCACTCCCGTTCTCATCCACTTTGCACATGGACAAATAAATATAAATAAAATATATCTTCAGAATGACAAAGGTAGGCCACCCAGAGGACAGTGAGCGGTGATCGTGTGTGGGGGAGTTATAAGCACCGATCACCGCTGATTTTAAAGCATGAAAGAGCCGCGTGGGGGGGGGGGGGGGGGGGTGAAGAAGGAAGCGGAAAAATTACTTTTAAATCTATACAGTGGTGATCGGTGCTTGTAACTTCCCCACGCACTGATCACCGCTGACAGTACAAGTATCGGGTGAAGCATCTGCCTGAGTACAAGCACTCGGGCAAATGATTGGTATCGGTACCGATACTAGTATTGATATCGGGACAACCCTACCTATAACCCATTTCCAGCTGATGGCTAAAGCCTGCTGTCTGTTGTCATCACACTGCTGTCAGTTGCTCCTCCCAGATGCCTGGATCAGCCCTCTGCACAGCTTTCACAATGTTGGCACTGTAAAAAAGATCTAGGAAACCATTTATCCTCAGTCCAATGTATGGCTTAACTGAATTTAGAAAATGTCATTCAGCTGGTTAGAGTCCATTTCCTTCTGATAAGCTCCCTTCCATGTTAACACGGTGCCATTGCCATGCAAAGCGCTTCCTCTCCAAAATATTCTTGGGAGAGAAGTATAAGATTTCTCGTTCCTAATCCATGTCAGTAAGATTTCCATTATCTGTATATTGAGTTTTTGAAGATATTGTTCCATTAAATATGTTGTGTCCCTTGTTGTTTGCTACAGGCTCCTGAAGGAGATGATGAGATCCAACAGCTCCAAAAGGCTCTACTAGATTATCTAGAAGAGAACACAGAGACCGATCCAGCACTAGTGGTGAGTTTCACGTTGTGTTCAGACATTAATAGGGACGTCTCTGGCCCATAAAGAAGTTTTTCGGGTGGAGCTCTGCTTTAAACCTACATCTTATTATTTATATCCTTCTGTCTCCTCCTCTTCAGTTTTCGCGGAAGTTTTATATAGCACAGTGGTTTCGTGACACTACAATGGAGACGGAGAAAGCCATGAAATCTCAGAAGGATGAGGACTCCGATGGAGCACATCATGCTAAAGAGGTTGAAACCACCGGAGAGATATTGCAACGAGCGGAAAAAAGAAAAAAGTTCCTCCGTAGCATTATTAGAACAGCACCATCACAGTTTAGCACTTTGAAGTAAGAACTAAGTAGTAGTTGGCTTTTACTGCATTATTTTTACTTCAGCACTGTAACCTCACATTCATTTCTGTCTTGCAGGTCAAGTGACATAGTTGACTATGATGATGCTTGTTTGATTGTGCGCTATTTGGCCTCTATGAGGCCGTTTGCCCAGAGCTTTGATATTTATTTGACCCAGGTAAATATAAGAAATCCTTATCTAATAATTTGGTTATTAGTTTGCTGATCTTGGGAACACCTATGGTTTGCACGCAGGAACTTGTTTATTGTCAGAGCAGATTTTTTATTTATTTTTTACATGAGAAGCTTCTGAAATCTCTAAAGGGATCAATTATTATGTATTCCCCCCTTTTTAACCACTTCCTTACTGGGCAGGTGAAATTTCAGCTTCCGGCACTGCGTCGCTTTAACTGACAATTGCGCGGTCGTGCGACTTTGCTCCCAAACAAAATTGACGTCCTTTTTTCCTCACAAATAGAGATTTCTTTTGGTAGTATTTGATCACCTCTGCGTTTTTTTTTTGCGCTATAAACAAAAAAAGAGCGACAATATTTTTTACTTGTTGCTATAATAAATAGCCCATTTTTTTTTTTTTTTACTTTTTTTTCTCAGTTTAGGCCGAAACGTAAAAGTTATAGCGCTTACAAAATAGGGGACAGAATTATAAATTTTTATTATTTTTTTTACTAGTAATGGTGGCGATCTGCCATTTTTATTAGGACTGCGACGTTATGGCGGACACATCGGACACTTCGGACACTTTTGACACATTTTTGGCGCCATTCACATTTATACTGCGATCAGTGCTATAAATATGCACGAATTGCTGTATAAATGACTAGCATTGAATGGGTTAACACTAGGGGGTGAGGAAGGGGTTAAATGTGTACCCTGAATTGTGTTCTAACTGTGGGGGGAGGGGGGTGATTGGAGGAGGTGACCGATCTTTGTCCCTATGTACAAGGGACACAGATCGGTCTCCTCTCTCCCCTGCCAGGACATGGATCTCTGTGTTTACACACAGAGATCCATGTCCTTGTCCCTGTAACCGCCGATTGCGAGTGCCTGGCGGACATTGCGGCCGCCAGGCACGCGCATCGGTATCTCAGGAAAGAGGCGGGCGCGCCGACGTTTGCGCGCCCTCTAGTAGCCTGGAGGAGCGCATAAACGCGTCCTCCCAAAGAATTAGAGCCACCCAGTGGTTAATGAAAGAGTAGTTAGTATTCAGTCTAGGACCTGGCTCCATGGAGAATATTGTCAGCGCTCATTGCCTCCACTTCATGGCTTTCAGCACTTCACACACAAGTGGTCTTTAACGTATTCCACATGCATATGATTGTGACATGGAGAGCCCATAACAGGTTGTTCTAAAATAACATCTGGTTTGTTTACAGTTTATAAAGGTTATAGCAATTGCCAAAACTTTTATGCGGTCTTCAACATCTAGCTATGCTGAAGTATTCCTCGGCTTTACTTGATCGTGAAGGTGTTATTGGAGATTCATTGACGAGCATATTGAAGTAACATTGGTCCTTTCACTATGGAAGCTCAAGAAGCTATTCATAATAGTTTTTCCTTTTTGATTTGGTATAAAACCAGAAGCTTCCTTTCTAAGGAATTGCATACAAAGTGAATTCAAAGCTAAAAAAAAGTTTGGTGTCTTTGCTTTAGCAAATAACATTTATATGCTTTTTTGTTTTTTCAGATTCTGCGGGTACTTGGGGAGAATGCAATTGCAGTCCGAACGAAAGCCATGAAGTGTTTGTCTGAAGTGGTAGCTGTAGATCCAAGCATTCTTGCCAGGGTAAGTTCTCCATCTTGTAGCTGTGCAAAGCCATGCGTGCTCATTGAGTTCTGTAAATAACATACATTTTTACCTCCGCAGCTGGATATGCAGAGAGGTGTGCACGGGAGGCTGATGGACAACTCGACCAGTGTGCGAGAAGCAGCTGTGGAGTTACTTGGAAAGTTTGTACTCTGTAGACCCCAGCTTGCTGAGCAGTATTATGAGATGCTCGTTGAGAGAATTCTGGTGAGTGATAATATCTTGTTTGTAGGTATTGTTAATTTCTCAGCTGTGCGGTTTATAAATCATCATTTTTCATACATCGTGGGACACAGTCAGGCTAATCATTACCTGCTGGGATATACTTCATCGTCAGGTGAACGACATTGGTATCTCAAAGATCTAGAGGAAGTGCCCCTCCCATACAGGGAGCACATCATGTTTTTTTTTACCAGTGTCTACAAGGTGAATGGCACGTTTTTTTTGGAGCTCTCTGAGCTCCAGGTCTCTATTCCCACAAATGGTTCTTGAAAGCTGTGTTTTGCCTATAAGCTGCCTCTGGGCACTGGACTCTACAGAGCTAAGGCATTTCCTGCAGAGTGCTATACAGGTCCAAGGGAGTGAACCCTAAACATGAAAGGGTACCCAGTCCTTGAAAGTCCTGTGTGACTGGAACACACTGTGAAGGGTGAAGATTGGGCCCTTAGTTTCTAAGTGACCCTGAGCCTGGATGGGCTGTTCCAATAATTGTAACAATTAGTCAAGCAGCAGCATTGGGCACAATGTTACACGTTCCACTTTTAAAAACCGAGTGGTTTTAAAAACCGAGTGGTCCAAAGGTGAACTTATCTTTCTTTCTCGTACATCACGGGACACAGAGCAGCATATTCATTACTATATGGGTTATATGGAGTACCTTCAGGTGTGGACACTGGCAATCTCAAACAGGAAGTCCCCTCCCTATATAACCCCCTCCCATAGAGGAAGTACCTCAGTTTTTTCGCCAGTGTCTTAGGTGTTGGTCACGGAATAGCTTTGCCTCCACATCCTTGGGATTAAGGCGGGCTAACCGGATCTGTCCAAGGAGCCTCAGTGCCAAAGTGGACAGTACCCGGGCCCCAAACCGTGGGGTTTTGCCTATAATGCTCCTCTCTAGAGGGCTGGACCCTGGGCCCAGGACTTGGAGTTTTTTTCTAAACCAAAAGATCCTGTTTGCCAGGGTGCTGTATAGGTCCAGGACAGCGGCTCCTTCCAGGACCCCAGTGCCTGAAGGTCTACTACGCTACCCACGGAGATGGGAGAAGATTGGACCGTTTTGCAAACGTCCTGCGGCATGAAGCAGGTAAGAGGGGAGCCTGCGGGACTTGGTTCGACGGCAGGCTCTCCAGGGGAGATCTTAAGGGCGGTAGCCTGAGTATGCTCTGCATTGGCACCATGGTCACTATGTCTGATGGACAGGATGCCCTGAAATGTTTCCCCCCCATCACTTGATCCCCCTACCTATCTATGTATGTTTGCTAGCTACCTGCTGCTCGCTGGTTGAAGATCTTTTAAAAAAAAAAAAAAAACAGCAGATCTGTCTCTAGGCTAAAGGGACTCCTTAGGGGCCTGTTTTAGCCTTACCTTGCCGGGATTCAAAATCTGCCGCCTGATGCGTCCTCCAACCTGCATTCCTAGGCTCCAGAGTGCGTCTCCTCCTGGGCTCTCCTCCCCCGACAGTCACGTGCACGCGCGCATGCATATAGAAAATGTTGGCGCCGTTCGGGAGGGGGGGGGGGGGGGCGGGGAGCGTGTCTGCAGTATAGAGTGGGCGTGCCTTCAATTGCTGTTATACACAGCAGGCGCGTTCTTAGCTCAGTTCAGAACTGAGCTGGACAGAGAGGACGTAGAGCTGGCAGCACAGTGACTCCCGGTGGCGAGAAGGGGTACTACATGCTGGAGTCGGCTCCAATACTTTTTGTTAAGCCAAAATCCCCTTGGCAACAGGTTGAATGCTGGCAAACATGTTGGGGGTGGGGCTGTATGTGGTGAATAATATAAAAGAAGACATACTGAGCCCCACCGTTTTTGGGCATTAGTGATCCTATTGTCCCCTAAACCTTATTTTGTTGTACTCCTGGCTATAACAGTCTGTTGTTGTAAGCGGAGTCCCTCGGTTTTGTATTATGGCTTCCAAGGGTTCAGGATCAAAACACAAAAAAAAAAAAAAAAAAAAAGGGAAAAGGCAAAGACAAAGGGGTTCCTCCTCTGGTTCTGATGAAATGCCAATACTTTCCCCACAGGTTATTCCTATAGGGGTCACCCTGGATAAGCCATTAAGGGGGTCTGGTGCTGAGGCTGGCCCAGGTCGGCCCAACCCTGTGTTATCACAGAGGAGATGCTAGCCGTCACCCTAGGGGGGCTAGAGAAAAAAGTTAACAGCTATGATCGCTGGCTCTTTTTCTGGCAAGAAGCGGACTAGATCCCCATCGCCAAAAGGGACAGAACCTAGAGGAAGGATCTACCACTGAAGAATCGTTTTCAGCCTCCCAGACGGAGAGTCTGTGGGTCCAGTCTTTGACAGACATGGTCCGCTCGGCATTTAATTTGCCATTTCCAGAGCCTCAGGTTCCTGCGGTATCCTCTTTGGGTTCTTTTAAAAGCGCCTTTAAGCAACGCAGCTTTTCCGGTCCATCCTTTGTTAGAGGAATTGGTTTTTCCAGGATTGGGACGACCGGACAGAATTTTTTCTGCCGCCTAAAGCTGACGAGAGGGTAGTCTTTATACACGTCTGCCAGGAAATATTTGTGCTTGCAGGCACTCTTTCCCCTGACCAATTGCTCTTTAAAAGGGGCCCGGATGGCTCAGTCGGTAGAGCATCGGACTTTGGGTCTGAGGGTTCAGGTCCCGGTTCGGGCACTGCTTTTCAACTACCCGTGAGGTCCTTGAGGCCGCATCTCCCGGAAAGCGCCCGATCTCGTCTGATCTTGGAGGCTAAGCAGGGTCGGGCCTGGTTAGTGCCTGGATGGGAGACCACCTGGAAGGTTTTCTGTTATTTACCCTATGGAAAAGACATTTTTCTAAGAAAGGGGGCGCTCCCATCTGTGGACGCAGCCATCTCATGGGTGAATAAATCATTAACTGGCCTAAGGGGAAACATACAAATGTTTAAGGTCCCGGTCGATAAACGTTTAGAGACACTTTTTCCAGCATCCTTGCTACAGCCAGCAGTGGCTGCAATTGGAGTTTTGTCAGGCGTTAAAGAACCAGACAAAACAGATGCTTATGACATCCCTGCCCAAAAGGGAGAGGAGTTATTGGATATTCCCAGAGCTCTGTGCTTTGCGGTAGAGGTTATAAAAAGACTCCATCCAGCAGGCGTCTCGTTGTCACTATTTTTAGTGCATATGAGAAGGCTCTTATGGTTGAAGAACTGGGCGGCTGAGCCCCATGTAAAAGACTGCTGGCAGGTTTGCCCTTCCATGGAAAGATCTGGATAAATACATTCAGACTGTTTCAAGTGGCAAAAGTACCCTTTTACCAGTCAAAAGAAGTTCCGGGGTCCTGCGTTTAAAAGGGCCGGGGCCCTCAAATTCCAGGCAGTACGGACCTCCTGCGCGATCAAACTTTTAACAATGGATCGCAAGGACAGACCTCTGGGGATCGATCCCCGACAGAGGGGGTCCGATCATCTGTGGCCGCAGGCTACAGATTAGAATTTCAAAAATTTCCTCCACAAGGAAGGCCTCAATGCGGGCGGTGTTGGATCATCTGCTTTACCAGGGCATAATGGTAGAGGTACCAGCCCAAGAACAGGGGCTAGGTTTCTATTCCAATCTGTTTGTCATACCAAGGCCCATCGGCGATGTCAGACCAATTTTGGACCTAAAAGGTTTAAATGCTTACCTAAGGGTTCGCTCTTTCTGGATAGAATCCGTTCGGTCAGCAGCCGCCACACTCCAGAAGGATCTGGCTTCTATAGACATAAAGGATGGTTACCTTCATGTACCAAGTCTTTCAGCCACATCAAATATTTTTGTTTTTACGCTTCGCAGTGATACAGCGTCACTTCCAATTTGTGGCGCCCCCCTTCGGGCTGGCTACGGCCCCCGGGTATTCACGAAGGTCCTAGCTCCTATTCTAGTCAGTCTAAAGGATCCAAGGGATCTCGGTCCTAGCATACCTGGACGACTTCTTAATCATAGATCACTCGCTTCCTTGGTGGAATGCGTAATAGCCCTCATGGTTCAGTACCTCGAGAGGTTCGGCTGAGTCCTAAACCGGGGAAAGATCAGCATTTCAACCGACAAAGCAGTTGGAATATCTCGGCATGAGATTAGACACAGAACAGAAGATGGGTGTTCCTGCCCCTGGTAAAGGTCGAGGCTATCAAAAGATTGATTCAGTTGGTTCTAAGCAAAAGAGAACCAACTATTCGCCTATGTATGCGATTACTAGGCAAACTAATGGCCATGTTCGAGGCGATACCACACGCTTCCACACTCGTGTCCTACAGACAGCAATTCTAGCAGCTTGGTTCTGCCCAGTGGTCTGGAAGGCTGGAGAGCGGTCTTGAACGGGTTCACTTGCCAAGGAACTTGGGCAGAGGCGGAGAGGCAGCTGCCCATCAAGGTCTGGGAGATCAGAGCGGCTCGGCTAGCCCTCCTGGCATAGACATCCAGATTACAGGGGTCCTCGGTGAGAAGTCATTCAGACAATGCCACAGCGGTGGCATATATGTGAACCACCAAGGGGGAACCAAGAGTCAAGCCACTCAGAGTGAGAGGAGCTTGGTTTTTCGATGGGCAGAGGTTTATGTACCCTGCATATCGGCGACATTCATTCCCGGGGTGGACAACCTGCAGGTGTACTTCCTAAGTCGCCAAACCCTGTCGCCGGGGGAGTGGTCTCTGCATCCACAAGTTTTTTCAGACAATCTGCCAGAAGTGGGGAGTGCCAGACGTGGAGGTCATGGCATCAGTATTCAACAAGAAGCTAGACAGGTTCATGTCTCGAACGAGAGACCCTATGGCCTGCGGAACCGATGTGTTGGTTTGCCCTTGGCATCAATCATAACTTCTATATGCATTTCCCCCGCTGCAGTTACTACCCTGCCTGTGGCGCAGGATCATAGCACAGGCCGGTTATCCTGGTAGCCCCAGCTTGGTACCGGAGGGCATGGTACTCACTAGTCCTGAAATTGGCAGCGGGAGGCCCTTGGACTCTTCCTCTATGGCCAGACCTACTCTCACAAGGCCCGATCCTCCACCCTGCATTACGGCGTCTAAATTTGACGGCCTGGCGGCTGAATCCCTGATTCTCAGGGGTAGAGGTCTGTCTAGGCAGGTAATCCCTACCCTCATTTAAGGCTAGAAAGCCGGCCTCCAGGGTAATTTTGTTACAGGGTTTGGAAGGCCTACGTAGGCTGGTGTGAGGCTAAGAGATGGGTTTCCCGCAAGTATACCATTGATAGAGTATTAAGTTTTCTCCAGCTAGGAGTGGATAAAGGCCTGGCATTAAGCACGATCTAGGGACAGATGTCAGCCTTATCAGTGTGGTTTCAGAGGCCGCTGGCCGCCCACTCGCTGGTTAAGATCTTCGTACAGGGAGTCTTACGTGTTAATCCTCCGGTCAAATCACCACTTTTTTCCATGGGACTTAAATCTTGTTCTGTCAACTCTACAGAAACAACCCCTTGAGCCGTTGGCTGAGGTACCTTTGGTTTTACTGACTAGAAAGTCTGTATTTCTGATCACCATAGTTTCGGCCAGGAGAGTATCGGAATTGGCAGCCTTATCTTGTAAGGAACCATATCTCATTTTACATAAGGATAGGGCGGGGTTCCGTCCTCATCCTTCCTTTCTACCAAAGGTTATATCCAGTTTCCACCTGAACCAGGATGTGGTACTTCCATCCTTCTTCCAAAACCCACCTCTAGAAAGGAGGGGTTGCTGCATACGTTGGATATTGTCAGGGCCATAAAGGCCTATCTTAAAGCTACAGAGAAGGTTCGGAAAACAGATGTGGTGTTCGTTTTACCGGAAGGGCCCAAGATGGGTCAGGCAGCTGCTTGATCCACCATCGCAAGATGGATTAAACAATTAATCATTTAGGCCTGCGGTTTGAAGAGGTTGCCTCCTCCTTTGTCGGTAAAGGCCCATTCTACCAGGGCCATGGGCACCTCCTGGGCAGCACATCATCAGATCTCTATGGCTCAAAGATGCAAGGCAGCAACGTGGTCGTCAGTCCACATGTTTACAAAATTTTATCAATTGGACGTAAGAAGGAATGCGGATACAGCCTTTGGGCAGTCAGTACTACAGGCCGCGATTCAAGCTCCTCAGGATCTGAGGGGGCTCCCTTGATTTGATTTGAGATTTACATTTCTTGTTTAAGTTGGATTTACTAGTATTTGAGTATACCTCTAAATTAAATCCTTTTTTGGAAGATGTCTCCCTCCCCTCATTAAAGCATTGCTTTCGGACATCCCATATAGTAATGAATATGCTGCTCTGTGTCCCGTGATGTACGAGAAAGAAAAAGAGATTTTTTAATACAGCTTACCTGTAAAATCTTTTTCTTGGAGTACATCACGGGACACAGAGCTCCCACCCCTCTTTTGGGGAACATTTTTGGAAGGCATACTGCTTGCTACAAAACTGAGGTACTTCCTCTATGGGAGGGGGTTATATAGGGAGGGGACTTCCTGTTTGAGATTGCCAGTGTCCACACCTGAAGGTACTCCATATAACCCATATAGTAATGAATATGCTGCTCTGTGTCCCGTGATGTACTCCAAGAAAAAGATTTTACAGGTAAGCTGTATTAAAAAATCTCTTTTTTAACGGTTGGTGTACATGGGCATAAACGTTAATTGGTGAAGCATTTTAACAGGCATGGAAATTAAATGTGTGCTTGGATCTTATAAAACATTGTACACTCCTATTGCTATCAAGTGTCTATGTGCACAAACTTTTAAGCATGATTTTTTTGAGAGTTTTTTTATTTTGGTTCCAAATAGTTTCAACTTTAGATCAATTTTATGAAATGCAAAGTCATAAATGTAACGGCTCCTGTTTTCTTCTATCTTACAGGACACTGGTATAAGTGTAAGAAAGAGGGTAATAAAGATCTTGCGGGATATCTGTTTGGAACAACCAACGTTTCCAAAAATCACAGAGATGTGTGTAAAGATGATCCGCAGAGTCAACGACGAAGAGGGCATTAAGGTAAGACTGGTGAAAGTGCCCCCCATCCTGTCTGGCCATGAACACCTTGCTGTACACAGTGTGTTGCTTGCCATAATCATCACCTGCTAAGTGCTGCTGCGCTCCTTTGTTTCTTCCACAAACCCGTGTCACTACGGGTTCCATATAGACATAGGAGGCCTGTGGATGCAATCAAAGTGCAGTGGGGTATGCTAGCAACCGACACTCGTTCAGCACAAGTTATTCCTTTTTTTTTATTGTCGCTTTCAGTGGGACAGTCAAGTTATGTTTGCTTTTCAGGTGTCTACTTTTTACCGCTTTTAAAAATAGCGACAGGGTTGCTTTAACGTTTGAGTCATATTACATTACTCGTCCTTCTTATCTAACTTTCAGAAACTAGTAAATGAAACATTCCAGAAACTCTGGTTCTCTCCAACCCCTCAAAATGATAAAGTAGCAATGACCAGAAAGGTCCTCAACATAACAGATGTGGTGAGCTTTTTAAAAAACAAAAATATTGTGTATTTCCTCGTAAAAGTATGTACTTTAGGTTTAATGGTGTGATCTCTTATGCAGGTTGCAGCTTGCAAAGACACTGGCTATGATTGGTTTGAACAGCTTCTTCAAAATGTGAGTATAAACTACTTCTGTTTGTTCTAAATGTTCAACATCACCTGCCTCTGCACTAAATCATTAATGGGCCATTTAATGATTTTTTTCAGCTTTTAAAATTGGAGGAGGATGCCTCATACAAACCGGTGAAAAAAGCCTGTACACAGCTAGTTGACAATTTGGTAGAACACATACTAAAGTATGAGGAATCCATGACAGGTACAAAAATGTTTTGTTACTTTTCTTTAAGCTTCGTGTTACAGAATCATGCCCAACAGAAGAATTAAACTTGTTTCTCTTATTGCAGAGACTGACAACAAGGGTGTGAACTCGGGTCTGTTAGTTGCTTGTATTACCACTCTGTTCTTATTCAGCAAAATCAGGCCCCAGCTGATGGTAAAACACGCCATGACCATGCAGCCATACCTTACCACCAAGTGTAGTGTAAGTAATTTGCATTGTATTAATTTAAAATATGTACTTCATGGTAATTAACACTGGGAGCTTTTGTGAGCATGGTTAGCTTCATGGCTAAACTTTTATAATTCCTTTTTATTGTGGAATATTGAGCATGATATGATTGTGACTGGTCAGACTGGCTTTCATAATAAAAAAAAGTTTTTGAAAGGTTTTCAATGGTATATGTCTACTTTTGTTTACCCACCATATATTATTTTATGGGAACAGAAATTGACTTGACTAATGCCCTCCAGTTAAATAACACGCACTCCATGGAACTATAAAGAGAATGAAAATGGTAGTTATTTTATAAGAGTGGAGATGTTTATCAGGCAATGGATGTGATCGGCAATGACAGCTATTGCCTTAAACCAGTTACCTGTGGGGTTGTCGACAGAAGTAATTTGTTTTAGTGTTCCCATTTAGCCCCCGTTCACACTAGTTCGGCTTTTAAAAAAAAAAACAAGCCTAAAAATAGAAAACGAATGTAGCCACCACCTCTAATGATTGGTAAGCTGCAATATATAACATGGGTGGAGGAGGAATATCTTAACATGAACATTTGACCAGGAGCGGAAAATGGTATGAGGGAGACCTTAAGCATTGTGTACAGTCCATGGATTATACTGTGGGAGCTGCCTGCATTCCAACAACCAATGATTCCCCTCCATCCGACTCATTTCTGTGTCAGCTGGGCATGGTCCTGTGTCATGGAGCCCCCTTATTTTTAGGAGGCTCTTGTCCACATCAACATGGGGACATTGTGCTTTGGCAGCCACTTCACCCTTGACAAGGTCCTCCCCCCCCCCCCCCCCCCCCCCTACGTTGAGGAATGGTATGGCTCAGGAAGACCCTTGCCCCTCGGTCACTCAGACTGCATGCTCGCTCGTATTGATTTTTGCAGGACCTCACTTTTTATTTTTTGTGTTCATTTCCCCCTTAATAACAGACTTGAATGGTCTTGTATGGAATTTGCAGGAACCCAATGCCCACAAGAAATGGGTACTGTATAAAGTACCCATACCTGGAATTCTTTTATTCTCGGTGTCGAATGTTATTAGGAATGTTTGGTTTTCTTTCAGGATTGAATATTATAGGAAGTTATTGCAAACTTTACAGCTATTTGTTACCCTGACATGAATGTTGAGACCTGCTCAAAACTATTTTTTTTTCTGTACAATTAAGCCCCCTAATTCTGAATCATGGTAACATGTGCTGTAGTCATGGTGCCACAATAAAATGGCATAGGTTTCGGTACCATCGTTGCTTAGAGGGCACACAGGAAGTGGAGTTCAGTAACATCAGTGCTACTTTGCACCTTCCAAAGTTAATCTGTTTCGTTAAACATTGGTGCATTAGAAGACATAGCCACATAGCCATAGGGTCTGTGGTAGGTGGAGTCGCAGTCTGGCACTGGTTTTAAAATGTTCTTAAAAGTTCCCTTTGAACAAACTTCTCAGTTTTGATTCCCCCCTAACCCCCCCCCCCGGCTACAGTCTAAGGTCAGGCTCCACCTTTCGCTTTTATTCAGACAATAATCATGTACTTTGTTGAAATAAATGTTCTTCTACTGACAGCACTTCAATTTTCTTCCTTAGAATCAGAATGATTTCATGGTAATATGCAATGTTGCAAAAATCTTGGAACTAGTTGTGCCATTGATGGAGCACCCAAGCGAGACCTTCCTTGCTACGATAGAAGAAGATCTAATGAAGCTCATCATCAAATATGGCATGACTGTAAGATACTTAACTGTTCTTTTTTATTTTCCCTGTAAATGGATTGATTAGCAAACAATTTCCTACTGTTTAAAGCAAATCTAATGATTAATGAGCAGTTTAGTAAAAATCCTTCTGGAAAAACTAGTCAGGATTTAAAATTCTGTCAGTTCAAGTAACTTTGTAAGGTGACTACAGGTCATTAGATTATTCATATACTATCTTCAGAACTCCAAGGAATCCCTAAAATGTAAGTGCTCTTAATATTTGGCCTGTGACCTTTTGCTCCTTGCTTCTACCTACAGTCTATTTAAATCACCCAGTATGTTTGGCAGCTATTAGGAAGGAACTGGTAGTTGGGTAAAATATAGATTGTGGAAGCTGTGGTTGGTTATTTGCATAATATAGTGTGCCTGGTTTTCAGGAATATCTGGGCTCTTCATGGATTGAGGCAGCATGCAAGCACCAGGAGAGACCAGCTAAAATGTGCTCAAAGGTTTACTTTAAAGGTTGAGTGTACAATTCAGCCCTTTATTCATACTTGTTGCTACAGCTTGTTTAAAAAAGTCATTGCAAGGGAATCCTGTGTGCTGTTACCTGGAGTTTCAGACACGGGGGGCCCTTTGCCTGACAGCAGTGTACGCATCCTTTTTCCACAACAGCTTCTCCAGACCATCAATAGAGTGGAGCTGAATACAGTGGGAAAAATTTGGTCCCCTGCTGATTTTGTAAGATTGCCCATTTACAAAGAAACAAAGGGTCTAGAATTGTTATCGCAGGTGTATTTTAAATGATAGAGACAGGATATCAACCAAAAAGTATTAGATCCCCTACCAACCAGAGTTCTGGCTCCCACAGTCTGGCTACTGTATGTGCTGATGTGGTACACAGATTAGTCCTGTCAATTAAAAATAACGACAACTCGTGTATGAGACCACTGTCCACAGAATCCCTTTCTATTCAAACCTCATCATAGGCATGACCACAAAGCGATCAATGGATGTCAGGGACAATATTGTAGACCCGCACAAGGCTGGAATTGGCTATAAGACCGTAAATGGGGGAAATACAAAATAACCATCAATTGCCCTCGGTCTGGAGCTCCATGCAACCTCCATGGGGTAAGGATGAACATGAGAAATCTGAGGGATCAGCCCAGAACTATATGGGGGGAGCTTGTGATGGATCTTAAGGCAGTTGGGACCACAGTCCCCAAACCAACTATTGGGTTTTAATATGCTGCAATGGATTGAAACCCTGTGGCGCTCGCAATGTCTTCCTCAAAAAGGCACATGTACAGGCGCTTCTGAAGTTTGCCAATGAACATCTAAATGATTCCGACAAGGATTGGGAGAAAGTGTTGTGGTCAGACGAGACCAAAATTGAGCTCTTTGGCATTAACTTGACTCACCGTGTTTGGAGGAAGAAAAATGTTGACCATGACCCTAAGAACAACATCCCTACAGTCAAGCACAGAGGGGGAAACATGCTTTGAAGCGGTTTCTGTGCTAAAGATGCAGGCCGACTTGGTCACATTGAGGGGACATGTATTGTAAAATCTTGGTTGAGAACAGTCTTTCCTCAGCCAGAACACTGAAGATGGGTCGTGGATGTGTCTTCCAGCAGGACAATGACTCAAAACATATCGCCAACAAAGTGGTTCAAGAAGAGACCATGGAGTGGCCTACCCAGTCTCCAGACCTTAATCCTATAGAAAATGTATGGAGGGAGCTGCAACTTCGAGTTGCAAAGCGCCAAAAAACCTTAAGGATTTAAAGAAGATCTGTAAAGAATCGCAAAACATCCTCTGTAACGCTAAACTGGTAACCTGTAGACATTTTTAAAGCATTGCCTATGGAGATTTTTAGGTAACGTAGTTTGTTGCCATTCTACGAGTGTGCGCAATTTTTTTTTTTTTTTTGTAAATTCTTGATTTAGAAAGGAAAACCATACAGAAATACAGAGACCCCTCAGAATTATTTTATGAGTGTTGCAATCCCCATACTACCATACATGTATGAAACTTGCGCTTCCCTAAATTAATGTTGCTAAATGGTTTGTATTTACCTCCTTAGGCCACTAGGTGGTGCAATTTCTTACAAAGGTAATACACTCCACTGTGCTCAAATTATAATAAATTACAAGAAAATATATACATCAACTGTGAAAAAAAACATGAAAAAAACCTTGTAAGGTGATACACTGAAAACCCTGTATCTCTATTTATACATGAGTTATCATCCCATAGATATATGTTTCAAAATTCTTAAACAGTTCATAAAGTGAATACTCCAATTATTCCCTCTTCTTATGTGATAGTTTTGCTTGTGCCGGTGTGTTCCTTTAAGGCATGGGTCTTCAAACTACGGCCCTCCAGTTGTTCAGGAACTACCATTCCCATAATGCCTAGTCATGTCTGTGAATGTCAGTGTGTTACAATACCTCATGGGATGTGTAGTTCTACAACATCTGGAGGGCCGTAGTTTGAGGATCCCTGCTTTAAGGTGTGTGCAGGTTATCACCAAACCGTCACCATTCAGTGCTATTCCGTCACCTTCAGAAATGGTCACTCGCCAGATATTAGATCAACCAGAGCCTGTGGTTCATTCGCCAGGATAACCAATCCTATTAGGACTTTCCTTTTTACTGTTGGGTACTTCAAATGTGCAATGCCATCACCTCCTGTGGAAGCTCACATAAAAAGAATGGTGCTCCACATGGTGTAGTATGTTAAAATAATATTTATTATAAAATCAAAAAGATATTGCACTCACATTTGGTTGTGCCTATGTTCTGGCACTAAGCTTCTCCAGCAGTGTATGCATCAAAATGTGGGTAGGTAAACAAAGCCGTGTTCCTTGTGGTCTCCCAACCGTCTTACAGCCTGTGTGGTTCAGCAGCCTCTACGTTTCGCAACCAAAGTTGCATCATCACCTTCATTTCTGAAGGTGACGGGATAGCACTGAATGGTGACGGTTTGGTGATAACCTGCACACACCTTTAAAGCGGAGCTCCAGCCGCGATTTTTTTTTTTTTTAAAAGTCAGCAGCTACTAAGGACACTTAACTTGTCCTACTTGCCCGCGCTGATGGGCCCCCCGATGCCGGTCCCACGATCGCTCCGGGTCCTGCGCCGCCATTCACACTATGGGAAACAGGCAGTGAAGCCGTACGGCTTCACTGCCCATTTCCTACTGCGCCTGCGTGAGTCTCACGCTGGCTTGTGAATGGGCGCGCTGCTCTCTAAGAACACACACAGTTCCCAGAAAGCAGCGCGCCCCATTCACAAGGAGAAGGACAAGAAGAAAAGGCACCGCGGAGTGGAAGAGGCAGATTACGGACTTCTGCATAGCAACAGCTATTTCGGGTGAGTATTTATTTTTATTTTTTTTCAGGTTTTTTTTATTTCATTTTTTTTAAACATGGCAAAATGTTGTTTTCTTTTGTGGAGCTCCGCTTTAAAGGAACACACACCGGCACAAGCAAAACTATCACATAAGAAGAGGGAATAATTGGAGTATTCACTTTATGAACTGTTTAAGAATTTTGAAACATATATCTATGGGATGATAACTCATGTATAAATAGAGATACAGGGTTTTCAGTGTATCACCTTACAAGGTTTTTTCATGTTTTTTTTCACAGTTGATGTATATATTTTCTTGTACTTTTTTATAATTTGAGCAGTGGAGTGTATTACCTATGTAAGAAATTGCACCACCTAGTGGCCTAAGGAGGTAAATACAAACCATTTAGCAACATTAATGATGAACCTCCGCCCAGAAGGCCTGCAGGAGGCCGCACGACCAGAAGACATGGAGGAGCGCTCCAACCTCCTCCCCGCATCTCCAACATAAGTCAGTGCTCTGGGGGAAGATCCTGTGTATTCTTTCCGGCGTATAATACCATCGGGACAGGACCTTGTTTCCCGTCTTATGGAGCCTTGCACAAATAGAGGTCTTATGAGCGAAAAGGATGATCCAATCAACTTGTTTTGTCTGTTAGCTAAAGGTCTAACTCGCGTTCCCAACTGGAGATAAAAGGTCGTCTAATATTCTGGGGGAGGAGACACCAACAATTGGTAAGTTAAAGGGGTGTTCCAGCCAAAATGTATGTTTATTAAAAGTCAGCAGCTACAAAAATTGTAGCTGCTGGCTTTTAATAAACAGACAATTACCTGCTCCAGCGTTCCAGCGACGCGCCGGCCGGGGCTCCGCTCCTCCCCCCCCCCCCTCCCCGGCCGGCATTCTCATTGATACTGTGGGCACCCGGCCGTGACAGCTTTCGGCTTCACGGCCGGGCACCCACTGCGCATGCGCGAGCGGCGCTGAGCCGTCCCAATAGACAGGCGCCTAGGACCTGTCAGTGTCCTAGGCGAACACCTACAGGGAGGGGCTGCTGTAGGCGATTAAGCTTAATCGCCTAACCAGCCCCTCGGTGGAAGGAGGAAGTGGGACAGGAAGTCCCACTCCTGAAGCCCCCACTCCCCCCCCCCCCAAAAAAAAATTACATGCCATATGTGGCATGTAAGGGGGTGAGGAGTGGGATAAGCGGAAGTTCCAATTTTGGGTGGAACTCCGCTTTAAGGAGATCGCATGTCTCAGCGGGGATTGGTCTAAACATAGAAGTTCAAAGGAGGTTGAGTGTGCGCAATTTTAAAGCATCACATGTTGTGTATCTATTTACTCAGCGGTAACATCTTTCACATTATACAAAAAAAAATTAAGCTAACTTTACTGTTGTAAGTTTTATAAAAAAAAATTGCATTTGAAAGACCGCTGCGTGAATACAGTATGACATAAAATAATGCAACGATAGCCATTTTATTCTCTAGGGTCTCTGCTAAAGAAAATATAATGTTTGGGGGTAGATTTTTAGAAAAAAAATACAGAACTTTAAGTGTCAGAAAAAGGCTTAGGCTTGAAAGGGTTAAATATGTAAACCAATTTGCCGCTCACTAGACTTGTTTTAGTGTTGAGTAAAGTAGTATAACTTTTCTAGCATGTTAATCTGTGCTACTATTCTCTACTCTAAACCCTCTTCTGTGTTTATTTTAGGTGGTGCAGCATTGTGTGAGCTGCCTAGGGGCTGTCGTAAACAAAGTAACCCAAAACTATAAGTTTGTCTGGGCATGTTTTAATAGATATTATGGTAAGTTTTTTTTTTTTTTTTTTTGTTTTCCTTTTTCTGTGTTGGCATTTAAATAATACTTTTGAAAAAGTCTGCTAATTTAATAACTCTTTTGTAGCGTGAATAGTAATCGCTGAAACTGATATAGATTGCTTGTACTGAGAATCTGGGAACTACTTTTAAAATAAGATGTTGCAGAGAGTAAGCCCTGACACTAGAGGTCACAGGTATTTGCTAATTTTACTAGTATACTGATAACTGCCATTGGGTTAAAATACTGTTACCTGAAATGTTCAGATGTACATCCAAGTGCAAGAGCAGAAGGAATATTGACAGTCGGACATACTTTAGTAACAAGTCTTGGTATTCAATAAATAAGCAAAGTAGCCCATAAGCTGCCGTGTTTTCAGAGTAAGCCGTTTTGTAGTACCTGTGCTTTTTTATAATTGCCACGAACTATGTCACATCAGTTGGTAAATATTAATGTGAAACGGCATCCAAAACGTATTAATTTCTTGATAGTGTGGTGAAGAGTTAAAACCTGTGCGTAATTCTTGTATCATTCATGGTGGATGGAACAAAAAGTTTAATGAATGGAGCAAGAAGTCTGGACAGTATAAATACAGCTGAAATATTGGCGTAGGGCCAAAACTTTTTTGATCCTTAGGGGATCACTTCATTCTGTACCCATGTGACTCGTATTCAGCCAACAGCGGGCTACATAGGCGAGATCCACACTTTAATGTTGGAATCCACCCAGATGTCTTGACTCTCGGCACACTGCTGACAGCCTGAGCCACCCCCTTTTACTCCCTTTAAGGCCCAGCGCTCCAGTGAGACTGAGAAATGAGCGATCAGCAGTCTTTGAGCCCTCATTAAATTTCCTCATTCTAAATAATTTAAAGTTTATGTCCATGTTGGAGAGATTTAATTGTTTCCTTTTCTAAGAACTATTGTCACCAGAACTTGGTCTTGCCAGTTATTTAGAGGAAAGGTTCAAAGTGTTTTAATTAAACCGATTTGCATTTTCAAACTAAAGAGGAGGCATTCATCCCATTTTGGAGCCAAAATCTGTCCCTCAATTCTGCATGGGGTCTGCAATCACTTCACTCAGATTAAGCGAATAATCACCTTCCTATTTTTCTTACACCCCAATGCTTTATATTTTTTGGAGTTGAAAACCAACACTCAGTTTGTCACCCTGCGTTTCAGTTTTTGCTCTTTACCAAGAGTCTTCATAAAAGTATTGCCCCACTCCTAGCTCCAAATTCTCATGGCATGACCTACCGCCTGAGCCATGGTCCCGTTTTCCGACATTCAAAGTTCCTTCAAAGTTTCAGATGTGTAAAAGAGTTAGTAAACCGCTGGAACGAAGCCCCCACAGCGGCGCCAAGTCACTGCTGAGAAGGCTGACATGTTCCCCTGGCGCTACTTCCAGGTTTGTGGGATCCAGCGCTCCGAGTGGCCGGGGCCACAATGAGGTCACTCCCACGCATGCGCACGGGAGCCCACGGTTTCAGCACATTGTTCTGAAGGTTCCATCAAGATACGCTGGCCCTCCAGAGCGCATGCTTGGCTGAAGATAGCAGCAGCATGCAGGGTGAATATCTCTTCCTAAACAATGTCCTAAACTATGTACCTTTTTAGGAGATATTAAAGGATCACTAAATGGCTTCCTTTACATTAATGCAGTGCTGTTTTCATGTTCTCATTGTTAGTTTTTGCTTTGAAGTAGCTGTAATACTTCTCTGATCTCCACACTTTCTGGTTGTCTGGCTCCTTACGAAAAAACTCATGGCAGATTTTCACTGTGGTCGAAGATGTGTGTCTAAAACTCCTCAGAACCAATCAGATTTATTTTAAAAACAAAACACTGCCCTGCATTTGTTTGTTTTTGTTCTGTGTGTCTTCTCTACTTAACAGAAACATGAAACCATTTTAAAAACGAAAGTGAAACTAGAGGCACATTATATGATTGATTTTTATCAATTTTTAATCATTTTTAAAAGGAATCGGTTAACTTTTATGTCTCTATACCCTGTAAACAGTCACTTCAGCAAAAAAATGTTTTTCCTTTAGTGACCCTTTAATTTTACCTAGATAAGCCCGAATATAGTTTTACCTGTAGGTAAAAATCACAAAGTGGAGTATGCAGTCGCTTGAAGGAGTCTGGCCTTTGGCCTTCACATTGTCCTAAGATCTTGGAAATGGCAAAACCTTTCTTTATCAAGATTGCTTCTCTGAGGTCCAGTTGCCAGACTCTTGGGTCAACCAGATATCACATGACTCTGTTCTGTGCCTCATGATGGTGCCGCAACCCCCTTGGCTCTGTTTCACTCTCGACGCTTGCAGATCAACATTCTCATCAGGAGGTAGGACAAGCAAATCCCCTCTCTGGATCACCCATTACTGCTGTCTAGCCAGGCAAAAATCTCCCTGACATGGTGGATTTCTAATTCTGCCCTAGAATCCAGGAAATTTTGCTCCTTTTTATCTCTTTTAAGAGTGGTAAAATTTGATGCAAGACCTGATGGGTTGGGGCAGAGTCTACAATTTCCTGACTGTCCCACCAGGGGTCAATATTTCCATCAGCATTCTGGAGTTGAGAGATTCTTCTACACTGGACCCCTCCTACATGGTTACCCAATCGGGATGCAGCCAGACAATGCCACGGATGTGGCCTACATAAATCGCCAAAGGGATGCCAGAAGTCGCGTCGCCCTGAAGAAGCAAGCCTGATTCTCCCCTGGTCAGAGAAGCACATTTAAAGAGTAAGTTAACCTTTACAGAAAATCTGTAAGGTGAACTTGTACTGGACCCAGTGGGCTTGAAAATCCCTTCTCCAGCACTGACAAAACGGCAAGGTGGGTTCTGATCAGTCGGCGCCCACAAATTAGAATGCCTCCTATATGTACGTTTAGGAGATTAAGACACAGGAATTTCAAATCCCTGGACCGATGAAGCGGCGACCCAATGTCTCCTAGTGGGTGATCGCTGGCTTCAAGTACAGTGGGACTAGACCCTTTTATGTTTCTGCTATCTATGTACTAGGAATCAGAGCTGATAATGCTGTGTAAAATCTGTAGCGAATAAATGGCTGCAGATAAACCAGTACAATTTGTGTTATGTCTGTATCATCTGAAGCTCGTCACTTCACTGGGTATATATTTAAGGGTTTTTAACAATTTTAAGAAAAGCTTAGTAGTGCTTTGTCCTTGCCGAAGTTCCCAAGATGGGGTATCCTGCTTCCTTAGCTAATTTCCAGAGCTTATATCCTCAAGGAAAGGGGTTCCTCCCTTCCCACGTCAGGGCTCATTTTATCAGATCTGTTAGCGTTTCTCAGGCCTTCAAGCATTTATTTCACAAGTTTGCAAGACAGCAGCCAGGTCTTCTGTTATCTTTCCCAAAGTTTTTTAGGGTGGATCTCCAGGCTTCTTCTGATGCAAGCTTCAGCTACAAGCTGTAATCTGAGGGCTTTGGGCCAGCTCCTCTTATGAGCTATCGTTTTGTCTTGGACTGCATGCTAAAGCTGAGCAAGTGTATGTGTTTAGTGTCCATTTCTCCTGTAGGTGGCAGTATTACCCTGTTTCTTGCTATCAAGCTGTTCTTAAAGCGGATGGGCCATTGAATTTTTTTTTTTAAAAGCTAGCAGCTACAAATACTGCAGCTGCTGACTTTTAAAATTAGGACACTTAACTGTCCTGGAGTCCAGCGGCGTTCGCAGCAGAGGACAAGCGATCACTCGTCTCCCTGCTGCTCCCCCCTCCATCCACGTTGAGGGAACCAGGAAGTGAAGCACTGCGGCTTCACTGCCCGGTTCCCTACGGCGCATTCGCGAGTCGCCCTGCGCCCGCCGATTGGCTCCCGCTGTGTGCTGGGAGCCGAGAGTTCCTAGCACACAACGGGAAAAACCCAACTTTTGCCCGAGACTGTGGGCCGGAAGTGGGTGAAGATACATGTCTTTAGACAGGTATCTGCACCCCCTCCCCCCTGAAAGGTGTCAAATGTGACACCGGAGGGGGGGAGGGTTCCGATCAGCGGATCTTCACTTTAGGGTGGAGATCCGCTTTAATGGAAAAATATTCTACACAGAGCGTAAAAATCCTATTTTTCACCTTTATATAGTTGCATAGGTTGAAAAAGACACCAGTCCACCTGGTTCAACCAAAAGAGAAAAAAAAAACTGTTAATGACCCACCATTTTTCTTTTGTGAAGCGATTTAAGTCCTGAAGCCAAGTGTGCAGACTGATGTGGTTTGAGCATTATAGCAACTAAAGCAGATTTTGCTGCTTGATAACGGTGTAACATTTGAATGTTTTTTTTTTTATGTTGTTTTTTTTTTTTTTTAACCTTTCCTCTCTTGTGTGGATTCAGCCATTTTCCTACAATTTATTTTCATTAAAATATTGTCTTTTTTTTTTTTTTCCCCTAGGTGCACTTATGAAATTAAAAACGGAACATCAGGAGGACCCGAACAGTACGGTTCTGACCACAAACAAATCTGCTCTCCTGCGATCGCTTTTTACTGTTGGAGCACTTTGTCGCCATTTTGACTTTGATCAAGAAGACTTTAAGGGTAGCAGCAAAGTAAATATCGCGGTTTGTAAAATTATTATTTTTTTTCTTTTGTTCGTCTTTTTCTTTCTTTACTTGCTCTGAGGCCCTTACAAAACGCTTCACATTTAAATATACACAACTTTCTTCAAATTTATTTTTGTTAATTTTTTTTTTTTTTGTAACACTTTGATATTAAATCTCTTTGTATGTATGGATTTTCATGCAGGTTAACATAAAAGACAAGGTCCTGGAGCTGCTGTTGTATTTCACAAAGCATTCGGATGAAGAAGTGCAGACAAAAGCCCTCATTGGTCTTGGTAAGAAAGAGAATGGATTTTATTCTCCTTTCTTTGTATATCAAAGCTTTCCTTTCATATTTGTATACAATGACTTTTTTGTTTCATATCGTTTTGCTGTTATGATTCTGTAACTTGGTCTGTAAGCCCTTGTTCGCACCGGTGTGACTTCATAGTTCCTAATCTCATGACAAGTCAAACCCCATTGCCGACAATGTAACAGTTCATATAGCCGCGAGTCATGTCACGATGATTTATGAAAAAGATTCCTGCACTACTTTTTATTGATTTCACTGCTACATGCATAGGCTTCTGTTGTATGAAGTCGCAATGAAATCAGCAGTGCAAATCACACAATTTCAAAGCAGAAATAGTGTAAACAGGGGGCTAAATTGCCTTTTTAGGGTTTGCATTAACATTTAAAAGAAAAAATGCCTCCAAAAAAGGCAGGATAAAAAACAAAATCCTCTGGTTGCTAAAGGGATCAACACTTTCCATTTATCTACTTGTATTCATATTTGCTCCATAATCTTTTTTTTTTATTATTCCACTAGAATTGATTTGGCCACTAGAATAAGGGGCCACTGATGTACAAATTTTTCACATCCTACAAAAAACCCTAACCTAAAAATGTCTTGCCACTCCAGGAGGTCTCTTAATTCTGTAAATTGAGAAGCCGTGCTTAGTGACCCATGGTGACCAATAAAATATCTTTCCCTGATCTGATGACAGAAAACTGAAATCTGTTTACTATGTACAGGGACAGAGGCATGGTGGTATCGGGGCAGAGGGATGGTGGCGAGGTGGACAGGATCAGACAGAGGGATGGTGGTGAGGGGGACAGTATCGGATCAGGCAGAGGGATGGTGGTAAGGGGGACAGTATCAGATCAGGCAGAGGGATGGTGGTAAGGGGATAGGATAATGACACTGGCACTCACCTGCTCCTAGGGTCAGTCGAGTCCCTCTTCTTGCTTTGTCTGCAAACTCACAGTGCCTCCAGTAACTGCTCTCCTGACATGGGGACACTGTGCCCTCACATAGGGGAGAGCTCCTCCCCCTTCACTCGACTGGCCCATCAGCTGACTTTCTCCATTCCAGTTTCCTCCTCCCGACATGGCGCTACTTGGAGTAATGAGCGAATCGCTGTGCCAGTGAGTGAGTGCGCACTATGGCACAGTGTATACATTATCCCGACCTGTAACTAAAATTGTCGAGACAGGAAATTCCCTCCTAGACTTAACCCCTCAATTATGTAAGGCTTCAGTTTTTTTGCTAGTGTCTAAGGTGATGGTCCAGTCTTTGCAGTCTCAACAAAAAAGTAGCTAAATTCTCAACAGTTCATTCTTGGATTAGTAGACTAGAGCCTTTTTCCAGATCCTTTGTCCTGTGGCTTTATGTTCAGAGGAATGGTACCTGGAACCTTTTATATCATGTACAGAATCTTGATCATTGCTGCAGTGTGTGTGTGTGTAATATATATATATATATATATATATATATATATATATATATATATATATATATACACAGTGCCTTGCAAAAGTATTTGGCCCCCTTGAACTTTGCGACCTTTTGCCACATTTCAGGCTTCAAACATAAAGATATAAAACTGTAATTTTTTGTGAAGAATCAACAAGTGGGACACAATAATAAAGTGGAACGAAATTTATTGGATATTTAAATTTTTTTTTAACAAATAAAATACTGAAAAATTGGGCGTGCAAAATTTTTCAGCCCCTTTACTTTCAGTGCAGCAAACTCTCTCCAGAAGTTCAGTGAGGATCTCTGAATGATCTAATGTTGACCTAAATGACTAATGATGATAAATAGAATCCACCTGTGTGTAATCAAGTCTCTGTATAAATGCACCTGCACTGTGATAGTCTCAGAGGTCCGTTTAAAGCGCAGAGAGCATCATGAAGAACACGGAACACACCAGGCAGGTCCAAGATACTGTTGTGGAGAAGTTTAAAGCTAGATTTAGATACAAAAAGATTTCCCAAGCTTTAAACATCCCAAGAGCACTGTGCAAGTGATAATATTGAAATGGAAGGAGTATGAGACCACTGCAAATCTACAAAGACCTGGCCGTCCCTCTAAACTTTCAGCTCATACAAGGAGAAGACTGATCAGAGATGCAGCCAAGAGGCCCATGATCACTCTGGATGAACTGCAGAGATCTACAGCTGAGGTGGGAGACTCTGTCCATAGGACAACAATCAGTTGTATACTGCACAAATCTGGCCTTTATGGAAGAGTGGCAAGAAGAAAGCCATTTCTTAAAGATATCCATAAAAAGTGTCGTTTAAAGTTTGCCACAAGCCACCTGGGAGACACACCAAACATGTGGAAGAAGGGGCTCTGGTCAGATGAAACCAAAATCGAACTTTTTGGCAACAATGCAAAACTTTATGTTTGGCATAAAAGCAACACCGCTCATCACCCTGAACACACATGTCCCACTGTGAAACATGGTGGTGGTGGCAGCATCATGGTTTGGGCCTGCTTTTCTTCAGCAGGGACAGGGAAGATGGTTAAAATTGATGGGAAGATGGATGGAGCCAAATACAGGATCATTCTTGAAGAAAACCTGATGGAGTCTGCAAAAGACCGGAGACTGGAACGGAGATTTGTCTTCCAACAAGACAATGATCCAAAACATAAAACAAAATCTACAATGGAATGGTTCACAAATAAACATATCCAGGTGTTAGAATGACCAAGTCAAAGTCCAGACCTGAATCCAATCGAGAATCTGTGGAAAGAACTGAAAACTGCTGTTCACAAACGCTCTCCATCCAACCTCACTGAGCTTGAGCTGTTTTGCAAGGAGGAATGGGAAAAATTTCAGTCTCTCAATGTGCAAAACTGATAGACACCCCAAGCGACTTACAGCTGTAATCGCAGCAAAAGTTGGCGCTACAAAGTATTTTTTTTATTTGTTAAAGTTTAAAATATCCAATAAATTTCGTTCCACTTCATGATTGTGTCCCACTTGTTGATTCTTCACATAAAATTACAGTTTTATATCTTTATGTTTGAAGCCTGAAATGTGGAAAAAGGTCGCAAAGTTCAAGGGGGCCGAATACTTTCGCAAGGCTGTGTGTGTATACACACACACACACACACACACACACACACAGGCCGAAGCCTACAAACAAGGAAGAACGAGTGAAGATGGAAGCATCTACAGCACAATGCTGGAGGGCTTTGTTTTTTATTCTTGCTACAGTTTACTAATACTTTACGATGTCCACTGAGAAGCCCTCCAGGTTTCTGCTTAAATCGGGATCTCCACTAGTAGAATCCCTCTCTTGTCAGGCAACAAGCCCAGACCTTATAGGGGTTTGTAAAGGTACAATTTTTTTTTCTTTCTAAATAGCCTCCTTTACCTTGGTGCAATCCTCCTTTGCTTACCTCATCCTTCGATTTTTGCTTTTAAATGTCCTTATTTCTTCTGAGAAATCCTCACTTCATGTTCTTCTGTCTGTAACTCCACCCAGTAATGCAAGGCCTTCTCCCTGCTGTGTAGTGTCGTGCTCGCCCCCTCCCTTGGACTACAGGAGTGTCAGGATGCCCACTAACACACAGCTTCTTTCTCTATCTGCAACATAGCGAGCATCCTGACTCTCCTGTAGAACAAAGGGAGGGGGCGAGCACGACACTCCACACCAGGGAGAAAGCCTTGCATTACTGTGTGTAGTTAGACAGAAGAACAGGAAGTGAGGATTTCTCAGAAAAAATAAGGACATTTGGATCATGCTTTGCTGGGGTTTTTTGCCTTCCTCTGGATCAACTGTGGATATAGAACTGGGTATATGTGATTGCACGATATTATTGTTTTATTTCTTGTGGTTGAACTTGATGGACTTGTGTCTTTTTTCAACCTGACTAACTATTTAAAAGCAAAATCGAAGGATGAGGTAAGTGAAGGAGGACTGCACTAAGGTAAAGGAAGCCATTTAGGGAAAAAATAATTGTGCCTTTACAAACCCTTTTAAGGTCTGGGCTTGTTGCCTGACGAGAGAGGGATTCTACTAGTGGAGATCCCGATTTGAGCAGTAACCTGGAGGATTTTCCACATGCTCTCAGCTTCTCAGTGGACATCGTAAAGTGGTAGTAAACTGCAGCAAGAACAAAAAACAAAGCCCTCCAGCATCGTGCTGTAGATGCTTCCATCTTCACTCGTTCTTCCTTCCTTTCTTCCTTCCTTCCTTGTAGGCTTCAGCCTTCTAAATGGCCTAGTTGCAGTGACCTCACTCCCGTGGCACTGAGTTATGTGGCGTCACTGGCTGTTTCTAAAGTAAATATCTCCTAAAAGGTGCCTGTTTTTGGAGGTATTTACTGCACCTATAGGTAAGACTTATTCTAGACTTACCTATAGGTAAAAATCAGCAAAGGGGGTTTACATTCACTTTTAAGGACTCCATACAACAACTTTTTTTGAGGAAATATGTGTTCGCTTTGAACTCCATTCCCACTACTTTACTTAAGTCTTACTACTGTAATATAATTTCAATCAGCAGAGTATAGTTCAGGGGTCTCCAAACTTTCTAAGCAAAGGGCCAGTTTACTATCCTTCAGAGTTTACGAAAAGTAAGTTGAAAAGTTCCTGACATCAGTGGGAAAAAATAATACCACGTTGTTTGTTTCAGTGCGAGTAATTGTGCCCCGTGATTGGGTCTCGTTGTTGGTGTCATTGTGTAGGAATTGTGCCCCATCCTTGGTGTCACTGTGAGGAATTGTGTCCCATCGTTGGTTTAATTGGGAAGAATTGTGACCTAATGTTAATGTCATTGGGCCCCATTGTTTGTGTCAGTAGGAGATCCTATGCCCTATTGTTGGTATCAGTGAATGAAATGGTGCCCTAAGGGCCAGATAAAAAGTAAAGGGCCACATCTGGCCCCTGGGCCGCAGTTTGGAGACCACTGTTATAGTTGACAGTAATTATTATAGCGTGCAAATTACATAAATGTAGCATTGGAAAAATGGTAGGCAAATACATTTATTTATTCCCAATAAGTCACAGAAATAAAAATGTACCCATATTTGCTTCCAAACTAAAGTCCCATCTATCCAAAAAACAATGGAGTACCTTCAGGCATACTACAGTCACAGATATATTTTGCAGAACCGAGACATTGCCCACACAAATAAAAACAAACTCCCTGGAACTGAAGGGGATTTGGGTTGAAAAAAGCAGCTTGTAAGACAAACAGTTGTAAAGATAAATGTGCGGCTTTAGCCTGTATCAAATGAAACGTGAGCAGACTGCTATTATGACAAGTGGTAATCATGGTATTGGTTTCCTAACACCATGGGTTAGAAGCAGCTGTTCCTTCTCTATTTTTTTCACATTATGTTATTGGTGGTAAATTTGGTATAAATAGGTTACCCGTGTTTCACATTCTGAAGCCCTAATTTCTAGTACACTAATGGACCTAATTTTGTTCTTTCAGGATTTACATTCATCCAGCATCCTATTCTCATGTTTGAGGCAGATGTAAAAAACCTGTACAATAACATCATGTCTGACAAAAGCAGCTCAGTAAATCTTCGAATCCAAGTTCTAAAGAATCTCCAGACCTATCTGCAAGAGGAAGACACGCGGATGCAGCAAGCAGACAGAGATTGTGAGTCTGACATTTTTACTAAGCATGTTGTACCTGCTCTCCCAAAGCATCACAAGACTGGTGTTGGCATCTTCTGTAACAACTTGTCTCTCCTTATTTCAGGGAAAAAAGTTTCAAAGCAGGAAGATTTGAAAGAGATGGGAGATATTTCCTCAGGGATGAGCAGCTCCATTATGCAGCTTTACCTCAAACAGGTCTTGGAGTCCTTCTTCCACAAGCAGTCTAGTGTGCGGCATTTTGCTCTCAATGTCATCGCCTTGACGCTCAACCAGGGCCTCATCCATCCTGTGCAGGTAAGATATACCAGCAGCTTTATTTACAAAGCGACATACACAGCATGTTGCACACTGCATTCTCTTCAGCAGAGCACCTTGTCTTGTGCTGGCAGGCTTTTACAGTTTTCTTCATTCTATATCCCATACACCTTTTCAGTGTGTATTTAGATTTTTCTTTTAAAGGATAAGATTTTTTTATTTATGTTTATAATAATGCATAATATTTTGCGGGTTAAAAAAATTAGCTTTTTTTTTTTTGTAGCCTGAAAGGCATTGCACCAGCGAGCAGCAGGTAGCTGAAGCTATGCAGGTCTCATGCAGACTGCCAGTGTATCTGTGTGCCCGTAGTATGGGCAGGCAGTTTTACACTGACATAAAGATTTGATGAACTACAGCAGCGTTGGACGCTGGTTGAGAACTACAAGCGGACAGCCACAAAGGCTGTCCGTAGTTAAAGTCCATTCATTTACAGAACACTGTGAATGAATGACATGGTCGGGCGGGCAGAGCTCTGCACAACCACATTTTCTTTGGGTTGTGGCATTGAAAAGGGGGGAAGATTCCTGTTCGCTGCCAAAACAGGTGGGGGTGGTGCATTTGTTACATGTTACACCCTGAATACAGGTGTACAGTATTACAAAAGGTAAACTTGTCCTTTAAGGAAATTGGAGTACTTGGAAACACAAACTAAGAAAGGAACCCACAACTCTGAATGAAAGGGTTCTAGCCACTAAGCAACCGATTTCTGATATCCTATCTACACAACCAGATGTGTTTGTGTGTACTGAAGAAGCTGTCATTGCTCACCTCTCCCTAAAATGTTGCTGACTTGGAACATTGTAGAGATCAGGAGTTGACTTTGATGTTTCTGAGATGCTTGTTCTTGGGCAGCGACTCCAAAAGTATTAAGAGACACAAGCTCTGTGAAGAAAGTTGACAGTGACAGCCTAAATTTCTTTAAAAGGTTACCTAGTGTTGCATCTGTGTTTTCATGGTAAATGCATGTATTCTATAATATGTGTAACGTTTTTAGCTATTCATTTCTCACAGTGATCACAGTATCCCCCAGACAATTCTTTCTTTCTCCCCAGAAAACTAGTTCAGTTTTTGTGCAGAATTATGTCCTTGTCTATTATATTTCTATGCCAAGATATCCAGATGGTCCAGAGATGAGTCATATGCATACACAATGGGCTTGATGTATGTAGAAATATCTTGCACATGGCATGCCTCTATTGTTTTCCTCTAATTTGATGTGTACAGTCTGGGTGAGGACAGGAGAGAATGTTGCCTTCCTCCTGCTTGTAACAGACCTGTGACACAATTCTTCAAATTTCAAGCCTAATTTTCTGCAAAGACAGTGACGGTAAAGCATGATACCCCTCCAAATTAATTTTCTTTCCCTTAACCTTTCCTTTTGGTTACATTTTTTTTTTTTTTTTTTTTTTTTAGTGTGTGCCGTATCTAATTGCTGTGGGCACTGACCCCGAGCCGTCCATGCGGAACAAATCAGATCAGCAACTGATAGAGATCGACAAGAAATACACTGGATTCATTCATGTAAGTGCTAATCAACGCAATTGCCTTGTGAAGTAATGTTGTGTGATTGGCTGATCTATAACACTCTTCTCTTCTCTTAGATGAAAGCGGTGGCTGGCATAAAGATGTCATACCAGGTCCAGCAAGCTATTATCTCTGATACAAAGCGCATAGTGCGTGGGTTCCGGCAGGACGAGTCCACAAGTGCCCTGTGCTCCCATCTCTATTCTATGATTCGGGGGAACAGACAGCACCGGCGAGCTTTCCTCATCTCATTGCTGAACCTCTTTGATGATGCTGCGGTAAGCAAAACAACCTGTACTATTTAGGTGCCCATAATAAAGGGACCCTATATTCCCTAACTGCTGTAAATTAAAGTCAGTATGCCAATCAGGAGAGAGGGGCGGGCTGAACTGCAGCTCGGCTTGGGTGCCCCCATAGCAAGTTGATTACTGTAGGGGCACACAACAAGAGGGAAGGGCCAGGAGCACAAAATAGGAGGATTTGGGCTGCTCTGTGCAAATCCACTGGACAGAGCAGGTAGATATAACATTTCTGTAAAGTCTAATTCTTTCTATAAAAATAATCTAACTTACAGAGAGCTGATAGAAGAATAGTCTACCAGTCTTCATATGAATTGTGTACAAGTTAATTATGTATAGCTGTCAAAATATGCTAATTGTACTACACCATTTGCCGTAAAAATACAATTGTGAGATAAAGCTGTTAAAATTTGAGCCTGTTGGTGAAAATATACAAGCTGCTAGAAGCACCCAAGGTTTAGACGTGTGAGTCACTTGACAGGTTAATTTTATCTAAAGTCAAAACTTTTATTTTGTATAGTCTAGAGAAGGATGAAACCGTCTGCTTTAAATGCTGTCACTGGGACCAAAAGTGAGGAAAATTCAACATTTCGTGTTGCCAGAACATTAATAACAGGAAATTTGGTAACCGCTAAGAGAGAGTCTCCCTAATTTAAGAGCAGCCTTTCTCAAATTTTCTAACAGTGGAACCCCTAACACATAACCTTTTGTCTCCAAGGAACACCTGATAATTATATTTACAGTACTTTAGCGTGATGGTCAGTGGGAAGAATGTTCCTTCCATTATTGTGCATTGGGAATAATCTGGCACCCCCTCCTTTTACAGATGGCTAAAAAGATCATTGGTGACAGTGGTTACTTATGGGAGTGGTGAAGAAACCATGCTTTAGAGACATTTTTTATTTTTATATATATTTTTTTTTTCTACTGAAAATAATGAAGTGTAATCCCCTGTCCCCACCAGTCCAAAAAATCCCTGCTCTGTCCAAAGTGGGAGAAAAATGTTTTAGCTTTTCTTCTTTGGTGCAGTTTTGCCATTTGCTCCACTGAGGACTTGACTTCTGAATTTGTAGAAATCTGTGTATAGTGAGTTCCTTAATAATCCAAAATATAAAAGGCCTCAACCCTACGTAAATGCGGGTGACAGTTACCCTTTTAAGTGTGAATCACACTAATAAGTCGTACAAAATATATAAAGTAGGTGCTAAAATTGATATGTGCTGAGTAATAAAGATTACACCCACTGTAATTATCACCATTGCGCAATACCAAAAACTATAAAAAAGCGCACCAAAAATTACAAAAAGATGCTGTGATAACTTGGTGCATATACATTCAAACGTTTTAATAATGTGATAATCACTATTGTGCAATATAAAAAAATCACACAAAAGATTTAACAAAAATGCTGTGAAAAAAATCCAAATATTAACACCAGTATTCTATCAGTGATAACTTGGTGCATATACTGTACATATCAAAGATGAAAAGTGTTGTAAAAAAATATGCAGGTTGAAGTCCTTGTTCAACTGTGACCATTTCCAAATCATTGCTCTTTAATTGAATGATTCCAATCCATAGTGCATCTTTATGATTCCAAGAGAAAATGTGCTGCACCACTAATAATGAAAATGCTCACTCGCCCGAGCCCAAAGGCCCGCTGGACCACAAAGCGTGTATATTGATATTACAATCTCCCAGCATGGGGTTCCAATTTTCTCCCTTCCAGCTCAGACGCTCCTTAGCCTCAGCAGGATATTCACCAATCACCCAAAAAAAGAGAGAAACATGGTGATCGTGCAACACAGTTTTATTAAAAAAAGTTCCCTTTTAAAACCAAACCCCAAATATATGCGCTTACATGTCAGGGTGCCCAGACTGGCACCAACTCGACCAGCATAAGTGCTTTGGTTCAAAAGATAATATCCAACACACAGACAAAGGCGCCGCCTGTCTCATCAGATTCCAGTAACTGTGTCTGTACCAAAGCTGAGCCTTGACCTAACACAAAACATATGGCAAATATATTTAGAGGCAGTGGTGATGCTGCTGTGTGTATTTAATCAGTTCTGTTGTGTTTTTTTTTCTTTTCTTCAGAAAACGGAAGTGAATATGCTCTTATATTTAGCGGACAATCTAGCTGGTTTTCCATATCAAACACAGGAGGAGCCACTGTTCATTATGCACCACATAGACATTACATTATCGGTTTCAGGTAGTAACCTCCTGCAGTCATTCAGAGAGGTGAGTGGTTTTCACCGGTTTATCTTGTGATTTTGTTTATTTATAAAATAAATTAAAGGCCCACTGCTGATACTACTAAGTGGTTATAAAGGACCCCCCCCTTCCAATCTTGCCTGATCTTGATCCAGTGATGCTCTTTCTCTCTCTCTGTTCACAGTACTCGGAACAAATCCTGTAAGGTGGGAGTGGGGGGCAGGGCCAAGCTGTGCTATGTGTCAATAGATGGGGGGGGGGGGGGGGGGGGTCTGGACGGGATGACCTTTACAATCACTTTAGTTTGTATTAATAGCCAAAATTGTCTTTAGTTATGTGCAGAGTGCATAAGGATTAGAACGCCTGTCAGGTTTTGCTATCGTTGGAGGCTCCAGGAAGTGAGGGAGAAATCTCTCTAACAGCCACTCAGAAGCAAAAATGCTTTTTCTTCTCTATTCAGGCCTCCTCTACCCAAAATGTTACTTTTTTGTTTTTGCTAGTGCCAAGAGTTTGGATTTTTTTCCCCCTCCAGCTCAGCCTTAAAAATGTAAACGTTTTTTGGTAGCTTTTTGATTTGTAAGCTTTTTCTTCATTTTGGATCCTTTGCTACATCTGTGGTTGATTTAGTCTCTACATGGCAGTTAGTAGATCATCTTTTCCTCAGCCTAGCTTTGAAGTGCCGTATCTGACTGGAAAGTTTGTTTTAAAATCTTGCAATCAAATATATATTATATATAATATTTTTTGTTTTCTAATCAAAGCCTTGATCCTACCAATATCAAAATTAAGGGAATGTGAACGCCTAGCTGGACTGGATGTTGCAGGCTAGTCTGGATGTGACCTTCAGGCACGGAGTTCCCTATTAGGAGCTTTCCAGACACTTTCTTTGCCCGCAGATTATTTTTCAGGTCCAGAGCTTACAGGCATTTCCTCTGCTCCTGCCTTATCTTTGAGCACTCAATTTGGTTGAATTTTCCACATGTCCACGCTTTACCAAGGAAGGAGTTAATGCTAAAGTGCTGAGCTTTGATGTCATCTATTGGGTGGTTTATGCACGCATGCTCGGCACTGTTCAGCATCGAGGAAGCATCACCCCTCCGCTACTGCTTTGCAAAAGAGCCAAATAGAAATCTAATTTGAAGTCCTTTCCTACTGCCCATTTACAGTGACCTTAGTTGCCGTTTTCTTCAGACCCTAATTGACTACTAGCTGCCTGGGTTTGTGGGAAATTAAAGCTCTGTCTTGTATACCCTGAGCTAGTTGCAGTAGTGCCATGTGGTCTCAACATGCCTGTATCTAGACACGTAGGGGTTCAGTCCTACTGCAACACATGACCTGGGTACTTTCTCTTTGCCTTCTGAAGACACTAACATCTAGAATTCTATGACCAATTTATAGGGTCTATCTCATCAGAATCACCGTCAGCCCTGTCGGGTAATGCGGAATACCCAGCTTTGTCATCAATGTCCTCTCTTGCAGTCACACAAGACACATATTCACCCTATCCCCTGTGAGAGGCTGACTGTAGAGGCTCCTACACCTTGCCCTGTAGAGTCCATCTTTGATCTCCCCATTAGAGGTGGCTGGGCCACCATTGGCAATGACGATATCTCATTCAGATTCCAGGTCTCTACAGTTCTTTTTGGAATTGTGGTACCCTGCCATTACATCAGACATACATGAGACCATTTTGGCCAATATTGTTGGGGTATGTACTACACTGCATTTGGAGGAGCAGCCTGATGTCTAAACTCTTGGGTCTTTCAGAATCCCTTTAGCTGTGAATAGCTTTTCACTACACCTGCTATTTAATGTATTATATGCTGACTGGAGGCACCCTTGAGGGATCTGTTGTTCTTTGGAGGTATTCTGCTAACCATTGTTCTATACCAACTGTGGATCCGTCAACTAGTCCAGTAGAGGGTGTTTCTGCTTTTAAAACCATCATTAACCCAAAAGCAAACATTTTCTTGGATGGGGTGCCTGCATTTGTTTCCTTTTTTAAAGCGTTCTTCCATTTTCATCTGGTGATCCAGTCAGCAAGTTTTTTTTTTTTTTTTTTACATGCTTAAGCTCTTAACACTGGCAGGGGTGATTAAAATGATTAACTGTGGGTTTCTGAGCAATCCAATAATTAACCGGAAGTATTGCTAGAACTGCCTAATAGTGTATTCCAGACTGGAGGTAAGTTCAGCATCAATCGTAAAGGTAGAGCGGCTAGTGTCCATATACTGCTGACATGAGCACAGATATATCCACAGATGTCCATATAAAATAACTATGGCATAAAGTGCAGGCAAAGTAGGAGCATAGAGAAGGCACAGCTGAGCGGCATCCTTGTGCAGCTCCAATACATCGCTGCTGATGAATGCAGTTCCTGCCACGCGTGCCAATCAATTTACACCCTGCTGCCTGCCATAGCCGCATTGTATTCAATTTGGCCAAACGTTGGTCGTGGTGGTGCGCAGGAGTCTTGCAATGCCTTTAATGCCAGATGGAGGGAGTGATTAGCCAGGTCTGCTTGACATCAAAGCGTTTCACCGGAAACCACAGCTTAGGATGTGACACCCCAAAGCTGGGATGTGCTTAAATACACTTTATGGCCCAGACTGCAAAAATAAAGAGGACGAACAGCAAATGTGGTAATCTAATAAATGAGTACACTAAATTAAAAATCAACATCCAAACACGTACGATCAGTGGATGAACATGCGTGCAGAGCATTCTACATGGACCAGTTCATAGGTGCATAAGTGACGACACCGAAAAGACAGCAAAAAAGGGATTGCTTAGACAAAGAATGCTTAATACATAGATTAAGCCAAAGGTGGGAGGAACCGATCCACACACCAATATCCCAAGGCCTCGCCTTACTATATCATAATCCTAATCCAGGAAGACCTATAAAATCTATTTTTCAATCTGTTGGGCAAAAGGGAATTTAGTTTATAAATCAAGACTTTTTTTCTTTCTTTTAAAAGAATTCAAAGTCAAAATCCCCTTGTTGCTCAATTTAAGGCAAATATTCCTTTGACCGTAAGGCCATCTGTTTTGATACGGATGCGTAACTGGCGTTACCTACAAGTGGGTACATATATATTTGGACACGGGCACAATTTTCATACTTTTGGATCTGTATGCCACCAGAATAAAATTAAAACGAAACAATCAAGTGCAGACTTTCAGCTTTAATTCAAGGGGTTGAATATAAATATCGGGTACACATTTTAGGAACTGCAACCTTCTGTTATACTCAATTCCTCCATTTTCAGGGGCTCAAATGTAATTGGACAAATGAATACAATCACAAATAAAATGTTTGTTTTTAATATTTTGTTGAATCCTTTACTGGCAATGACTGTCTGAAGTTTGCAGCCCATGGACATAACCAGAGACTGGGTTTCTGGATTTCTGATGCTTTGCAGGCTCCAACTGCAGCTGTCTTCAGTTGTTCTTTGTGGCTCTTTCTGTCGTTAGTTTTGCCTTCAGCAAGTGAAATGCATGCTCAATTGGGTTGAGATCAGGTGATTGACTCGGCCATTGCAGAATATTCTACTTCTTTTTTCTAAAGCGTCTGACTTGCTTTTGTAGAGTGTTTTGGATCATTGTCCATATGTACTGCAAAGCGCCGTCCAATCATCTTTGCTGCATTTGGCTTAATCTGGGCTGACCGTATATCTCTAAACACTGCAGAATTCATCCGACTGCCATCATATTGCAAGCTCCACCATGTTTTACAGAGGATGTTGTGTCCTTTCGATCGTGAGCTGTTCCAAGCTCTCTCCACACCCCCCCCCCCCCAATCATTCTGGTACAGATTATTTTCAGTTTCATCCATCCAAAGAATGCTTCTCCAGAATTGGTCTGCCTTTTTTAGATGTTTTTTTGGCAAAGTCTAATCAAGTCTTCTCTTGATTGCAGACTTTGACAATGATACGTGCACCACTTGAAGTGTGTCCTTCACTTGTCTGGATGTTGTGAATGGGTTTTTCTTTACCAAAGAGCTGATCTTGCGATCGTCCACCACTGTCGTCTTCCCGTGGACGTCCAGGCCTTTTTATGCTGCCGAGCTCACCAGTAAAAATATCTTTCCTCAGAATGTACGAAACTGTTGATTTGGTCACTCCTAATGTTGCTGCTATCTCTCTGATGGATTTGTTTTGTTTTTGAAGCCTTTTGAACTTGATTTCGTTTCACTTTCATGGACCGCTTCTTTGAACGTATGATGTAGGTGTACAGCAATATATTCCAAATGAAAAACCACACTTGGAATCAACTCTAGACATTTTATCTGCTTAATTGATGAAGAAATAACGAAGTAGCCCACACCTGTCATGAAATAGCTTTTGGAATATTGTTCAATTACTTTTGGTCCCTAAACCCTTCCTCTGATTTTGTTGTACATAACCTCAAATTAAACCTGAGTGAGTGTGCACTTTCAGCCCATATCTATTATATAACTATAGCTCGAATATGTCTTGATAAATATCTGAAAAAAAGTAAAATTGTGCCTGTATTCAATATATATATATATATATATATATATATATATATATATATATATATATATATATATATATATAGACCCGGCCTTAAAGGTAATTATTTGTGCAGCTAGAGGCATTCGCGTGGATAGTTAAAGTGATACTTAAGCCTCATTTTTATTTTATTTTTTTCTAGAAAAATTACAAACATGTTGGTTACCTGCTGTGTACAGTGGTTTTTCACAAAGCATTCTCCTCTTTTGTAGGTTCACAGCCATACATTCTAAATACAAATGCCACACTTGGGATCAACTTTTTACCTGCTTGGTTGATGAAGGCATAACACCTGGCCATGAAATGGCTTTTGATTCAATTTTCCAATTACTTTTGGTCCCTTGAAAAGGGAGGGGTATTTTTAAGAGCTGTAATTCCTGTAAACACATACCCTCAAATTAAACCTAGGTGTGTGCACTTTCAGCTCCATATCCATTATGTAACTATAGCTTTGAATATGTTTTGGCAAATACCTTAAAAAGAAAATGTGCCTGTGTCCAAATATATATAGACCCAACTGTGTGTGTGTATATGTATGTATGTGTGTGTGTGTGTGTGTATATATATGTATGTGTGTGTGTGTCTATGTATGTGTGTGTGTATATAGATATAGTATGTGTATGTTACATGGGCATCGAATACTGTAAATGAGGCTTTTACTAGAATAGACATTGGAACCATCCGCAGTGGTGAAGACCCCAGTGCGTTCAACGAACTTACTTACAAATTTGACAGTGACTACAGGGGATCATCCCCACTGTTCTGTGAAATGAAATTAACCAAGAATCATGTGAAGACTACGTATACTCAGACTGAGTGAGCATATGTGGCAGGTTGGGGGGCCCCTAAATGCGGCCATGTGAGAGAATTCACCCACAATACTGGATAGCAGAGGCGAACGACTTGCTGTAGGCCAGTGTTAAATCAAGACCTCCTTCACTTTTGACCACTGCATCCTGTACTGCGTAATAAATTTAGCTAGGTGCCCAATAATTTAGATCGATCTCCCGCAGAGGCGTTTTTCTTGGCCTTTTTGAACCCCTTTCTTCAAACCTATCATACATTTCACGTGCCTCCCTGTTGAAATCTTGCTGCTCTGCCTTTTGAATTGATGCTGAATTTACCGCCAGTCTTTCTTGAATACACCATTAGGCAGTTCTAGTGTGATCCGGTTGTTTATTGGATTGGTCAGCAACCCACAGTTGTTAGCAGTATGACCTTATACTTCATGGTATATAATTATACCCAGGGGTTTAGACTGACTGGTATTAGATGTCCAGAGTAGACCTCTGTCCAATGTGCATTCTCCTGTGGCTAAAATACTACTCGCCATAACCAGCGTGTAGAAAGCAGCTGGAGTGAATAGCCTTTGTGCGTGGATGGATCTTTGGTAAGGAACCCAACTCTGTCATCAGAAAGATCTCTTTTAGTAAGAGCACCCTATTGTCTAGCAAATTCTAATATGACTAATATTCATAAAGGTCTCGAACCTCTACACAGATGAAGGGTCCCTTTTGTCCTTCACAGACCTCATCTTTCAAGTTTACAACAGGAAAGCAGTTCTGATGCAAGCCTTGGGCTTCTAAGCCTAGCTCCAGACCCTCTGCGCATTGATGGGGTCAGTTGACAGTCTTGGCCATCTTGGTTTGGACATTCCAGATCTTTGTGTTCAGTCAGTTGTCACCCAAGTCTACAAGATAGTTTGTCTCTCCCCCTCCCCTCCTCCTAGGTTCATGACTTCAAACTTGCCCTCCTTGCCACAGCTAGCACAGGCTTTTCATCTTTCCCTTCATCATCTGCTGTCCTTAGGGGTATTTGTACCAGTGTTGGTGGGAGAAAGGCTTCAAGGTTTTTACTCCTAGTTTGTTTACAATTCCAAAACTGCTCAGAAATGTGCACCTAATTTTGGACCTCGAGGTTATTATCAAGAAATTAAAAATAAGAAAATTTCACATGGAATCCACCAGGTTAGTCCATTCCTGTCTTCAACAGGGGAACTTCCTGGCTTCATTGAACTTAAAGATGCCTTATTTTTATGTCCCCATTTATCCTCTGCACCAATATTTTCAACGGGTTTGCCATGGGCAGTAAACCTTTTTAATTTGTGTCGCTCCATTTTGGCCTGTGCATGGTCCCTTCGGATGTTCACAAAAATCCTAGCCCCATTCCTTGCCTTACTGCATTTTTTTTTGTGGGACATGCAACTTGCTTCTCTTGATCGCCCTATGTGCCTGTTCCTGGAGCCCACACTCTCCCTAATGTGGTGAATACACAATCCGATACTGGATGTGGGCAAATCTTTTCTCCAATTAAAATGGATGGTGATGACAGTGAATGTCAGCCTGTCGGATTGGGGAGGTGTGACGGGAACATGAAACTGGTCAGTTCAGGAATCTCAACTTCCCATCATCCTGGAACTCAGTCGCCCTTTATAGTGACAAGCTGCCTTTTAGGGACTACCAACATGAGTTCGGTCAGACTGGCTGTCTTGCATCAAACAGCAGGGAGGCAATAGAAGTTAAGCAGCTCAAGGGGGAGCGGACTCTTGGCAACAAATTACATTCTGGCTTTGTCCTCTGTACATGTTCCAGGTGTAGAAAACTGGCAAGAAGAGGGTGATCTCTCTCTACCCAGAAGTGTTTTGTCAGAAACAAAGAATACCCGACATGGATCTTTTTGTATTACAATTCCACAAGGTGGAAAGGTTTGCAATTCAGTCTTGGGATCCAAGGGCCTTCCTTGTGGATGCACTGGTGACACCATGGGTTCAGTCCATGATTTATGCCTTTTCTCTTCCAAATATCCTTCCCCGCTGGATCAAGTCCAAAGGAAATCCAGTGATTCTCATGGCCCCAAACTGGCCAAAAAAATCTTGGTTCATAAACTTGGTTCATCCCACTGTCTCAAGGTCCATTCAGTCATCCCTACACTTTTAAGTGCCAGAAAATTGACTTCTAGAAATGTTTGACTGCACCTGGAAGACTTAATTTGCATGGTTGTGAAGAGTGGAAGGTAAATCCTCACCAATACTTCATGGAATGTAGTCTGACTTATCTTCAGGCGGAACTGGATCAGCGGTTAGACGGGAGTAATGATTAAGGGACACATTTTGACTATTAGTTTTCAACAGCCACTGTCCTCACACTCTGAAAACCTTTTGGCAACGAAAATTTTTCCTTTTGAAACCATTGGATATATATTTTTGTCTGGTCTTATGCGCAAGGTGGTTTTTCTGATCATTATCACATCTGCCAAAGTTTCAGAGCTGGATGCCTTATCTTGTAAGGAGCCCTTCCCGATAAGCCCACAAGGTTGTCCTTTTGCCTCAAGTTGTATTGCCTTTTCACCCCAATCAGGACATCTTGCTTTCATTCTTTTCTCCTGCTCTTAAACACCCTTGGGAGGTGGCCCTTTATACACTGGGTGTGGTTTGATCTGTAGAAGACTACCTCGCTGCAACAATCGAATTCCCTCTTTATACTCCCAGAGGGCTCCTTGTGTTTTGTTCCACCATTGCTAAGTGGATCCATCAGTTTGTAGTTCCAGCCTACTGGGCAAAAGATAGGCTTCCACTTTTTTCCAGTGAATGCTCTTTTTACAAGAGCTGTTGATGAACCCTGGGCTTTTCGGCATCCATTTTGTGCATTTAAAATGCATCATGTTGCAACCTGGTCATCGGGTTCATGCGTTTACCAAGTTTTACTTGATACCATCCTCTTTATGGACCTTTATTACATGATAAAGAATTGAACATTTTTGGGAGTGCTTATATGGCGGGCCTTAAAGGTATCAACCTATAATCCAGTTATCTCTGAGTCTGCCAGTGTCCTATACTTTACTCAAGGAAATGTATTTTACAGGGAAGCCAAAGATCTCAATTATCTTTGACCTAGGGTCCCACCCGTCTGTTTTATAAACATTCTTTTAGTGCTGCTTGCTACAGACTGAGGTATGTTCAATAGAGGGGTTATCCTGGGCTAGCCTACTAATTTTGCCATTGTTGAGTCATTTTGTAGGCAACAGTATGACATCCTGTGTCCCTCTGAGGATTTTATGGTAAGTAAACATAGGCAATACATTAACTCCTAAGGTTTTCATGTCTGTTGCCCTGTTGCAGTTTTTTCTAATTTTAACAAAAAAAAGGGGGAAGCATCTCTTGCCGAGCCCCAGGTCTAGCAGCAAAACCTGACAAGCATTCTAACCTTTCACCTATCCAAAGAAAAGAAAAAGTTTTCTCTCTAGATACATTTTAACACAAGTGAATGCTTGTACTTTGTGATCGTAGTATTTTTTTTCTTTCATTCGTGAAGGCTGATATTTTTTTAAACACACAAGTAAGCAATATTTTTATTTTTTTTTTTTCCGCAGTCAATGGTAAAAGCAGGAACGAACAAGAAAAAAGCAAAAGCGCAATCATCAGAAGAAGAAGAAGAAAGTAGCAGTGAAAGCGAAGAGGAAGTTGTTCGGCCGAGAAAAACAAGGCGGCGAGCAGCAGCAGTAGTAGTAGCAGATTCTGATGATGAGGATGATGTAGATTACGTCCTCAGCTGTCTGCCAAGCGCTGCTGCTCCTCTCATTGAGTTTGCAAATGCTTCACAAGGGATTAAGGCGGCACTGACGGGCACTTTGCTAAGGCGGCACTGACGGGCACTTGATGCTAAAGCAGCATGACGGGCACTTAAAAAACCTGACGGGCACTGTGGATTCTGACGGGCACAGACAGGTAGGGCGGCATGACGGGCACTTAGGGCGGCAACCACCTGACGGGCACGATAGGGCGGCACTGGGTAGGGCGGCACTGACGGGCACTATAGGGCGGCACACCTTCCCTCTGATAGGGCCAGACCAATTTAGGGCGGCACGGACGGGCACTTAGGGCGGCACGGAGCTAGGGCGGCACGGACGGGCACTTAGGGCGGCACGGACGGGCAGTAGGGCGGCACGGACGGGCTGTTGCACTAGGGCGGCACGGACGGGCACTTGAATGACAATTGCGCGGTAGGGCGGCACGGACGGGCACATAGGGCGGCACGGACGGGCTAGGGCGGCACGGACACTGTAGGGCGGCACGGACGGGCACTGATAGGGCCAAACTACATTAGGGCGGCACGGACGGGCACTGATAGGGCGGCACGGACGGGCACTGATAGGGCGGCACGGACGGGCACTGATAGGGCGGCACGGACGGGCACTGATAGGGCGGCACGGACGGGCACTGATAGGGCGGCACGGACGGGCACTGATAGGGCCACAAATAGGGCGGCAGAGCTAGGGCGGCACGGACGGGCACTTAGGGCGGCACGGACGGGCACTAGGGCGGCACGGACGGGCATTAGGGCGGCACGGACGGGGTAGGGCGGCACGGACGGGGTAGGGCGGCACGGACGGGCATTAGGGCGGCACGGACGGGCACTGATAGGGCGGCACACCTAGGGCGGCACGGACGGGCACTGGGATTTTTATTAGGGCGGCACGGACGGGAACTTAGGGCGGCACGGACGGGAACTAGGGCGGCACGGACGGGCATAGGGCGGCAAAAATAGGGCGGCACGGACGGGAACTGAAAATTTAGAAAAAAGTGGGCGGCACGGACGGGAACTGATGGGCGGCACGGACGGGAACTGATGGGCGGCACGGACGGGAACTGATGGGCGGCACGGACGGGAACTGATGGGCGGCACGGACGGGAACTGATGGGCGGCACGGACGGGAACTGATGGGCGGCACGGACGGGAACGGATGGGCGGCACGGACGGGAACTGATGGGCGGCACGGACGGGAACTGATGGGCGGCACGGACGGGAACTGGGCGGCACGGACCTTGGGCGGCACACGAACTGACGGGCACTGATGGGCGGCACGGACGGGAAAGGCAGCACTGACGGGCACTGATGGGCGGCACGGACGGGAAAGGCAGCACTGACGGGCACTGATGGGCGGCACGGACGGGAAAGGCAGCACTGACGGGCACTGATGGGCGGCACGGACGGGAAAGGCGGCACTGACGGGCACTGATGGGCGGCACGGACGGGAAAGGCGGCACTGACGGGCACTGATAAGGCGGCACTGACGGGAACTGATGGGCGGCACGGACGGGAAATGATGGGCGGCACGGACGGGAACTGATGGGCGGCACGGACGGGAAAGGCGGCACTGACGGGCACTGATGGGCGGCACGGACGGGAAAGGCGGCACTGACGGGAACTGATGGGCGGCACGGACGGGAAATGATGGGCGGCACGGACGGGAACTGATGGGCGGCACGGACGGGAAAGGCGGCACGGACGGGAACTGATGGGCGGCACGGACGGGAAAGGCGGCACTGACGGGCACTGATGGGCGGCACGGACGGGAAAGGCGGCACGGACGGGAACTGATGGGCGGCACGGACGGGAAATGATGGGCGGCACGGACGGGAACTGATGGGCGGCACGGACGGGAACGGCGGCACGGACGGGAACGGATGGGCGGCACGGACGGGAACGGATGGGCGGCACGGACGGGAACGGATGGGCGGCACGGACGGGAACGGATGGGCGGCACGGACGGGAACGGATGGGCGGCACGGACGGGAAAGGCGGCACTGACGGGCACTGATAAGGCGGCACTGGGCGGCACGGACGGGAACGGACGGGCACTGATGGGCGGCACGGACGGGAAAGGCGGCACTGGGCGGCACGGACGGGACGTGGTGGCATTGATGGGCGGCACGGACAGGTGGCACTAACGTATGTTTTGAACTAATAGATGCCAATCAGTGCCAAACAATGCCTGCCAATCAGCGATGCCCATTGCGGGCACTGATTGGCATCCATTTGTGTCATTGTCATCCCTGGTGGTCTAGGGTGGCATACCTGTGTTTTGGAATCGTACTTGCCTAGGTGGATACAGCATTGGTCCCCCCATCAGCACAAACATCGAGAACCAAGCAATCTAACATCGCTGATCATTCAGTTCTCAGAGCTCTCTGAGCAGAGAGCTGGTGACTGTGACTTGCTGAGAGGCAAAGCCAGCTGCTGATCCAAGCATAAGGGAGGATCCAGACTATATGGTCCCAATCTTTCCTGAGCCTGGATTGACTCTTTGATGTCGGCGGGCTGCATGCCTGTAAACCACAGAAGTACAGCCAAACGAGCTTTGACTGTACTTTAACTTTAATATAATCATGCATTCATTTAAAAGAATTGTCTTTTAAATGCAGTTTGTGCTCTGAGCCAGTCCTCTTCTACTGCATGCACATGTGCTGACAATGAACATGTAGATTGAAGGAGAGAGCAATGTCTTTTTTAGACTGCTGCTCAATTTTTTATCCTTTAGAAGGCTGGAGGTTTGTTAGCCATTGTTGGTACTGCTGTGCTGCAAAAGAAGTCAATGATTTGTGCTGTCTGGTGGGGGTTTTCTATCCTGAAGCACAAGACTTCTATTCATAGGTAAACTAGTTCACATTTGTTTACGTTGGTATTTTGGCCCTTTAGCTGCTTTCTTGGAATACATTTTTTCCCCAAATTGAAATATTTAAAAGATTTTCTACATGATTTAATAAATTTTTTTTTTTTCCTAGTAAAATCCAGAAGTATTCACCATCGGAGTCGGCAAAAGTATATGACAAGACCATCAACCGGAAAACAGGAGTCCAATTTAGCCCTAAGCAAACGCTGGAGTATCTAAAGAGGGATATGGCAAGCGCGAAGATTAATGACGACATCAAGAGGAGTATTGCAAAACAGTACCTGGATGTAAGATCTATCTCTTTGATGCTTAGAAATGGACTTTTTTTATTTTTTTTAAACCTGCTATCTAACAATAATAGTTATTTTACATGCAGCTCTGTGCAGGGGCTTAAACTATTGCACAGAAATATGTAAAACACTTGAACTTGCCCTAAAAGTTTGTAGCTTAAAAAAAAAAAAAGCCACAGCTCAATAGATCATGGTTTATTCTAGAGTAACATGTTTAATCCTAAAAAAAAACTTTTTGCTTATTCTATAGGCGGTACTGCAGTCCTTTGGTGTGTGGGCCTACCTTATGAGATGATGATCTACAGCAGTGGTTCTCAATCCTGTCCTCCAGTACCCCCAACAAGCCATGTTTTAGGAATATTTCTTGGATAAAATGGCTTTCAAATTACCAAGCCATTGACTGATTTAAAGCACCTGTGCAAGGTAAAGGAAAACCTGCAAACATGGCCTGTTGGTACTTGAGGACAGGTTTAAGAACTGACTATTCTACAGCGTCTCCTCTCCTCCTGAGCATTACTTCAGGCAACCTACCTTTCTCATCTATTGTGGAACACATGTTTTTGACTATCATACTGTTTCCTATTGGACGCTGACAAACAGAAAAACTGTTGCTTTCCAGACTCTGCCCTGGTAAAAGTTACCACTGAACATTTTTCAGTTCCAATTTCCACTGCCTTTGCCCTGTTATTGAAGACTCACTTTGTGAGTTGGCCTTTATGGACCAAATCAGCCAGTTATATGCTGACCCTGACCTTGGAGGCCACTGCACCTTTCTCTGTAGATTCTGTGTCTGATCTGCTCATGATCTCTGAGCCATTAGCCAGTTAGTCTGATTCTTATTTGCTCCACTCCTCATCAGATGAGCTTGAAATCAGTTTGGCTCTTACATGGTTACATAGTAGGTAAGGTGTGTGATTATATGTCAGTATTATATATCCCTGTATGTTGTGGTTGTTCAGATGCTTATCTAAAAGGTTTGTGGAAGGGAATTCCACATCTTTTCCATTCTTAAAGTAAAGAATCTTCTACGTAGTTTAACCACTTAAGGACCCCCGCACGCACATTTACGGGCACAACATGGCTCGTACAGGCACAAGGGCGTAAATTTACGTCCTCGCCTTCGTGCGGTTCGGGGGTCCCATCGGGACCCCCTCCGGCATGCGGCGGTCCCCCTGGCTCTGGGAGCGATCGCCGACGAGCGGGCGGATGTCCGTGTTTTCCGCCCCCCCGCGATCGCTCCCAGCCAATGGGAGCGCTCCCCCTTCGTGTCAGTTCCTCCTCCTGTGTTTACACAGGAAGGAGGAAATGTCACCTCTCATCGCAGCGGTGTTTCCCACCGCTGCTGATGAGAGAAGACATCCACAGTAAGTGTGCACCAACACAACACTGACACACACACAGAGGCACATTAACCCTTTGTGATCGCCCCCCCACCCCCCTGTGACAGTGTCACTGAATGCAGTGATCTAATCACTGCATTTAGTGTCAGTGTGACAGGCAGTGTAAAATCAGTTAGTGTTAGGTTCAGGATAGCCCCCCCCCCCCCCTAATAAAGTTTTAACCCCCTGATCACTGCCCTAGTTAACCCTTTCACTCACTATTGCCAGCATCACTAAGCGATCATTTTTCTGATCGCTGTATTAGTGTCGCTGTTCCCGCTAGGTAGCTATTTTTTTTATTGCGATTTTTTTTTTTTTTTTTTTTACTAAAGACATGTGGCTGAATTAATTTTGGCCTAAATGTTTTACTAAAATTTAGTTTATTTGATTTTTTTTATAACAAAAAGTAAAAAAATAGTGATTTTTTTCAAAATTGTCGCTCTATTTTAGTTTATAGCGCAAAAAATAAAAATCGCGGAGGCGATCAAATACCACCGAAAGAAAGCTCTATTTGTGGGAAGAAAAGGATGCAAATTTTGTTTGGGAGCCACGTCGCACGACCGCGCAATTGTCTGTTAAAGCGACGCAGCGCCAAATTGTAAAAACACCTTGGGTCATTTAGCAGCGTATGTGTCCGGGTCTTAAGTGGTTAAGGATAACCTCTTTTCTTCTAATTTTAATGAGTAGCCACGTCTCTTGTTAAATTTGAAAAAGCCTACTTTGAAAAAGCTTTATCCCTATTGTGTGGTCACCAGTATGGTATTTGTAAAATGAAATCATATCCCCTCTCAAGTGTCTCTTCTCCAGAGAATAAAGTCAGTGCTCGCAACCTTTCCTGATAGCTAATATCCTCCAGACCCTTAGCTTTGTTGCCATTCTTTGTACTCGCTCCATTACAAATAGATACTTCCTGAGGACTGGTGCCCAGAACTGGACAGCATATGCTAGGTGCAGCGAACCAGTGTCTTGTAGAGCCAGAGAATTATTTTATCGTTTAATCTCCTTTTTAATGCATGCCAATATTCTGTTTGCTTTAGCAGCAGCTTGGCATTGTATGCCATTGCTGAGCCTATCATCTACCAGAACCCCCAGGTCCTTTTCCATCCTAGATTCCCCCAGATGTTCACCCCCTAGTTAGTAGTTTGCATTCATATTTTGCCACCCAAATGTGTTATTTTTAATTTTTCTACATTAAACCTCATTTGCCATGTAGTTAATTTATCAGCTCCTCTTTCAAGGTTTCCACATCCTGCAGAGAAGTTATTGCTTAGCTTAGTATCAGATACAGGCCTTCCTTTATCTAGATGGCAACTCTCCTCCTCATAGAAGGTTAATGGGTTTGGCAAGAACTTCATGAATCCATGCTGATTACTGCTAATTAGGGTTGTCCCGATGCCTCTTTTTTAGGACCGAGTACAAGTACCGATACTTTTTTTCAAGTAGTCGCCGATACCGAATACCGATACTTTTTTTTACATGTGTCCCCAAATGCAGCCATGTCCCCCACATATTCAGCCATGTCCCTCTAGCCATGTCCCCCACATATTCAGCCATGTCCCTCTAGCCATGTCCCCCACATATTCAGCCATGTCCCTCTAGCCATGTCCCTCACATATGCAGCCATGTCCCTCTAGCCATGTTCCTCACATATGCAGCCATGTCCCATGTCCCTTCAGCCATTTCCCCCATACCTTTGCCGCCGAAAGCCGCATGGAGAAATCACAGGATTCATTTGAATAGCCCGCCCGTATAGACGCTCCCCCTTGCTCGGGATTGGAGTGTCTATACGGGCAGGAAAACACTACAGCTATTCAAATGAATGCTGTGATGTTTCCCACACAGCGTTTAACCCCTTGCAGCAGCTTTCGATGCGGCGGTGTGATGCAGCGGCTTTCGATGCGGCGGCGCAATGCGGGGGGATTCTATTTAGGCATCGGGAGTATTTGCGCGAGTACAAGTACTCGCGCAAATACTCGGCATCGGTACCGATACTAGTATCGGTATCGGTACAACCCTACTGCTAATGATTTCGTTCTCATTACTAAAATCTTGTATATAGTCCCTTATCCCCCTCTAAGAGCTTGCATACTATTGATGTTAGGCTAACTGGTCTTATTTCCAGGGATGCATTTTGGGCCCTTTTTAAATATTTAAAGCTACATTGGCTTTTCTCCAATTAGCCGATACCATTCCAGTCAGACTGTCAGTCAAGTAATTGCCAGATCATTTTTCCTAATTTTTACTGAGTTCCTTAAGTACTCTCGGATGAAGCGCTCTTATGGAAGTGGTGCGCACCATTCTGAAACTAGTGGATCAGCTGTGTTCTACTAGTATTATTCCCAGTCTTGGCCCCTTTGAAGTTTAGACTACCTCAATGCAACCACTTTTCCAATTTTTCCATTCTCTTACCACTGACATGCCCTTCTCTTTATCCGTTCCTTTGCCAAACCCTCACTGACTGGTCAAAAAAAGGGTTCTTGCCACTATTGTGGTTGATCCCTTGATCAGAAAACATTTGGCGCAAGTGGTTGTAGCTTTAAATTGGAGTTATTATGGCTTGCTGTCTCACCATTACCAGTGGGTCTCCTGCTTTGCTTTCCTTTGGGCACCCTACACTACCGGTTAATAGTCCTGCCCTTCAGCCTTTTGTCTTCACCCTGAATGGTCACCATGGTGCTGGTCCAATAATAGCCCTGCTGAACTCTTGTGATATCCCCATTATGGAATATTTTGGTGATCTGTTGAGGGAATATTTGGCGTGAACTCTGTCAGACAGCTTGGTTTTGAAACTTCAGAAATGGTCATTTGAACAGAAGAATGTGTCTCAGTCCTAGACACGGCACACACCAGAGTGTTTCTCCCATGGGAGAAACTTCAGGCTCTCCAGTCCGCTTTTGCTTCAGTCTTTGGTCTGATGGTAACCTCCTTCGAGGCAGTTCCATTTGTCTAGTTTCATTACAAACCTTTAAAATGCATCAGTCAAGACAAGACCGATTTTGTTTTTGTTTGACACCGATGACCAGGTTGTCACTGGATTGATAGCTCTTGAATCTTAAGTCCTTTGTTCCTCTATTTTGGAAGATCCTCAGAATGAACCCAGCCTGTTAGGCCAGGAACAAGTCCTGGGCACCCAGTCTGTGCAGGGAACTTTTTATTATCAGGGGTGTCCTGTCTCCTGATTACTATCCTGGTGGGTCGAGTGGTTTTGCATCATTGGATCCTCCAGCTGGAGGGTCATCCAATCCGAATATGGACAATGCCACCGCGGTGGCATGCATCAATCATCATGGAGGAGCTAGAAGTCTCACCACAGCAGCAAGGTAGAACGGATTTTGTCCTTGACAAAACTTCATGTGCCAGCCTTATCCGCGGTTTAAATTCTAGATGTAGACAACTGGCAGGCAGATTGTGCTACTCCACCCTTGTAAGACACTGTTGGCTGTATCTGACCCCTTGGATCTTCTGTCTCAAGGATTTTCACCATCCTGCTATTTCGTTGCTGACATTGTGTTGCTGTTAAAGCCCAGGTTATTTTATATGCAGTGCCACCTCTGAGTCAATGATTTCTACAATAACAAAAGCTCGCGTCTACCTCCCGCAAGGTTCATCATGCCACATGCAAAGCATACATCACTTGATGTAATTCTCAGGCTTTCATTCTAGGTGTCTCTCTGTGGGACCAATGTTCTTTCTATAGCTGTGTTTTGGCCAGTATTTGACTTTCAGCACAGGCAAAAATCAAGTTTCTGCCTTTTCCATCTTGTTTCAAAGACTATCAACCTCCCACTCCTTGATCTGTGTACAGGGAGTCTCCCATGTACTTTTGATCATTCCCGTGTGACTCCTTGGGGTCAGAATCTGGTTCTTTATATGCTTCAGAAATAGCCATTTAAACCCATTAAACATTCCTCTTTGTTCTTGCCCACAAGGTGGTATTCCTTGTAGCCATCACATTTGCAGAGGCAAGATTGTGAACTTGCTGCTGTATCCAACAAGGCACTTTTTCTGGCTTTGCTTAGGAACATGGTGGTACTAAAGCCAAGGACGTCCTCCTTTGCCCAGGTAGTCTCTTCCTTTCACCTCAACTAGGAGATCATTCTTCCTCTTCTGGCTCCAGTTTTTAGAAGGAAATTTTCTCCCATTGTCTGCATGTTCTGTGCTGTGAGTGTCTCAGCCAGTGCTTTTTTCCAGAAGACAGATTTAGTTTGTTGCAGGGTTGATTGTGATTAAAATCAACTTTATTTAAATCAAATTTAAATCCCATGATTTAAATCACTAGTAAAAAGGCTTGATTTAAATCAACTGGATTTAAATCAACATTTTTAAAGAGCAACTGTCTTCTCTGTCCTGCAGTGGCTCCTCCTCTGACCCCTCCTCTGACCCCTCCTCTGACCCACTGTTGACTCCCGACGGTACCATTCACTTTAATGGGACGACTGGTGATGCGGCAGTGACACAACAAGGTGAGGGACATGGCGGCAGCAGGTGAGTGGATGCTCGCTAACAGGTGCCGCCATGATGGACCTGAAATGACAGGTGCTTATTAAATGTAAGGACCTATTCTTGCTTTAATATTTGTAAACAAAATGAGGGTTTCCTATATAATAAGCTGTCGGGTTAGTAAAACGGTGATATCGGAAACAAATCAATCTTAATGTTTGTAGTGTACACAGATTTGCAAAACAATAGTATAATCTGATTGCCTCCCGGGGTACAGGAAGGAATTTTTCGATCATGCTTTGCTGGGGGTTTTCACCTTCCTCTGGATCACCTATGGATATAGACTTGTGTATATGGGATTTTCTTTTTTTTTTAAACTGGATGTCTCAATGCAGTGCATGTTTGCAGAGCTTGGATTTATTGAATGAGTTTACCAAAAATGTTAATATTGCAAAATATACAGCCTCATGCTACATAACTAAGCTCAATTTCATGCTGAATAAACTACATTTTTAATGTATCTTAAATGGAAAACTATCTTTAGATAGATGTTTACGCCAAAATAAGTTTATTAAAATTTGATAAAAATCCCCCAAAAAATGTAATCAAAAAAATCTGTAAAAAAAAGATTTATACCCACCCTGGTTTGTTGACATACTGGATTATCTCTATAAAAGTATATTAGCTTCTCGTTCAGCAAGTTTTGGGTAGTTCAGACGGACCATTATTCAAGATCTCAAGGATTGGGTTCTGTCCTTTCCTGTTGAGGTGAACTAGAATTGCTTATTCAGCTTTTTGGCATTAAGCTACAATTTTCCCAATTTGCAAGTCCACCCCTTAAACCTAGTACAAACGGGCTGAATGTCGGGTGGCATCAGCCAGTTCAATAGAAACTGACCAACATTCCGCCCGTGCATATTGCAGTTGGTCCAAAAAAGGTCTGCCGATCGGCTCCCAATCTGCACTCTGATTAAGGCTTTTACAATACAATTTCAGGAAACGTTTTTTTTTGCCTTGCTGCAACAGATCACTACAGTAGGACCTGCCAGCTGTGCTACTAGCAGCTTCAGATACTTGGACACAGGCACAATTTCATATTTTTTTTCAGGTTTTTACCAAAACATATTCAAGCTATAGTTATGATGAACTGAAAGTGCACATTCTCAGGTTTAAGTTGAGGGTATGTACATCCAAATCGGAGGAAGGGTTTAGGAACTACAGCTCTTGATAGCCATCCCCTCTTTTTCAAGGGACCAAAAGTAATTAGACAATTGAATCAAAAGCTGTTTTATGGGCAGGTGTGGGCTACTCCGTTATTTCTTCAATTGAGCAGGTAAAAGGTCTATAGTTTTAACAGTGGTATTTTCATTTGGAATCTTTTGCGGTGAACCTACATCATGTGTTCAAAGGAGCTATCCATGCCAATGAAACGGGCCATTGTAAGGCTTCAAAAACTAAACAAATCCATCAGAGATAGCAGCAACATTAACCACTTGCTTACTGGGCACATAAACCCCCTTGTTTGTTGGGAGAGCAGCAGCCAGTGGAGGGATTGACCGGAGAGGGGTAGAAGACACAGAGTGATTGGTAAGGTTGATGAGTCTGGCAGCAGCATTCATGATGGATTGAAGGGGGGGGGGGGGATAGACTATGCAGAGGTAAGCCAATGAGGAGGGAATTGCAGTAGTCGAGGCAAGAGATGACCAAGGTAGTGAATTAAGAGCTTTGTTGTGTCATTGGTTAGAAAGGGGCATGTTTTGGAGATGTTGAGATTTGGATAGTGATGGGATGTGTTGCTTAAAGGAGAGTTCAGAGTCCAGGACTACACCTAGGACCTTGGCATGCAGGGATGGGCTGATAGTTGTGCCATCGATTTTGACAGAGATTAGGGGAGGAAAAATAAGTTCAGTTTTGGATAGATTAAGCTTGAGGAAGTGGTGTGACATCCAGACTGATATATTTGATAGTAAATTAGTGATACATGAAAAGACTGAAGAAGTGAGCTGAGGGGTAGAGAAATAGATTTGGTTGTCAGTGCAGAGGTGGTATTGGAAGCCATGGGAGCTGACCCAGGGAGGAGGTGTAGATTGAAAATCTAGAACAGAACCTTGGGGGGGGGGGCCCCAACAGTAAAGAGGAGACAAAGTAGAATTGTAGCAAGAGAACCAGTGAGAACAGTCACTGAGACCAAATGCGTGAAGTTTTTTGAGGAGGAGAGGGGGGGGGGGGGTGGTCAACTGTATCAAAGGCAGCAGAGGGGTCCAGGAGTAGCAGTACAGAATAGTGTCCATTGGTTTTGATCGTTGGTAGATTGTTAGTTTGATCGCAGGATCCTCTCTATTTTAAAGAAAAACTAATTCACACCATCCAGACAAGTGAATGACACTTTCCAGGTGGTGGGCATATCATTTTCAACGCCTACAGCCAAGAGAAGACTTCACAAGAGAAAATACAGAGGGTTCACCAGAAGGTACAAAAACCATTCATAAGCCTGAAGAATAGAAAAGCCAGATTGGAGCCAAAAAAAATCTAAAAAAGACAGATTAGTTCTGGAAAAGCATTCTTTGGACAAATGAAACAAACATTAATCTGTACCGGAATGGTGGGAAGAAAACAGTGTGGAGAAGGCTTGGAACAGCTCATGATCCAAACCACAACACGTCATCTGTAAAACATGGTGCAGCTTGCAGTGTGATAGCATGGGCATGCATGGCTTCCAGTGGCACAGGGTCATTGGTGTTCGTTGATAATGTGACAAGACAGAAGCGGCTGGATCAATTCTGCAGTGTTTAGAGAGATATTGCCAGCCCAGATGCGGCCAAATGCAGAAAAGTTGATTGGACGGCGATTCACAGTCCCGTTGGACATTGATCCAAAAAACAACCCAGGAGCTTTTGAAGAAAAATAAGTGGAATATTCTGCAATGGCCCAAATTAATCACCTTATGTCAACCCAATTGAGCATGTATTTCACATTCTGAGGGCAAAACTAAAGGCCGAAAGAGTCGCAACGAACTGAAGATGGCTCCAGTTAGAGCCTGGCAAAGCATCAAAAAGGAGGAAACACAGTTTTTGGTGATGTCCATGGGTTCCAGACTACAGACAGTCATTGCCAGTAAAGGATGCGCCACAAAATATTGAAAATTAACATTTAATTTAGGATTATATTCATTTGTCTGATTTACATTTGAGCCCCTGAAAATAGGCTGGACTGTGTATAAAAATGTTTGCAGTTCCTAAGATTTGTACATGATATGCATGTTCAACTCCTTGAATGAAAGCTGAAAGTCAGCACTTAAACCACTTAAGGACTGCCGCACGACAATATACGTCGACAGAATGGCACAGCTGGGCACAAGGGCTACAGGTACGCCCCCTTTAAAAAGCCAGCCGTGGCCCCCGAGCGCACCACCGCTTGTGCCCCCAGTCCGGAACTCCCGCGGGACCCGATCACCGCTGGTGTCCCGCGATCGGGTCATAGAGCTGAAGAACGGGCAGAGGGAAGTGTAAACAAACCTTTCCCCATTCTTCCTAGTGGCTTGTCAGTGATTGTATGTTCCCTGTCATAGGGAATGACTATCAGTGACGTCACACGCCCCCCTACAGTAAGAATCGCACACTAGGGCACTCTTAACCCCTACAGCGCCGCCTAGAGGTTAACCCCTTCACTGCCATTGTCATTTTCACAGTAATCCGTTCATTTTTATAACACTGGTCGCTGTAAAAATTCCAATGGTCCCAAAAATGTTCCATGTGTCCGCCATAATGTCGCAGTCACGATAAAAATCACTGATCGCCGCCATTGGTAGTAAAATATATATATATATATATATATATATATATATATATATATATATATATATATAAAAATGGCATAAAAATTTTGTAGATGCTATAACTTTTGCGCAAACCAATCAATAAACGCTTATTACGTTTTTTTGTTTTTTTTTACCAAAAATATGTAGAAGAATACTTATCTGCCTAAACTGAGGAAAATATGTTCTTTCCAAGGGGATTTTTACTTGGCTTAGAAAATCTGATTTCATTCCACTGTTTAAAGAATACGCAATTACATGCACTAAGTAAATTAGAAGGAAAAAAATATCGCAGGTTTTTACTTGTGCATAATTGAAGTTGGCACATACCTCATTCACTAAATAAGTGTAAATTCACTTGCAAAGTGAAAACTTGTTAAGTAAATATGCACTACTTTACTAAATAATCTCCAATTGATTTTTAATGAGGTGCTTAAAGAGCAGCTTCAGTCCGTTTCCAAAAAATGTAAAGTCTGCCGCTACAAATACTGATTGCCTAGGTGATCGGAGCAGAAGTAAAGAGCGGGTGTCTGTTAAAACTAGATAACCCCCTCATGTCTCCTTCTGCTGATCTGCAATCTTTAGTTCATGAGAGCACAAGCTCAGGATATAACTATTTTTCTTTTGTTTCCTTTTGCTGGTGTTTTGTGGTCTTATGTTCGGTCTTCTTTGCTCTCATCCTTCTAGTTCAAGCTGTTAATGGAACACTTAGACCCTGATGAAGAAGAGGAGGAAGGCGAGGTCTCAGCAAGCACAGATGCCCGAAATAAAGCCATTACCAATTTGCTTGGGGGTAACAGCCCTAAAAATAATGTGGCTGAGACAGAGGAAGAAGAAAGTGAGGGAGAGGAGAAAGCTGGGGGCACATCAGGGGTAAGTAGCCATGTACTAACATCTCCTACATGATATAGGCTGGTGATATTTGAGTAGCTGGCTAGTTTGTGTTATAGTAGTGTTTGTCCAGACATGGGCTGTTCACAAGATGGCTATCTGCTCTGTAAGTACCTTGGTTCCATAATGAGCCTTATTTTTTTTAACATCAGTAAAGACTGTCTGATCCCCATAGCCACCATTTTAATTCAAAGCTCTAAAGGTTTGCTGCTGATTGGTGGTTGTGGTGCCTCAGTTACTAAATCGGTACTCAAGTGATAAAACAAAGCTTTTTGTTGCTCGTCTTGTTGGAAAAGATTGGGCTGTAATATTTACGCAGTATATGTGGTCATGCTATCTGCTGATGGGGAGATAATGGTTCACATTTGAATGATCCTCCCATTCAGTTAAATTTTCAATTCGAGAAAGGCAAAAAGCTCAGCCTTTTTAATTCTAATTTAGTTTTTCCATTGCAGCAAGACATTTTAGTATCATTTTTTAACATTTGAGTACAGTTCCATTTTAAATATTTGCTATTGTTGCTGGAGTTTGCACCATTGTGCATCCTTGATGTTAATGTCTTACTGATCTGTAGCATCACCATATAATATTTGTATGATGTATAATCCTGGGTTAAGAATTTGCATGCAGAACATTTTTTGAATTACCTAAAGTCCTTTGGGGGTGCCTTGCTGCTCTGTATCCTGAGTGTATGAGTCTTGGTCTTTAAGAAAACAAACCCTTGCTCTTTCCGCTTCGTCCTTCCTACCTCTGGTCTGTTGCTAGCTTCTTACCTCCTAAGCTATAAGCCTCCTTGCTCCTCTGCCAACAGCTGCCTGAAAGACCCTTTTGTGTTTTTTCCCTACTAATTGTAGTATGTTGTATGCATGGTCAATGGACAAGGCTTAAATTTACTTCCAAATTACCTCTTACCTGGCTCTTCGTGATTCGTTTGAAGCCTCTGTTGCTAGGTCAGTCTCTTGGCTGGGTATTCTAACAACAGAGGCTGTTTTTCAAACACTTCCCTTGCCACAGCACTGATCAGAATCTAGATTTGGGACTAAAATCCATTTTTTTTTTTTTTTTTTTAATTATTGGTCTGCCACTGGCTTTTCTTTTTTCAATAGTGTATTCCTTATATTTTATAGAAGGCCTTTATTGATCATGAGAACAGCCTGTTCCATACCATCGCTTTAGAGTGTAGTGTTCTGTGCCATGATTATGTTAGGGTTTATGAGAGCTTTTGTGGTTACTTTATTGCAAGCCATATGAAATGTTCTTGGGCTAAGAGGAATAAAACTCTTAACTTCATGTGATTGGCTATTCCGAAGCTCCCATTAGCTTAACATTAATTTAATTTGTGCTGGAGGGATGTCGATCACACAGCAGTGACCTACTTTCCTGTAGCACCCAGCGTTTTGTCTTCAATGCATCAGGTGTAATGTATTATCAGTATGTAAATGTCCTATTTAAAAGCAATGATTGTTTTTTTTTGTTTGTTTGTTTTTTTCCTAACTGAACTGGGAATTTTGTAAAAGGTTTCCATCTAGTCAAGAAAAAAACAAAACAAAAACCTGATGTATATTTACTGTGCCTGTGTTTTATTAGGAGTGACATGTGATTTCTAATTGTTTGGTCCCTGTGCTGTGGTCTTTTTTTTTTTTAAGTCAGGAGTATTTGAATACATTTTGCTGTGGAGGTAAGAAGCAATTCCATAGCTAGACTTAACCTTTTATACATCTTTTTTTGTAGAAAGGGTTTAGCGGAAAAGGCAAAAAAAAACGTAGACATTGAGATTTATCCAAAGTAAAAGGTAATTTTAATTAAGATTTCCTCTTTTTCTATTCTGTCCCTATTTCTTGCTATATATATAAATATATATTTTTATATCTAATTTTTTTGTAACACATTTATAGATATTTAATTTTGAATGCAATTGCAGTAAAACTTGGTAAATCGCACGTTTTCAGACCTGACGCTCCTTAGGCACTGGTGGTTAAGGTTAAACTGCATCGTGCGGGTTGGATGGTGTCTGTGTGGGCTGTCTCACCGTGGTGCCAGGGGTTTACGACTTTTAGATGTTTTTTTTATTTTTTGTTCCAATGTTGGCGTTGCAGCTAAACAAAACTTTTCCTCTTTCTTTTTTCCGTTGCCACACCCTCCCTGACACAGTTAAGAAAATCAAAAAGATTATCAGACTCTTCAGACGTGGCAACGCAGATGAATGAAACCGTCGAAGCCCAGGATCTTATTGCAATTTGTTGTCCGAAGTACAAAGACCGACCACAAATTGCAAAAGTTGTTCAAAAAACCAGCCACGGATTCAGTATTCAGTGGATGGCGGGCTCCTACAGTGGCACTTGGGCTGAGGCCAAACGCCGTGATGGACGAAAGCTTGTGCCTTGGGTTGATACTATCAAAGAGTCGGACATCATTTACAAAAAAATTGCTCTAACGAGCGGAAATAAGCTGACTAATAAAGTTGTTCAGACTTTACGATCGCTGTATGCAGCCAAGGAGGGAACTTCCAGCTAATAATATGTTTGTATATTTGCAGCCAAATTTACAGGAGAGCAGACAAAAAAACTTGAAATATCAACATTCTGGCAAAAATTTAAAGAAAGAAACAAGAATTAAAACAATTTTATCGAGCGTTAAGGATGGAGCTTAGCCGCCTGAAGGAAATGTTTGGTAAACATTGTTGTGGGAGCTTCCTTCGCTGTTGTACAGCAGAAACTTCTCAGTACATTTTTACTCCCACTGTATTATAGTTTAACAAAAATTTGTTTATATCTTGAAAAATACTTTCTGTTTAAAAAAAAACAAACCAACAAAAAAAAATTACAAAAAATAAACAAGTGAATGTTGAAAATTAGTCTGTTAATGTTCTTAATAAAGTGTTCTTGGAGTTTAACCTAGCAGCGGATGGCTTTCTTTAGTTTAGCCCAGTTTCAAGGGAAGTATCAAATTTTATTTTATTTTTTTGTTTTGTTTTTGTTTTGTTTTTTGTTTGTTTTTTCCCAGGCTGTAAAATGGCAGAATTTCCGGACGTATATAATTTATTCTGTTGGGGTTTTAAAAAAAGCATGCAGTATCTATGACCTATCTGCAGGAGTTTTTTTTATTTTTTACTTTTTTTGTTTTTGTTTATTTTATTTTTGTAAATGTAGATTTTGATGTATAAGGTCACCCTGAAAATAATACACGAAAAGGGATCCCGAGAATACCTGCTGGCGACAATACTGCAATAAATTTTTTTACTTCTTTGTTACCTGTCTGTTTCCATTTGAATTTCTTAAATGTAAAGCTGTTTTAAGAACCAATTATATTATTTTGCAGTCTTTTATGTAAAAGTTACGTTTTTGGACGCAGGACATAAAATATTGTTTATACCTTTTGTATAGCCTGAAAATAACCGGTATCTTTATTTTCATCCCTTTTAAAGGGCATAGACACGATTTAACTCCCGATTTTATTGTATCTTGAAATATTTAGTGTTAACTATATGATTTAGCACTGTGCCAAACGCCTTTTCAAGAATGTTTGATATAAAAAGAAACTAGTTTATTCCTTGTATGTTTGAATTTCTTTCATTTTTTGATCACACAGAATGTCATTGATGAAAACTTTCTGAGTGGAAAAAAAAATGATGGTGGTTGGTTGTTTGCAGATTCTGAGTTCGGGGGGGGGGGGGGGGGGAGAGAGAGAACACCTATACTTTCTAAAAAAAAAAAAAAAAAAAACTGGAAACAAAATCACCCAGCAAAAGTATAGACTTGCCGCTTTTCCTGGAAATTCATGGAGTCTTTGCTTTTCTTGAAGAGCAAAGCCACCCAAAGATTATTCATATCTGACGCACTTCCAGAAGTGTCTGATGTCCAGTCACTGTGATTCCACCAACAAACACTTCATTAATATGCACAGCTGTGATAAAGAAGTCGGTAAGTGAAGCAGGGAAATACAGGCGTTTGACAAGCCCAAGAGTGTGTCAGATTCTTTGAACAAGTTTGCTCTTGAAAGGTCCAGGGTAAAGCAAAAGGTAAGTTGTGAAGTCTGTTCTTTTGCAGATTGTTTTTGTTTCCCATTTTTCTTTTACCTACAGAGTTTCTTTGAAATGGGGAGTTTAAAAATAACCGGTGCACTCATTTCTGGCTCTTTGCTTGGTAAGTTCTAAAATGTATACATGGGTTAAAGGTTTACGTCATGCTTCTACACGTATTATGTCCTTTTGGCCCTGTTATGAAGTTTTCAATCATTGGGTCGAAATGGATTGGGTCAGTGGCTGCAAGTTTAAAGATTCTAGTAAAGTATGATCTGATTATTGGTTATAATCCATGTACATTTTCTCATGTATGGTTATGAGCTGTTGGTAAATTACCAAAGGAATGAGGTTTTGGATCTTTCTAGACTCGTATCTCCACTGTTGGCATTTAGGGGCCCAGGAACCTCCTGGAACTGAGCCACTGCTACTTCTATAGACACCTATATTGTAAAGTACAACCACCTTTTTGAAGGTTTTTCCTTTTTTTTTTCTTCATCTGGAAACTGTTGAACCAGTACACATATAATTGATATTCGCACCTGCAGAACACTGTTTTAAAGCACTACAGTTGTATGCCTTGTCAAGATTCACTAGTACAAATGTTTTGTGGGAATGCCTTTTATAGTTAGAGTTCAATTCCTGAAGAAGGGTATTTTTAAGTTATTCCTCTTTTTAATGTCAGAACATTAATATGCTGTATTTTGCATTCTGCTAAAAATTTTAAATAAAGAATTTATAATTTTAGAACATGGGTCTGCCACTGCGAAAGTAATGTAATATCTTTCAGTACAAAGTTTATCCTCCTCCTGTTTCAACGATATTGCCTTACAAGTTATTGCTCATTCAATTTGTGACTTAACAGTCTGTCAACAGTCTGTATTAAAGGGTTAGCCTACAAACTGCCTATTCAGATATGGACATCTGTAGATAGAAACAAACCGTGGAGATTTGACCAACGTTAAATAATACCCTTCCTATACAGTAGGTGACCACAATATTGTGTCAATCTCGCTCCCTTTCTCTGCGAGATTGACCACCTACTAGCCCCGTCGCGGGAGGCACTGCCGAGCTGTCTCGCCGTCATGGGAAAAAGCCGTCATAGAAGCAACGGGATCCGACTTGGATTCCCGACAATTCTAGCTGCTGTGTTTGGTATGAATCATGAGGGGGAACTCCACGCCAAATTTTAAATAAAAAAAAGTCATGCCCCCCCCCCCCCCCCCCCCCCGGGGCATAACAGGCCCTTAGGTCTGGTATGGATTGTAAGGAGAACCCAACGCCGAAAAAACGACGTGGGGCTTCCCCCACAATCCCATACCAGACCTGTATCCAAGCACACCGCCTGGCCGGTCAGGAAAGGTGTGGGGACAAGCGAGCGCACCCCCCCTCCTGAGCCGTACCAGGCCGCATGCCCTCAGCATGGGGGGGGGGTACTCTGGGGCAGGGGGGCGCCAGAGTACCGCTTCTCCCGCTATCCGGTGCCTTCTTCGGGGCTGGTTGCCGCTATCGTCTTTAAAGCTCTCTTACTAGCGGCCGCCAGCCCGGTCGTCTTTGCTGCCTTCTGCCTTCTTATGCTGACTCGATGCTTCCTCCCACTGTAATGCCGGGTGTGTGAGGCGGCTGCAATTTATATAGGCCTCTTATGACGTCACAGTGCCAGCATGCTCCGGAACCCACGGAGCATGCTGGGACTGTGACGTCATAAGAGACTTTATATAAATTGCAGCCGCCTCGCACACCCGGCATTACAGCGGGAGTAAGCTTCGAGTCAACATAAGAAAAGAAGGCAGTGGCACAGAAGACCGGGCTGGCCGCCGCTAGTAAGAGAGCTTTAAAGAAGATGGCAGCAGCCAGCCCTGAAGAAGGCACCGGAGAGCGAGCGGGAGAAGATGGAAGAAGACCCTCCTGCTGACTAATACATTTTATATTTCAATGTATTTTTAATAAAGAAAAATAAGTTCCGAAGTAGACACACATTGGTTGAACAGAGTAAAAAAGGAATTTCGGACCATCAACATAGCAATCGAAAATATGGCCATAACACACATTTTCCAATTAACACAACCGAAAAACATAGGGTATACAACAGGCCCCAAATATAAACATCTGTATTGCCTAAAAGAGAAATTTCTCGAGGAGAGAGAAAAAAAAAGGGGTAGTAATAATAAGGGAGAAGAGAATGAGAAAAGATGGGAGAGAAAGAAGGAAGAGAGGAAAAAAAAAGGGGGGGTGGAGGGTCATCCCGGAGTTTCCTAGGGGGTCGAAATATAATCAATCCATGGATCCCATATTTTGTTAAATTTCTTGGTATTATTACAAAGCATATGGGAGAGTTCATCATTAATCATAATCCAGTTGAGTTTACTTTTAACTTGGTCAAGAGGAATTGCAGACTGCTTCCATTGTCTAGCAATCGTGATTCTCGCCACCAACAATATGTAGGTAATCAATTTTACAGATTTCTTGGGCGTGCCATCAGTTAATTTGTGAAAGAGAGCGGCTTCAGGAGATCTGCGAATGTTTACCCCCCCCGTCACTGAGTTAATAAGATTGAATATCCTGATCCAGAATCTAAGTACAATGGGGGCATTGCCACCAGATGTGAATCATTGTTTCCAGCTGTCCACAACGAAGAAAGCAGTTTGGTGAAGCGGAAGGATGCATCTTGGCTACCCTAGTTGGCACCAGGTACCAACGCAGGAGCGTTTTATAATTGGCTTCTATAAGAGTGGTATTGATGGAAATTTTGGATAACTGATAAGCAATATCTTGCCACTCGATCAAATCGAAGGTGAGGTTCAAATCCCTTTCCCAGTGATCCATTATAAGCAAGTTTTGAATCAATTTTAGTGATAGAAATATATAACGCAGATATCCGACCTCTCTACAAGCCTCTACCCTGACAAGATAATTCAAATGCCGTAAGCGCAAAGGGTCTCAACATTAGATTAACTTTAGATCTAACAAATGACGCGATTTGGTTGTACCGGAACAACTCACTAGGAGGCATAAGAAACTCATCTTTAAAGTGTTGGATAGGATACATCTGATCTCCATTAAGGAAATCATTGATTCTCAAAAGCCCCTTATTAAGCCACCACTGAAACAGCTGTGGAGTCAAACCAGGCGGAAACTCAGGATTGCCAAGAATGGGAGCTAATGGCGTGTGAGGGGATGATAAAGAACTGCGGTGGCGTGTCCTATCCCATAATGCAAAGGAATGTGACAGAGTAGGACATAAAATAGGCGGGCGTAAACGACCAGGAAGCCACATTAAGGACCCAATGCCAAATGGCTGGCAGGAAAGTGCTTCAATGGAAACCCAAAGGGGGACCGAGCCTCTAGCTGTAGTGTAAGCTAATTGGGCAGCCTGAAAATATGCTTGTAAATTTAACTAATACATTTTAAAACCCTTTGTTGTGTGTATTTTATTGACTTTTCCTCCAGGTGAATGGGTAGGGGTGCGATGTACCCCCATACTCATTCACCTAGGGAGGGGGGCCGGTATCCAGGGGCCCCCTTATCAAAGGGGCTCCCAGATTCCGATAAGCCCCCCGCCCGTAGACTCCGACAACCAACAGCCAGGGTTGTCAGGAAGAGGACCTGTCCTTATCAACATGGGGACAGGGTACTTTGGGGGGGGGGGTGGCGCAGGGCGCCCTCCTGCCCCAGAGCACCCACCCCCCCATGTTGAGGGCATGCGGCCTGGTACGGCTCAGGAGGAGGGGTGCGCTCGCTCATCCCCACTCTTTCTGACTTGCCGGGCGTTTTTTTATTTAAAATTTGGCGTGGAGTTCCCCCTCATGATTAATAACAAACGCCGCAGCGAGAATCCAAGTCGATCCCCCTCGCTTCTGACACACTCGCTGGAATGTGCTTTTCCTATTCCAGCGAGTGCGAGATGTCGGCACCCTGTCGCCAAGAATCAGCGTGATGCCGTCGTGCTGGAAACACATTCTCGGCGACAGGTACAGTATGTGTAGGCCATTTACTTGCCTCATGAAGTCTGACCGTAAAACTCTCAGGATGTTGCTAAGCAAGACCTAGCCATTACTGTTCATCACAGGAGTGAGCTCTCAAACTCTTGACTACTGCATTGGGGGAATGTGAAGGGTTTGAAATCGGAGAGCACACTCCTGTGATGGTGAAAGGAAATAGTAATAGGTAGGTCTTGCTTGGAAACGTCCTGGGAGTTTTCAGGTCTGTCTTCTTGAGGTACATAAATGGCCTACACCTATAGGAGCAAGGGTATTATTCAATTTTGGTCAAAACTGAAAAGCTTGTTTTCATTTACAGACATCCCTTATCTGCAAAGGCATTTTTTTTGCTAAAGGTGAACTAGCCCTTTAACCACTTGCTAACTGTGCTATAGCCTAATGACGGCTTCAGAGCGGCCAGACAGTTCTGGGAGAGTGTCATATGATGTCCTCTTGTGATCATGCCCACTGCAACATCCTCTGTTGTGATCACTGTGTCCCCTGGACACAGCTGATCACAAATTGGGGTAAAGAGCTAATCAGCTGGCTCTTTACCCACGTGATCAGCTATGTCCAATCACAGCGTAAACACAAACTGGTTATCGGCATTCCTTTCCTCGTGTTGACAGTGTGAGGAAAGGAGCACCTGTAACCAGCTTACAAAAAAGCTGGACATCGGTGTCCAGATTGTCAGTGCAATCCCAACAGTGCTTCCTCATCAGTGTCACCCGTCAGTGCAGCTTGATCAGCGCACATCAGTGAAGGAGAAAATTTACCTGTTTGCAAAAATGTTATAACAAACTATAAAATATATATTTCTCTTCTGTTCATGGACGGACACCGCAGCATTGACCTTAGGGTTATAACACCTTCCTTCCAGGAGAAACTAGACAGAAAAGCAGCACTTCAAGTGTTAAAAAAAACTTCTGCAGTACAGCTCTTCCCAGGGGGCGTGGTTCCCCGGGTATATAACCCCCACTCTGACTGAACAGATCCAGTTTTTTTCTGCCTAGCGTCAGGAGTAGACTGGAGTCCATGTACTTAAGATTTTTTTGCGATTTTTATTGTTTTGTTCCTGTTTTTTGGAATCTACTATCAACTGCCGACTGGGTGACAGGCTGGATCCTTGTAGTCCCCCCATGTTTGGCTGTCGAGCGTGTGCCGGCCCTCAGCTCAGCTCTGGGTAGTCCACGACATGCCCTATTGCTCCAGGGGTGGACGGGGAACTACTTGTTCTAGGGCACACATATGACCGGTCTCTATGGCCTTGTCAGTGTGTCTGGCCGACTGCCATGCCGTTAGCGGACGTTGGTTCAGTCAGGAATGCCTCCAGCCGGTGGTCGCAGGACGGGTGAGTAGGCCCCCTGCCTCGGCAAGGTGGTATGGCTGGGGCTTTCCTAGGGAGGTCAACTGAGGGTATGCCCTGCTTTCCTCTCTCCCTCCTTCCCCATGCTGGGTGGTGGCTGTAAGGGGGGGGCCCCCCTGGGGTTCTGTCACTACCGGGGACCGTGTGCTGTGAGGTGTTGTTTTTTTGTGTTGGGGGGGCTGGTGCTGGGTTGTGCTTGTGCATTGTCACTGTTTTTTTACCTCACGAATGGCCGCCATTTTGCTGCGTCGTGGCCTGTAATATCGGCGGCCATGTTCTTGTAGCCACATGCTGTTGTTTTTTTTTACATACAGCGGCCATCTTGGACACAGTCTTGGCCTCTTGTGCCTGTAATAGCGCTGCAAAAGCCCGTAAATCGCTTCCTGAGGGACAGCGCAGCCAGCCTTCTCAGCACTTATCAGCGCTTCAGCTACAGCCACAAATGGGTTGGGTGGTGAGTTCCCTGAGGGTCCCCTGCTCTCTATTTTGCAGCTGGGAGGGTGACCGGTGGTGTCTGCCTTGCAGTACTAAAGAGGCATAAACGGTGGGTAGCATGGAGTCTGATCCAGTAGCTTATACTTCAACCTTGCCTGAATTAACCCTGCGGTCTCTGTAGAGGCTGTGACGGCAGTCCCTGAGGCGTTTTTTCGCCAGGATTCAAGTGACAAGTGGCCAGAAGGGGGGTAAAAAACCCCCTTCCTGCGCCTGCTTCTGGGGATGGCTCTGACATGGAACCATATTACTGCTGCTGGCTCTGGTTCTGTCGTGTCAGATATGCAGGCTTAGCCCACACGGTCTGTGAGGATGACTCTGCTCAGGGTCAGCGCTTGAGGCGTTTTGTTGGAACTTTTATCACTGTGGGTGATGGCGGAGACATCAGAGATGCCGGTCCCTTTTGGGGTTCCGCAAGATGCCCCGAAAAAACAGTGTTTTTGTGTTCCATACCTGGGACAAAGTATTATACAAGGAATGGGATCGGCTGCCGAAAGTTTTTTGATGTACCAAATTACTTTGTGGTCCGTTATCCTCTTGGAACTTAAAAAAGTCCTTCTTCAGCAGACCCCCCTGTGCTCAGTCTAAACAAGTCTATCATGTTATCTGTGAAAGGGGCTCCCGCTTTTGTGGACTCCGCAGATAGGAGAGCTGAGGCGCTCTCCCTGCCGCCCCAAGGCCAGGTTCTGCAATAGCACTGTCCAAATCCAAGCAAGAGTCAGTCAGTCAGTCTGAGTGGTGCAAGCAGGACGCTCTCACACGAGTCGGCTCACCAAGAGATAGATCAGGCAGGCAGGTGTTCCCCCAGCCCCTGGCTGCATCCAGGACTCACGGCTCTCAGCTCTCCTTCCACCCCTTTGGCCTCCATACTTCCCCCTACTATCAGCTTGTACCTATTTTCCGCATGATCACCCGATCTAGGCTACAACGTCTCCAGTCTCCTTCCCCCTGCTACCTCCCCAAGGTAAGGAGCTCCCCGGCAGCTCTCTCTCAAGGCTTCCTTGCCTTGCCTGGTCTGTCCCCCTTGGGTTTGAGTGCGGCCGTCCTTCTCAGGATAAGCCGCGGTCTCCAGCCCTGGGAATCGGACGACCGACACCCCCTGTCGCATCCCAAACACTAAACCTCCCCCCCTGCCAGTTGCACCTTTTTCGGGCGGTTTTCGGGTGTTTTTTACCCCTCCGCGCCGGCCTGGAAACAATTTCGGCAGCCGCGACTAGGAAAGACAGCGGCTTCAACCGCGGCCTAGCAGTGCGCCACTCCTCGCCGTCCCAAGCTCTCCCAATCTCCTGAAACGGCCCAGATACCCCCCCCCCCATAGCCCCAGAAAGTAGCTCCTACCCTCACTCGACCCCTCCTGGCCCTTACAGCAGCGCCGATCCACCTAATCTGGGAGTTCACCAGCCTGGATCTTGCTGCTGGTTCAGTGGCCATCTCTACTACACCCAGCCCCAAACCGTACACCGTAATACTTGATCCAGGGTTCGTCTGATCGCCTCTTGAGGGGTCAGGAAGGAATTTTTTTCCCTGCCACTGCATATTGGCGTAGGTTTTTTTGCCTTCCTCTGGACCAAGTCAGGATAGAGGATTCGGCTAATCCTTGACTATCCTCCATCTCCCCCCCCCCCCCCCCCCCCCCGGTGTTTGGCAACCATGATTAATCTGCAATATTCAGCAGAGACCATCTGGGGTTTGAGGCGATTTGCCGCAATATTACCAGCCATCACCAAAAAAGCCCTGCAAGCGGAGCGACTCTTTCGGACTGATCGACGATCGGCTATCAAGAATCGCAGCCGCTTGCCCCAGCCTAAGCACATATCATGTGCTTTGATCAACACAAGATCGGCAGTAAAAACCACCGACTAGAAATCCATGACTTTCATCCTGCAATACGACTTAGACTGCCTCTTTATAACAGAGAGCTGGCTCACAGCCGACTGTAACACCATTCTAGGAGAATTGGTGCCAGCTCTCTCAAACCCACTATCGTATTATTACCCCCAGAAAAACAGATAGGGCAAAGAGGAGGAGGACTGCCGTGATCCATAAGATTCATCTGGCGATAAACAAAACAAAACCAGTCTTTCAAAACCCTCTTCCATTCATGGAAACCTTACTCTACAACTCACCCCCCTCCAGCAAACCTCTCCCAGGAGACCGTCCGGATTCTACTCTGCTATAGGCCACCTGGCCCAAATCGCACACTCTTCTTCCATTATTGACGGACTTCATCTCCACCTATACCCTTCCCCGGACCTCATAGCAAACACCTTTTGCTGCTCGGGGATTTCAACCTACCCACTGGGCCAACTCCCCCCAATATCACTTTCAAGACCCTGTGGCCGATGCCTGCATTGATCACCTGGAAGGTCTAGGGCTACAACAACTAGTATGTGGGCCCACACATGCTTCCCCAGGTCATACACTTGATCTCATTTTCAGACCCCCAAAATCTGGAAATAAAAATCTTGGAAAATGAACCGTTGCCATGGTCAGATCACAAAAACCTCTTGCCATCAAATTCATTCTTTCCAACTTCCCCCCTTAACAAAAACATCAAATCCAGTGACTACCCCACACTGGACTAGATGTCAGAACCCAACCCAAGCTCCACTCGGAATTCTTCAAAGCCGCGTTAATCAACTCATCAAACCCCTTCAAAATAAAAAAATTCAGCCGCGTTAAGGAAAAAAAAAAAAACCAATTCAGCCGCATCAATCAGCTGAAGAAACACTGGATTCCATAAACACAGCCCTATTACAGTCAGCCGACTTAATAGCGCCGAAACGGAAAACCACTCCACATCCAAAAAAAAAAACTCCAGCTGGTTCAACAACCAACTGTTACCCCAGCGGTTACTGAAGCATCCCTCAGCGCCTCAGAAGGGCGGAAGCCGCCTGGAAGAGAAGCTCTTCAGATCCTGAGAACCTCTCTATCTCCCACAAGGCAACCCCTTAACTAAGAATATCACAAAGAAACCTTCAAGGCCAAGAAAAATTATTTTTCTGAGGCCATCAACAGCGCCCTGAATCGCCCCTGCAAACTCTTCAAGCTGGTCACTGCGTCCCCATGAATCCAGGATGTCTTGAAGCCCCCATTCGGACTCACAAGAATTTTGCAGTGAATTGTCGGATTACTTCATTAATAAAATTGAGGGAATCCGGCAAAGCATTCAGCAGAACAATTCCCCCCCGAGCCCCCCCTGTAACAATTTACACAACACCTGTAGTAATTCACCTCAACCAGGTAAGTTCACGCTGGAACCTATCACTATCCAAGCCACAAAACATATCATCGGTACTCTGCGTAACAGCACTGCGCCAAACGATATCATCCCCACCAAACTGTTGAAGGAGTGCGCCGACATCCTGGCACCTCCTATCACACAGCTTATTAACCAATCTTTCATGGAGGGCATAGTGCCCTCCCAGTTGAAGGAGGGTATAATTAGACCCATCTTGAAGAAATCTACCCTGGACCCCAAGGATCCACTCCACCGCCACCCTATAACAAGCTTAAACACTTTTTCCAAGATTATGGAGAAAGCAGTGGTGCAACAGCATCTGGACACCCACAACCTACTCGACCCATTTCAATCAGGTTTCCGCCCTGGACATGGGACGGAAACAGCATTGCTCAAGATATGGGACGATGCTCTCGAGGCCGCAGACGAAGGAGAATCTTGTCTTCTGGTTCTGTTAGACCTGAGCGCAGCTTTCGACACAGTAGACCATAAGCTCTTATTGACCCGGCTAGCTGAAGTAGCCAGAGTCGCAGAAGGCGATTTATCTTGGTTCTCCTCTTTTTTGGAAAACAGATCGCAAATAGTGAAGTTAGGACCTTTCTTTTCGGAAAAACGCACGGTATCATACGGAGTCCCTCAGGGATCCCCGCTGTCGCCGGTGTTATTCAACATTTATCTTCGTCCGCTTTTTGAGATCATCAGCAGTCAAAAACTGCTCTATCACTCATATGCAGACGACACGCAACTGTATTTCCGCATTTGCAATAAAAAGGATCACCACCTCAATCTAGAGACATGCCTCTCTCTGATAGAGGACTGGATGACAAAGAGTTATCTAACTCCTTCTGTTTCACTCCAAACGTAAGAATCTACCTGCAACAACTTGGACACCCCCGCCCATTCTGGGCAAAATCATCACCCCTAGCGCCAAAGTCAAAAGCCTCGGGGTCATTTTCGACTCCTACATGGCTATGGACGCACAAATAGGGTCAGTAGTCAGCGGATCTCACCATCTGCTGCGCCTACTACGCAGGCTTATCCCTTTTATCCCCAAAGAAGACATAGCGGTCGTGGTGGGAGCAGTTGTTAACTCCAGATTGGACTATGCAAATGCCCTTTACCTCGGACTCCCTAAATACCAAATCGCTCGTCTACAAGTCGTTCAAAATACGGCCGCTAGACTTGTGACTGGGAAAAAACCCTTTGAATCAATCTCACCTTCACTGAGATCCCTTCACTGGCTGCCAGTAAAAGACAGAATCACTTTTAAAGCACTCTGTCTAACGCATAGATGTATCCATGTCCCCATTATCTACGCGAAAAAATAAAAGCCCATAACCCCAATCGCGTTCTGCGATCCACTGATCAAAATCTCCTGCAGATACCGAAAGCCGGATACAAATCCAAAGGAGATAGAAGATTCGCGGTCCAAGGTCCCAGACTATGGAACGCTTTGCCAACCAGTATTCGGTTGGAGGAGAACTACCTAGCATTCAGGAGAAAGATCAAGACTCATCTCTTTTGATACCAAAGGAGACAGGAACAACAAGTGCCCAGAGGCGATTCAGTTCGCATGTGCCGCGCTATATAAGTTTTCATTCATTCATTCACAAGATAGTTTCTCTCTTGTTCACCAAACTGATTTTTTTCCTTTCAACCTCCAACTTCCTCCAGTTTGCCGGAAGGATCTGTCGGGGGCTGTCCAGGATCTACTGGCCAGGGGAGTGATGGAACGGATTCGGGGGTTTTAATCCAATCTGTAGTCCCCAGGAAGGAAGGGGTCCATCCAATCCTGGACCTCAAGGCCCTCAATTGTTTTTGTCTAAGTGCAAAAATTCAGAATGGAGTCAATTCATTTAGTAGTGGCAGCGCTCCATTAGGGGGACTTTATGGCGTCCTTGGACACCATGCACGCATACCTGCATGTTCCCATATACACAAAGCACCAGAGACTTCTGCACTTTGCGATCTGAGAGGACCACTTTCAATTTGTGGCCCTCTCGCTCGGACTGGCCTCGGCACCAAGGGTCTTCACCAAGGTGCTCATCCCGATTCTAGCCCTGCTGATGCAGCGCGGGATTGCTATCATAGGATACCTGGACAACCTTCTCCTGAGAACTTCCTTAAGCTCAGATTTAGAAGAGGCTGTGTCCGTCACCTGCCAGAGCCTCTGTGAATTCGGCTGGCTTCTGAAATGTCCAGAAGTCAGTGTTGGTACCGTCTCAGCGACTGTAATACTTAGGGTTAGTCCTAGATTCCACGGAGGCGAGAGTTCTCCTCCCACCGGAAAAACTTCAGACGCTACAGTCTGCGGTGCAGCGGTTGACGACCCAGAAGTGGTCATCGTTTCGATTCTGCATGAGGGTTCTGGGTCTGATGGTGGCCTCTTTCGAGTCAGTCCCATATGCCCAATTCCACACCTGTGTGTTACAGAAGGAGATTCTGTCATGTTGGGACAAGCTCCCTTAGTCTCTGGATTGCCAGATTTGGTTGAGTGGACTGGTCAAGTCCTCCCTGGTGTGGTGGCTAAAGTCTTCGGTGCTTCGGGCCGGGAAGTCGTTTCTGCTGTGCCATTGGACAGTGGTCATGACGGATGCCAGCCTCTCTGGCTGGGGTGGTGTCTGGGATACCCAGTCAGCCCAGGGGATCTGAACTCAGGAGGAGTCCCGCCTTCCAATCAATGTGCTGGAGCTCCGAGCAATCAGGTTGTGCCTCGCCAAGTGGTCCCTGGGTCTACAGGACAGACCGGTCAGGATCCAGTCCGACAACACCACGGCCGTGACGTACGTCAATCATCAGGGAGGCACACGGAGCTCGTTTGCAGCGATGGAAGTCGCGCACATCCTTAGGTGGGCTGTAAGGTCCGTTCCGGCTCTGTCGGCCGTGTACATTCCGGGGGTACAGAATTGGCAAGCCGACTACCTAAGTCGCCAAACGCTAGACCAAGAAGAGTGGTCATTACACCTGAAGGTGTTTCAGAGTCTGTGCCAAATATGGGGCACTCCAGATGTGGACCTTCTGGCGTCCTGTCTCAATCGGAAGGTGTCACGATTCGTGGCCTGGTCAAGAGACCCATGGGCGGACGCGTCAGACACGTTGGTGGCTCCAAAGGGGTCGCTATCGCCTAATCTAAACCTTCCCTCCTCTGAAGCTGTGCAGAGTGGAAGACCGGGGAATTCCAACGATCCTGATCGCCCCAGATTGACCGCACCGTTCCTGGTACACTGACTTGGTGCGTCTGGTGGCAGATGTCCCTTGGCGTCTACCCCTGAGAGAAGATCTGCCACAGGGACCGATCTTTCACCTTGCTTTACAGTCACTGGCTTTAACGGCGTGGCTGTTGAAAAAGCCAGGTTCTGAGGGACTGTGGTCTATCAGGCCCGGTGATCTCTACCATGCTACGAGCACGGAAGACTACTTCACTTAAGATCTACCATCGCACGTGGAAGGCCTACATCTCTGTGTGAGGAGATGAGATGGCACCCCCGTACATACGTGCTGTCCCGGATTCTACTTTTTTACAACGTGAAGTGGATCAGGCTCTGTCTGGCCTTAAGTACAGTTAAGAGTCAGATATCGCCTCTAGCTGTTAACTTTCAGCGACCCTTGGCGGTGCACTCTCTAGTGCGCACGTTTGTACAGGGGGTCCCGAATGTGGCCCCTCCTGTGCGCCCTTCACTGCCCCCATGGGACTTGATTTTGGACCTCTCGGCTCTCCAAGACGCTCCGTTTTGAAGACATTCGAAAGCTTCCTCTTTTGACTTTGTCTCAGAAGGTGGTTTTTCTGGTAGCAATTACCTCAGTCAGACGGGTGTCTGAACTGGCCGCCTTGTCCTGCAAGGCCCCCTACAAGGATAAGGTGGTGCTGCGCCCGCAGCCGTCATTTCTTCCAAAGGTTGTGTCGGCTTTTCACATTAAGGAGTAACCGTCTTTATGTCAGCCAAAGTAACCAGAAGGAGGCTGCTTTGCATTCCTTGGATGTGGTTCGGGCCCTACGGGTGTACTTGTCTGCTTCGGCTCCGTTCCTGAGATCGGACTCGCTGTTTGTGTCGGTGACTGGTCCTAAAAAGGGTCTGGCGGTCTCGTCAGACATTATTTCTAGGTGGATCAGACAGGTCGTGCTTCAGGCCTTTGCCCTAAAAGGGCAGGCGACCCCCTTTCAGGTTACGACGCATTCGACCAGGGCGATTGGTGCCTCTTGGGCTTTCCATCATCAAGCCTCTGTTTTACAGGTGTGTAAGGCGGCAACCTGGTCGTCCATCCACACCTTCTCTTAAGTTTTACAAGGTGGATGTGAGTGTATCTTTGGATGCCTGCTTTGGCCACAAGGTTTTACAGGTGGCAGATTAAGGTTGGAGTTCCTCTGTTGAAAAAAATCTGGTTGTTTTTTTGTTTGAGGTGAACCCTGCTTTGCTGTGTGTTTTCCCCACCCCTCGAAACTTTGACACTGCTTGGGGACGTCCCTAAGGTCAATGCTGCCGTGTCTGTCCATGAACGGAAGAGAAAATAGTTTTTTTGTACTCACGGTAAAATCCATTTCTCTGAGTTCATGGACGGACACAGCACCCACCCCTCCTTTTGGTCTGTACTGCTTGTTACGAACTGGAGCTGTTCAGTCAAAGTGGGGGTTATATACCCGGGGAACCATGGCCCCTGGGAGGAGCTGTACTGCAGAAGTGTTTTTAACACTTGAAGTGCTGCTTTTCTGCCTAGTCTCTCCTGGAAGGAAGGTGATATAACCCTAAGGTCAATGCTGCTGTGTCCGTCCATGAACTCAGAGAAATTTATTTTACGGTGAGTACAAAAATCTTATTTGTTTTCTTAGTTTGTCAATCAATAAATAAATACCAGTGCCACCAAAAAGCTCTATATGTGTGAAAAATATAAAAATGTAATACATTGGTCTGGGCAGGAAGAGGGGGTAAAAGTGTATAGTAGGCAAGTGGTTAAAGTTAAAAAATCCCAGAATTTTTTTCTTTTTTTTGCAGATTTTTATTTACCATTAACCACTTAAGACCCGGACCAATACGCTGGTAAATGACCCAAGGTGTTTTTGCGATTCGGCACTGCGTCGCTTTAACAGACAATTGCGCGGTCGTGCGACGTGGCTCCCAAACAAAATTTGCGTCCTTTTCTTCCCACAAATAGAGCTTTCTTTTGGTGGTATTTGATCACCTCTGCGATTTTTATTTTTTGCGCTATATACAAAAATAGAGCGACATTTTTGAAAAAAAAACAAAATTTTTTACTTTTTGTTAAAAAAAAAAAATCGAATAAACTAAATTTTAGTCAAACATTTAGGCCAAAATTTATTTAGCCACATGTCTTTAGTAAAAAAAAAAAAATCGCAATAAAAAAAAGTAGCTACCTAGCGGGAACAGCGACACTAATACAGCGATCAGAAAAATGATCGCTTAGTGACGCTGGCAATAGGGAGTGAAAGGGTTAACTAGGGCGGTGATCAGGGGGGTTAAAACTTTATTAGGTTCAGGATAGCCCCCCCCACCCCCCTAACACTAACTGATTTTACACTGCCTGTCACACTGACACTAAATGCAGTTATTAGATCACTGCATTCAGTGACACTGTGACAGGGGGGTGGGGGGGCAGATTGCAAGGGGTTAAGTATGCCTATGTGTGTGTGTGTCAGTGTAATGTTGGTGCACACTTACTGTGAGGTGTTCCTCTCATCGCAGCGGTTGGAAATACCGCTGCGATGAGAGATTACATCACTTCCCCCTTCCTGTGTAAACACAGGAGGAGGAAGTGACAGGGCGGGAGAGCGCAGGAATTGCCTGGGAGCGATCGCGCGGGGGGGGCGGGCAAACACGGACATCCTCCCGCTCGTCCCGGATCGCTCCCGGAGACACGGGGACCTCCGCACGCCGCGGAGGGGGTCCCGATCGGACCCCCGACCCGCTACTGGGCGAGGACGTAAATTTACGCCCTTGTGCCCATCCGTGCCATTCTGTGGCCGTAAATGTGCGTGTGGAGGTCCTTAAGTGGTTAAATTAACTCTACTGTGATGATCAATGTGTAAATGGCTGCTGCCTGATGCCGCGTACACACCATCACTTTACGTGATGGAAAAAAGACATTTTTAAAAACATCAATTTAAGTGATTGTGTGTGGGGGAGGGAAATGTTGTTTTATGTCTTGTGAAAAACGACAAAAAAAATTGAAGCATGCTTCAATTTTTTGTAATTTTTCAAAACGTCGTTTTTTGTTTCACAAAAAATCAGTGTGTAGCAAAAAACGAAGTTTTTCAACCCGCGCATGCCCAGAAGCTAGTTATGAAGCGAGCTTCAATGGAAGAGAGTGGTGAACGTAATCTCGCTTTGCTAGAGCATTGTGAAAAAAAACGATGGTGTGTAGGCAACGTCGTTTTTTTTAAAATTGAAGTTTCAAAAACGTCGTTTTTACTTCACAAAAAGTCGTTTTTTTCATCACATAAAGTTATGGTGTGTACGTGGCATTAAAGTGGAAGAAAAGGCTAACTCTAACCATTCTTAAAAGCTTTCCCCTCCTACCTATCCTGCATACCCTGTATTTAAAAAATAAATAAAAAATCTGTACTTACCTATTTTTAGGTAACATGATCTAGCACCTCTGGCTCATTTTTCAGTGAGCAGCTGCTGCAGTAGAAAATATTGGTAACAACAAATGGGCTATGCTAGCGAATGGGTGACGGCATGTCTCAAATTTCACAGCCATAGTCGAACGCTCCCTTACACAGAGGAGCTAAAGCTGCTGAATCGGCTCTATTTTTATACAAGGTATGCAGCATAGGTTTTTTTTGTGAAAAGTTAGCCTTTACTACCACTTAAAGGCATTCATCCACAACAGTACACTTGCCACTGAAAATTAGAGACGGCTCTCAAACAGTGAAAAGATAGTGGGTCGCTTGCGCTTGTTTCCTCCAATCACAAAATGTATTCTTTTCACATGATGCTAGGCATTCTGTGAATAAGCAAGGAAAGGGAGGGGCACTGAAAACCTTTTTTTTAACTGAAAGGATACAAGACATTTTGTGAATGGACTATGCAGATTGAGAGTGATCCACTATCCTTTACTGTAGTTTTGGGGAGAAATTAAAGTTTAAATCGGCAGACTTCCACACATTGAAAACAAGGCATTCGAGTTTATTTTTTTAAATAGATTCCTTTAAGCTATTGCATTGTTGGTTCATTTACCTTTTCCTTTAATTTCCCTTCTAAATGATTTTTTTTTCTTTGTCTGAATTTCTCACTTCCTGTTTCTCCCTGCCCCCATCATCCGAGCTGTTCTGGCTGGCGGTTAATCAGCGTGCACGCTCCCCCCCCTTTGGCACTGCATCCCTGTGGGGAGACGCTGTGTTCCCCACAGGGATGTAGTCCCAAGAGAGGGGGCAAGCACGCTGACTAACTCCCAGCCAGAACAGCTCAAATGATGGGGGCAAGCTTATAGAGGAAAAACAGGAAGTGAGAAATTTAGACAAAGAAAATAAAACACTTAGAAGGGAAGTTGAATGAAAAGGTAAGTGAACCAACAATGCACTAGCTTAAAGGAACCTATTTTGAAAATAAAAAACAAACGTTTGCAACCCCTTTAACTGCTTGCCGACCGCGCACCGCAGTTATACGGCGGCAGGTCGGCACTGCTAGGCGAGAGCTCTACGTCCTATCTTTTGCGGCTGCTAGGGGGCGTGCGTGCGCGCTCGCCGCTGGGCAAGCGCGCTCATTCGTTACAGAGCGGGGACCGGGAGCTATGTGTGTGAACACATAGCTCTCGGTCCTGTCAGCGGGGGAAACGCTGATCTCCTGTTCATACAATGTATGGGCAGAAGATCAGTGATTCCCCCTAGTGAGGCCACCCCCCCCCCCCCATACAGTCAGAACACACCCAGGAACATACTTAACCCCTTCCCTGCCCCCTAGTGTTAACCCCTTCACTGCCAATGGCATTTTTATAGTAATCCATTGCATTTTTATAGCATTGATCGCTATAAAAATGCCAATGGTCCCAAAAATGTGTCAAAATTGTCCGATGTGTCCGCCATAATATCGCAGTACCAAAAAAAACGCAGATCGCTGCCATTACTATTAAAAAAAAAAAAATATTAATAAAAATGCCACAAAACTACCCCCTTTTTTGTAAACGCTATATATTTTGCGCAAACCAAACAAACGCTAATGCGATTTTTTTATTTTTTTTATGAAAAATATGTAGAAGAATACGTATCGGCCTAAACTGAGAAAAAAAAAAAGTTGTTTTAGATATTTTTGGGGGATATTTATTATAGCAAAATGTAAAAAAAAAATTTCAAAATAGTGGCTCTATTTTTGTTTATAGCGCAAAAAATAAAAACCGCAGAGATGATCAAATACCACCAAAAGAAAGCTCTATTTGTGGGAAAAAAAGGACGCCAATTTTGTTTGGGAGCCATGTCGCACGACCGCGCAATTGTCAGTTAAAGCAACGCAGTGCCGAATCACAAAAAGTGCTCTGGTCAGGAAGGGGGTAAATCCTTCCAGGGCTGAATTGGTTAAAGCACACCTACACAAAGGCATAAAATTATAATTTAGTTATAGCGCTTCTGCAGGAGTAGGTCTAGGCTGAACAAAAAAACTGCTACTCCCATGGGCCATCCTCAGTCAGCATATAACCCCCATCCCCCCCCCCCCCCCCCCCCTCCCCGCTCTAGGTATTTTTTTTTTTGTCTAGTCAGGAGATAAAGGGGTTGTAAACCCTCAAAAAAAAAAAAAGGGTCATATTTGCCTCCACTCTGCAGTTCGTTTTGCAGAGTGGCCCCGGGCCTCCTTCTGGGGTCCCTCAGCAGCGATAGTGGCTCCTCCCTGCATTGAGTGTCCACGTTGGAGAAAGGCTCTCCTTAGTGGACACCCGTACCCCCAAGTCCATTCACGCAGAATGCAGGACTCAACCCTGTGACATATGATTGACGGCAGCGGGAGCCAATGGCTGCTCTCCGATCAATCTATCCAATCAGCACACGTGCTAGTGTGCTCGTTCCTGGCCTGAGAAAGATCGGGATAATGGCGCGCAGCAGCACCACCACAGAAGGTTTTTCACCTTAATGCTAAGAATGCATTAAGGTGAAAAACTGTGAGGGTTTACAACCCCTTTAAGGACCTAGCTCAGGGATCCTCAAACTACGGCCCTCCAGCTGTGGTAGAACTACACATCCCATGAGGCATTGTAACACACTGACATTCACAGACATGACTAGGCATGATGGGAATTGTAGTTCCTGAACAACTGGAGGGCCGTAGTTTGAAGACCCATGACCTAGCTCCTTGCTGGGATCTTTTGGTCCAACAATTTTTCATCCTGCCATGCATCTTTTCTCCTGGGAGATCTACAACCAACTTGCTGGGCTGGGTAATCTAGATGGTCTCCCCAGTTCAGCCAGCGAGCGTGTTCAGACCGCAGCTACGCCCTAGGTCGGCCGCGACATAGCCTTAGTGGGCAGGGGCTGGATTGCAAGTTTAACGTCTTGCAGGGTCGTATGCGACGGGGCTTTGGTCCGAGTCGCAGCGTCTCTCTGCCCGACAGCCCCCACCTCAGTAGCGAGAGTTATGTTTGGAGCGATACCTGCAGTTGGGGAAGGGTAAGTACAGTCCCCCCTCCTGTATGCGATGTGGATGCTCTCCAGGGATGGTCAGACCTTCCTGTAGATCCCTCCTCCCATACCTCAGTTAGCCCTGGTTCACATTGGTGTGATTTAACATGTCAAATCTGCGGCAAATGCTGGCAATTGAACCATCACACCGATTAAAAAAAACCTTTTGTAGTCCCTAAATGTTTTACAGTATGTTACCCCGTTAAGAAAAAAAAAAAAGGTGGACCCTCCGGTTTCCAGGTTGAATAAAGCAACCATGATTCTAGTAGAGGATTCCCCATCCTTTAAAGACCAGGCCAATAGGAAAGTGGAGTCTGTGACGCGTGGCATGTATACTGTGGCAGGGTTGGCAATTTTATTGTCCGTGGCCCTGGTGTCTCAGACAAGGTCTGGGGAGTGAACAGGTTCCTGCTGCTTATGTTCGGGTGGACCAGTTGGTCCAAGGGCTGCAGTTTATATGGGATGCATCTTTGGCTGTGACTCCCCTGTTTTCCAAACGTTCATTTTCAGCTGTAGTGATTAGGTGTGTGGTGTGGCTTAAGAAGCTCAACACATAAGATCGTTCATTTAACCACTTCAATACCTGCCCATTGTCATTTGACATCCACAGATGGGATCTCCCATCCTGGGTGGACATCAAATGACGTCCTGGGCTTTGCTGGTGGATATCTGAATGATGCCTGCAGCTAGAGGCATCATCCAGATATCCTTTTCTTCTGCCGGCGATTCTGCATAACATAAGAACGATCATAGCGGCGGTTCCGCCGATTGTTCGTTCTTACAGGCGGCGGGAGGGGACACCCTCCCGCTGCCATCCAGTGCTTCTCCGGGCTCTCCCGTGTCATCGGGGGCCTGGAGAAAGAATTGTCTGGCGTAGGCAGGAAGCATAGAGATGACTGGTGACCAGATGGTCATCTCTATGGCAGTCGGAGGACCTGGGCGTGATGTGATGACGTCACGCCTGGGTCCCCGTAAGTAAACCAAGCCACGATTGTGGCTACTAAGCAACCGTATTCATGAGATTGGTGAATTTTTTTTTCACCGATCTCATGGTTTCCAGCCTGGAGAAAAGATGCAGGGTCTTATTCACCCTGCATCTCTCCAGAAAGGACCTGTCACACATTTCCTATTACAAGGGATGTTTACATTCCTTGTAATAGGAATAAAAGTGGAAAAAAGTTAAAAAAAAAAAGAATAAAATATAAATTAAAACGCCCCTGTCCCCTGTAGCTCGCGTGCAGAAGCGAATGCCCACGCAAGTCCCGCCAACATATGTAAACGCAGTTTAAACCACATTTGTGAGATATTGCCGCGTGCGATAGACTATCTGTAAAAAAAAAACGTTGCCTATGGAGATTTTTAAGTGCCGAAGTTTGGCGCCATTCCATGAGTGCGCAATTTTAAAGCGTGACATGTTAGGTATCTATTTACTCGGTGTAACATAATCTTTCACATTATACAAAAAATTGGGCTAACTTTACTGTTTTATTTTTTTTTAATTCATGAAACTTTTTTTTTTAAAAAGGGGGTTGGAAAAATTATTGCGCAAATACTGTGCAAGATAAAATGTTGGAATGACTGTTGTTTTATTCCCTAGGGTGTCTGCTAAAAAAAACATATATAATGTTTGGGGGTTCTGCGTAATTTTCTAGCAAAAGAATGATGATTTTTTTTATATGTAGGAGAGAAGTGCCAGAAAGCCTGGTATTGAAGTGGTTAAGAAAACATAAGGGGAAAAAAAAGAGAAAATAAAAAGAATGAAAGGATAGAGAAAGAAGAGGGGAGGAAGGGTCCTCTGCCTCCAGCCGCTACCTAATACTGGACATAAACCCGAGACTCAATATCACATTGATTATACACAAAATCTCCCAGTTTTCATACAGGTTGAGACATAATATCGGCATATGCTGAAGTATATTTAAAGGTCAACCAACTGGACCATATTTTCCGTGACCAATCGGATTTGTTTCTAAGAGAATAAGTAAGATCCACCATATAGTAAATATGATCCACTTCCACCAACTATTGGCGCAGAGTAGGTACGGCCATTTGCTTCCAAAATCGAGGAATAAGGGACTTTGCTGCATTCAGTTATTGATATTTTTTTTTATATGATCCGATTGGCTCGGCTGTACAGTGTAACAAGATTATCCAGGGTCTCAAAGCCGTGAATTTCGTTCATCCAATGCAAAATAGATAACCAAAATGGGGGAATATGCGGGCAGTACCACCATACATGTGCATGCGATGCATGTTCGCCACAACCACGCCAGCAGAGCGGGGACGTCAGAGAAAAGGTCCTGTGCACCACTGGAGTATAAAGAGATTTTTTAATACAGCTTAGCTGTAAAATCTTTTTCTTTCTCGTACATCATGGGACACAGAGCAGCATATTCATTACTATATGGGTTATATGGAGTACCTTCAGGTGTGGACACTGGCAATTTCAAACAGGAAGTCCCCTCCCTATATAACCCCCTCCCATAGAGGAAGTACCTCAGTTTTGTAGCAAGCAGTATGCCTCCCAAAAATATTCCCCAAAAAGAGGGGTGGGAGCTCTGTGTCCCGTGATGTACTCCAAGAAAAAGATTTTACAGGTAAGCTGTATTAAAAAATCTCTTTTTCTTTCTCGTACATCACGGGACACAGAGCAGCATATTCATTACTATATGGGATGTCCGAAAGCAGTGCTTTAATGAGGGGAGGGAGACATCTTCCAAAAAAGGATTTAATTTAGAGGTATACTCAAATAATAATAAATCCAACTTAGTCAAGAATGTAAATCTGAAATCTAAATCAAGGGAGCCCCCTCAGATCCTGAGGAGCTTGAATCGCGGCCTGCAGTACTGCCTGCCCAAAGGCTGTATCCGCATTCCTTCTTACGTCCAATTGATAAAAAATGTTGTACACGTGTGGACTGACGACCACGTTGCTGCCTTGCATCTTTGAGCCATAGAGATCTTGATGATGTGCTGCCCAGGAGGTGCCCATGGCCCTGGTAGAATGGGCCTTTACCGACAAAGGAGGAGGCAACCTCTTCAAACCGCAGGCCTGAATGATTAATTGTTTAATCCATCTTGCGATGGTGGATCTAGCAGCTGCCTGACCCATCTTGGGCTCCTCCGGTAAAACGAACACCACATCTGTTTTCCGAACCTTCTCTGTAGCTTTAAGATAGGCCTTTATGGCCCTGACAATATCCAACGTATGCAGCAACCCCTCCTTTCTAGAGGTGGGTTTTGGAAAGAAGGATGGAAGTACCACATCCTGGTTCAGGTGGAAACTGGATATAACCTTTGGTAGAAAGGAAGGATGAGGACGGAAACCCACCCTATCCTTATGTAAAATGAGATATGGTTCCTTACAAGATAAGGCTGCCAATTCCGATACTCTCCTGGCCGAAACTATGGCGATCAGAAATACCGACTTTCTAGTCAGTAAAACCAAAGGTACCTCAGCCAACGGCTCAAAGGGTTGTTTCTGTAGAGTTGACAGAACAAGATTTAAGTCCCATGGAAAAAAGTGGTGATTTGACCGGAGGATTAACACGTAAGACTCCCTGTATGAAGATCTTAACCAGCGAGTGGGCGGCCAGCGGCCTCTGAAACCACACTGATAAGGCTGAAATCTGTCCCTAGATCGTGCTTAATGCCAGGCCTTTATCCACTCCTAGCTGGAGAAAACTTAATACTCTATCAATGGTATACTTGCGGGAAAACCATCTCTTAGACTCACACCAGCCTACGTAGGCTCTCCAAACCCTGTAACAAATTACCCTGGAGGCCGGCTTTCTAGCCTTAATGAGGGTAGGGATTACCTGCCTAGACAGACCTCTACCCCTGAGAATCAGGGATTCAGCCGCCAGGCCGTCAAATTTAGATGCCGTAATGCAGGGTGGAGGATCGGGCCTTGTGAGAGTAGGTCTGGCCATAGAGGAAGAGTCCAAGGGCCTCCCGCTGCCAATTTCAGGACTAGTGAGTACCATGCCCTCCGGTACCAAGCTGGGGCTACCAGGATAACCGGCCTGTGCTATGATCCTGCGCCACAGGCGGGGTAGTAACTGCAGCGGGGGAAATGCATATAGAAGTTATGATTGATGCCACGGGCAAACCAACACATCGGTTCCGCAGGCCATAGGGTCCCTCGTTCGAGACATGAACCTGTCTAGCTTCTTGTTGAATCCTGATGCCATGACATCCACGTCTGGCACTCCCCACTTCTGGCAGATTGTCTGAAAAACCTGTGGATGCAGAGACCACTCCCCCGGCGACAGGGTTTGGCGACTTAGGAAGTACGCCTGCAGGTTGTCCACCCCGGGAATGAATGTCGCCGATATGCAGGGTACATAAACCTCTGCCCACCGAAAAACCAAGCTCATCTCTCTCTGAGTGGCTTGACTCTTGGTTCCCCCTTGGTGGTTCACATATATGCCACCGCTGTGGCATTGTCTGAATGACTTCTCACCGAGGACCCCTGTAATCTGGATGTCTATGCCAGGAGGGCTAGCCGAGCCGCTCTGATCTCCCAGACATTGATGGGCAGCTGCCTCTCCGCCTCTGCCCAAGTTCCTTGGCGAGTGAACCCGTTCAAGACCGCTCTCCAGCCTTCCAGACCACTGGGCAGAAAGACTCCCCTTTAGAAGGTTCTGAGGGTTTAACCACCAGCATAGACTCTGCCGGACCTTTAATGACGGCGTCAAAGGAAACTTCAAGGCCTTTGCTCCCTTGCTCCAAGCTGCTAGAATTGCTGTCTGTAGGACGCGAGTGTGGAAGCGTGCGGTATTGCCTCGAACATGGCCATTAGTTTGCCTAGTAATCGCATACATAGGCGAATAGTTGGTTCTCTTTTGCTTAGAACCAACTGAATCAATCTTTTGATAGCCTCGACCTTTACCAGGGGCAGGAACACCCATCTTCTGTTCTGTGTCTAATCTCATGCCAAGATATTCCAACTGCTTTGTAGGTTGAAATGCTGATTTTTTCCCCGGTTTAGGACCCAGCCGAACCTCTCGAGGTACTGAACCATGAGGGCTACTGCGCATTCCACCAAGGAAGCGAGTGATCTATGATTAAGAAGTCGTCCAGGTATGCTAGGACCGAGACCCCTTGGATCCTTAGATTGACTAGAATGGGAGCTAGGACCTTCGTGAATACCCGGGGGCCGTAGCCAGCCCGAAGGGGAGCGCCACGAATTGGAAGTGACGCTGTATCACTGCGAAGCGTAAAAAAATATTTGATGTGGCTGAAAGATTGGTACATGAAGGTAACCATCCTTTATGTCTATAGAAGCCAGATCCTTCTGGAGTGTGGCGGCTGCTGACCGAACGGATTCCATCCGGAAAGAGCGAACCCTTAGGTAAGCATTTAAACCTTTTAGGTCCAAAATTGGTCTGACATCGCCGATGGGCTTTGGTATGACAAACAGATTGGAATAGAAACCTAGCCCCTGTTCTTGGGCTGGTACCTCTACCATTATGCCCTGGTAAAGCAGATGATCCAATGCCGCCCGCATTGAGGCCTTCCTTGTGGAGGAAACTTTAGAAATTCTAATCTGTAGCCTGTGGCCACAGATGATCGGACCCCCTCTGTCGGGGATCGATACCATGGCCCCTTGCCCCCAGAGGCCTGTCCTTGCGATCCATTGTTAAAAGTTTGATCGCACAGGAGGTCCGATACTGCCTGGAATTTGAGGGCCCCGGAACAGGGGGGAGCTGCCTTTTAAACGCAGGACCCCGGAACTTCTTTTGACTGGTAAAAGGGTACTTTTGCCACTTGAAACAGTCTGAATGTATTTATCCAGATCTTTCCATGGAAGGGAAAACCTGCCAGTAGTCTTTTGCATGGGGCTCGGCCGCCCAGGAATATCCAATAACTCTTCTGCCTATTGGGCAGGGATGTCTTTAAGCATCTGTTTTGTCTGGTCCTTTAACGCCTGACAAACTCCAATTGCAGCCACTGCTGGCTGTACCACTGCTCCTGCCGTAGCAAAGGATGCTAGAAAAAGTGTCTCTAAACGTTTATCGACCAGGACCTTAAACATTTGTATGTTTTCCCCCAGGCCAGTTAATGATTTATTCACCCATGAGATGGCTGCGTCCACAGTTGGGAGCGTCCCTTTCTTAGAAAAATGTATTTTCCATAGGGTAAATAACAGAAAACCTTCCAGGCGGTCTCCCATCCAGGCACTAACCAGGCCCGACCCTGCTTAGCCTCCGAGATCAGACGAGATCGGGCGCTTTCAGGGTGATGTGGCCTCAAGGACCTCACGGGTAGTTGAAAAGCAGCGCCCGAACTGGGACTTGAACCCTGGACCCTCAGATTAAAAGTCTGATGCTCTACCGACTGAGCTATCCGGGCTCTTTTAAAGAGCAATTGGTCAGGGGAAAGAGTGCCTGAAAGCACAAGTATTTCCTGGCAGACGTGCATAAAGACTACCCTATCGTCAGCTTTAGGCGGCAGAAAAAGTTCTGTCCGGTCGTCCCAATCCTGGAAAAACCAATTCCTCTAACAGAGGATGGACCGGAAAAGCTGCGTTGCTTAAAGGCGCTTTAAAAGAACCCCAAGGCTCTTGAAATGGCAAATTAAATGCCGAGCGGAGGCTGAAAACGATTCTTCAGTGGTAGATCCTTCCTCTAGGTTCTGGTCCTCCTGAAATTCTAATTCCTCCGGAGAGAGAATCTCCTTAGCATCCGAAGATACACCTTTTGGCGATGGGGATCTAGTCCGCTTCTTGCCAGAAAAAGAGCCAGCGATCATAGCTGTTAACTTTTTTCTCTAGCCCCCCCTAGGGTGACGGCTAGCATCTCCTCTGTGATAACACAGGGTTGGGCCGATCTGGGCCAGCCTCAGCACCAGACCCCCTTAATGGCTTATCCAAGGTGACCCCTATAGGAATAACCTGTGGGGAAAGTATTGGCATATCATCAGAACCAGAGGAGGAACCCCTTTGTCTTTGCCCTTTTTTTTTTTTTTGTGTTTTGATCCTGAACCCTTGGAAGCCATAATACAAAACCGAGGGACTCCGCCTACAACAACAGACTGTTATAGCCAGGAGTACAAAAAATAAGGTTTAGGGGACAATAGGATCACTAATGCCCAAAAACGGTGGGGCTCAGTATGTTTTCCTTTATAATATTATTGTTTTTCTCAACATACAGCCCCACCCCCAACATGTTTGCCAGCATTCAACCTGTTGCCAAGGGGATTTTTGGCTTAACAAAAAGCATTGGAGCTGACTCCAGCATGTACTACCCCTTTCTCGCCACCGGGAGTCACTGTGCTGCCAGCTCTGCGTCCTCTCTCTTGCAGCTCAGCTTTGATCTGGGCTAAGATCGCGCCTGCTGTGTATAACAACAATTGAAGCACTCCCACTCTACACTGCATTCATGCTCCCCGCTCCGTTTCCTGCGACGTAATGGCGCACGGGGGCGGAGACCGGCGGCAAATTCAAAAATGTAAACAAACACATTACATACAGAATACTGTAATCTTATAGATTACAGTACTGTATGTAAAAAGTACACACCCCCCTGTCCCTAGTGGTCTGCCCAGTGCCCTGCATGTTCTTTTACATAGTAAAAACATTTTTTTTGTGCCTGCAAACTGTAGATTGTCCATAGCAACCAAAAGTGTCCCTTTATGTCAAAAGTGATTTTAGAGCAGCTAGAAAACAGCGATAATAAATTATAATCATTTGCAGAATTGAGCGATAGCGATTGGGGGGGAAATTCGTCATAAAAAAATAAAAGTAATGACAGCGACAATTCTGCAACTGAGCAAATTTCAGTGATTTTGATTTGATTACATTAGTGAATAATTTTTATTATAATTACATTATTATTTGTTATAATTATTTATAGTTATTTATTATATTATAATTTTATGATTTTGTGTTTCAAACTTTATCATACCCGGGATGTCTACTAGACTATGGTTTGGACAAATTTAAGTGAGTTATTCCTAAAAATTGCAGGCCTACAGTATAAAACGCAGAATTTCCATGCAAAATAATTGTACCGCTTTTGGTACGTAATTCCAGACAGAATCATACCGCCAGGGAGGTTAAAAGACCTTCAACCAGCGAGCAGCAGGTAGCTAGCAAACATACATAGATAGGTAGGGGGATCAAGTGATGGGGGGGGAACATTTCAGGCCATCCTGTCCATCAGACATAGTGACCATGGTGCCAATGCAGAGCATACACAGGCTACCCCCCTTAAGATCTCCCCTGGAGAGCCTGCTGTCGAACCAAGTCCCGCAGGCTCCCCTCTTACCTGCTCCATGCCGCAGGACGTTTGCATAGCAAAAACGGTCCAATCTTCTCCCATCTCCGTGGGTAGCGTAGTAGACCTTCAGGCACTGGGGTCCTGGAAGGAACCGACTGTCCTGGACCTATACAGCACCCTGGCAAACAGGATCTTTTGGTTTAGAAAAAAACTCCAAGTCCTGGGCCCAGGGTCCAGCCCTCTAGAGAGGAGCATTATAGGCAAAACCCCACGGTTTGGGGCCCGGGTACTGTCCACTTTGGCACTGAGGCTCCTTGGACAGATCCGGTTAGCCCGCCTTAATCCCAAGGATGTGGAGGCAAAGCTATTCCATGACCAACACCTAAGACACTGGCGAAAAAACTGAGGTACTTCCTCTATGGGACGGGGTTATATAGGGAGGGGACTTCCTGTTTGAGATTGCCAGTGTCCACACCTGAAGGTACTCCATATAACCCATATAGTAATGAATATGCTGCTCTGTGTCCCGTGATGTACGAGAAAGAAAATGCCACCTAGTCAGCAGTTTATAATTGACTTCAGCAATTTTAGATGCTAAAGAGGATGTATGAGCAAGAAGCAAAATGGTGTTCCTTTGGGGGTGATGAGAGTTCCTTGTGAAGATCCTTCTCCCACTTGAGCAAAAAAGTAGGAATCCCAGAGGCAGACAGAAAGTATAAAGCGTTATAAAAGTAAGAGAGGGGCCTCTCAACTGGTCGGTCCTCAGCAAAGGCAGATTCCACCAGAGTGGTTTTGGTAGAGAGTGTGCCATCAATTGTCCAGAGAACCATAGATCACAGAAGATGGGGGACAAGGCCGTGGAGAGACAACATGATGGAGTAGTGTTGCATCTCAAGTATGATGTAAGGAGCATATTTCCAGTGGAAAATAATCATTTAAGGGCATGGTTATACAACTAGTAAATCCCAAATCATCAAAGAGTGACCTAAACTTACAAATTTGAGTAAAGTACCACATAAGCCATCCAACGACACCCACAACAATTGACGGTGAAAGGGGGGCAATTTCATTGTGGAGTCAGTTCACTTAAGAACCATAGGTGTAATCAGAGATTAGGGAAAGGAGAGAGGGACAGAAGATGGGGAACTCCCAGTCCACCCCACAACGCCTTTTCCGTGTCCGTGGGCATAAGGGTGGGCTGGGAGGTTTGATGCTATTAAAGAGAGACAACCTCCCTGCATGATGGAGATACCCACTGAGGAACGAGGGGGAGGAGCCTGTTCGCAATAACCTTGTATATAATTTGCCTCCAAAATCCTCTTCCGGAAACCCTTATCCAAGTAAATAAAGTCCAAGTAGGCCACCCGGCCCCAATGATGTAAGGCCTCCACCTATACTGCACCTTTTGCTGCTATTTCCAGGACCCCATTGGACGCCTGCAAATAATCATGGCCAGTTAAGATCTTATTTTCAGGCTGGAAATAAAAATATTGGATAATCAGGGGAGAGTTCATTATTTTATTCCCCCCCCTACAACTAATCGTAAATCCCAAATCATCAAAGAAAAATTAAACACAATTCAACCGCACCAAACAGCGGAGTACCTAAAGGACCTAGCGCCGAAACGAAAAACAGGAAAAATTCCGTTCAACAACCAGGGGTGAAGCAAGAGCGCAGAAGGGCAGAAGCAGCCAAATTTGAGTATTAGCAAAAACCAGATCCGCAAATCTTCGAAGCCAAGAAAAACTATTTTTTCCACACGGTGCCCTAAGTCCATTTCCAACGACACCCACAACAAGAATTTTAGATACTTTATTAACTTATGGTCAGCAGAACAACTTCCCAGCCCCCCCCAATACACAGCACCGGGTCACCACAGAAAGGGGGGCAACCTGCGCCAAATGATATTATCCCCACTAAACGGGTGCCATTGCTTATCAACCAATCCTTCAGGGAGGGAGTCTAAAGGGTTTCATTCAACCCATCTTGAAGAAAGCCACCCACTTACTGGCGCCCCATGTGCCAAGGTAATGGAGAAATTTACTCGTAGATACCCACAACTTTGACCCACTTCAATCAGGACGTTGGGGAATGATACAGTCGAGGCCGCCAGAGATCTTCTCTTCTGTTTTGCTTAGGGAAACGCGGCTGGCTAAAATAGAGAGAGTTCTCCTCTTTTTTGGACCTATGACCCTTCACTTCCAAGATGGGTCCCTCAAATCTCCCTGTCGCCGAGTTATTCAACATAGCCTTTAGGAACTGCAGACGACACCCAGTCAATAAAAAGGATCACCCCATCAAATGCCTCTCTTTGATAGAGGCTGGATGACAAAGAGTTTTTCAACGGAGCCGAACTCCTTCTGTCCGTGAATCAATCGTCAACAAATCCCCCCGCCCAGCATAAGGGTGGGCTGGGAGGTAGGGGCAGTTGATCTCACCCGGGCATGAGCTATTAAAGACAGCGGTCGTGGTGGGGTGCTAAGGGAATTATCGCTCGTCTTCCCACGGCCGCCACCTGGGAAAAAACCCTGATCTCATCTTCACTGGATCCCTTCACTGGATAAAGACAGAATCACCTTTAAATCCACATAGATGTATCTGGTCTCTAGAAAAATTAAAAATACCCACTGATCCACCAATCAAAAGGAACGAGGGGGAGGAGCCTGTTCGCAATTCGGCTGGAGGAGAAACCTTAGGAGAAAGGTATCTCTTTTATCAAGAGAGACAGGAACAACAAGCGCCCAGAATTTAGCATCTAGTTCCCATTCATTCATTCATTCATTCAATAAGGAAATGGGGTGGTGCCATTTATTACACACACACACACACACACACACACACACACACACACACACACACACACACAGTATCTTAATGAAAATCATGCATTTTAATAAAATAAAGTGTGTATGTGGAATACATCCATGTAGCAACTGAAAATGTCCATTATATTTCTAACCTATTTTAAGACCACAAACAGCAAGTGATGGGATGCAGCCAAACTCCAGCAAAGTTAAAAAAAAAAGTCCACTCTGCAGTGCTGGAGGAAAGCTTGTACTTGCTCCAGCCAGCTGCAGTGCTCTCCCCTTCACCCAAAGCCTCAGAGTCATCATATCATGTATTAATAAAAAATGGCAGATCATTTTTGTTTTTGTGTTATTTTAAATGAGCCATGCAACCTATGAATTGCAGCCTCACTGTGCCATCAAAAGCAGCCACAGGCTCTAATTAGGAAGCCTATTAGAGCCTATGGATCTAATCAGACACTTCCAAATACACCCCTACCGCTGTAATTCAGATGCCCGGCGCTGGAGAAAAGGCCAAACACCTGAATAGTGGGCGGCAGCAGCGACAATAGATAGATTCATGAATCTAACTATTGTTGATCGACAGGTGCAGGAAAGCGGGGGCAGCGCATCACAGTGTCTGTGGCTTTCAAAGTCCCACTCAAGAGGGAACAGTCCTTTGTTATATTGCTTTAAGTATATTCTTGTTTTAAAACAACATTGATTCTTCCTTAAAAATGGGGGGGGCGCAGTCATCTTCGCACTGGGCACCAAATGGTACTTGTCTGCAGATTAAGCCATAAAGACTCCATCACTACACTCATTGCTTTTATCTTTTCACACTCACTTTCAGATTGTTGACATATAGGCATACCCCTCCCCCCTTTTCTAGCAATCCTGTCCTCCCCTAGAGAGAGTATTCCCATTCCTATATTCCCAAACTGCCATTCAGGGACACACCCCCCTTTCCAAAAAAAAAAGATGAATTTCGGATACCTTTTTGCCAAAAAAAAACAAAAAAAATGGCGTGGGGTCCCCCCCCCCCCTAGTCCATACCACCCCAAAGCACCTTGTCCTCATGTTGATGGGGACAATGGTCTCTTCCCCACCACCCTGGGCTGTGGTTGTGGCGGTATGCGGGTAGAGGGGGCTTACCAATATCTAAAAGCCCCTTCAACAAGGGGCCAACAGATCCCACCTATGTAAATGAGTATGGGCTACATAGTACCCCCCACCCAAAAAACTGCCCACAAGTAGGGCTGCGCATCTTCACCGGTCTCACGATTCGATGCGATTACGATTATCAAGTCCACGATTCGATTCGATTTGATTCCGCGATGCATCACGATGCATCACGATTGCAGCGTAAGTGCGCATGGCTCTCCCCCCAAAATACTACAGGAGATGATCAGAGACTGCGGCTATAGTACAAGAGACGATCAGAGACTGCGGATATAGTACAGGAGACCGAGACTGCGGATATAGTACAGGAGACAGACAGAGACTGCGGATATAGTACAGGAGACAGACAGAGACTGCGGATATAGTACAGGAGACAGACAGAGACTGCGGATATAGTACAGGAGAGAGACAGAGACTGCGGATATAGTACAGGAGACAGAGACTGCGGATACAGTACAGGAGACAGACAGAGACTGCGGATATAGTACAGGAGACCGAGACTGCGGATATAGTACAGGAGACAATCAGAGACTGCAGATATAGTACAGGAGACAATCAGAGACTGCAGATATAGTACAGGAGACAGACAGAGACTGCGGATATAGTACAGGAGACAGAGACTGCGGATATAGTACAGGAGACAGAGACTGCGGATATAGTACAGGAGACAGAGACTGCGGATATAGTACAGGAGACAGAGACTGCGGATATAGTACAGGAGACAGAGACTGCGGATATAGTACAGGAGACAGAGACTGCGGATATAGTACAGGAGACAGAGACTGCGGATATAGTACAGGAGACAGAGACTGCGGATATAGTACAGGAGACAGAGACTGCGGATATATTACAGGAGACAGAGACTGCGGATATAGTACAGGAGACAGAGACTGCGGATATAGTACAGGAGACAGAGACTGCGGATATAGTACAGGAGACAGAGACTGCGGATATAGTACAGGAGACAGAGACTGCGGATATAGTACAGGAGACAGAGACTGCGGATATAGTACAGGAGACAGAGACTGCGGATATAGTACAGGAGACAGAGACTGCGGATATAGTACAGGAGACAGAGACTGCGGATATAGTACAGGAGACAGAGACTGCGGATATAGTACAGGAGACAGAGACTGCGGATATAGTACAGGAGACAGAGACTGCGGATATAGTACAGGAGACAGAGACTGCGGATATAGTACAGGAGACAGAGACTGCGGATATAGTACAGGAGACAGAGACTGCGGATATAGTACAGGAGACAGAGACTGCGGATATAGTACAGGAGACAGAGACTGCGGATATAGTACAGGAGACAGAGACTGCGGATATAGTACAGGAGACAGAGACTGCGGATATAGTACAGGAGACAGAGACTGCGGATATAGTACAGGAGACAGAGACTGCGGATATAGTACAGGAGACAGAGACTGCGGATATAGTACAGGAGACAGAGACTGCGGATATAGTACAGGAGACAGAGACTGCGGATATAGTACAGGAGACAGAGACTGCGGATATAGTACAGGAGACAGAGACTGCGGATATAGTACAGGAGACAGAGACTGTGGATGTAGTACAGGAGACAGGGACTGGATATAGTACAGGAGACAGAGACTGTGGATATAGTACAGGAGACAGAGACTGCGGATGTAGTACAGGAGACAGAGACTGCGGATGTAGTACAGGAGACAGAGACTGCGGATGTAGTACAGGAGACAGAGACTGCGGATATAGTACCGGAGACAGAGACTGCGGATATAGTACAGGAGACAGAGACTGCGGATATAGTACCGGAGACAGAGACTGCGGATATAGTACCGGAGACAGAGACTGCGGATATAGTACAGGAGACAGAGACTGCGGATATAGTACAGGAGACAGAGACTGCGGATATAGTACAGGAGACAGAGACTGCGGATATAGTACAGGAGACAGAGACTGTGGATATAGTAAAGGAGACAGAGACTGTGGATGTAGTACAGGAGACAGAGACTGGATATAGTACAGGAGACAGAGACTGTGGATGTAGTACAGGAGACAGAGACTGCGGATATAGTACAGGAGACAATCAGAGACTGCGGATATAGTACAGGAGACAATCAGAGACTGCGGATATAGTACAGGAGACAATCAGAGACTGTGGATATAGTACAGGAGACAATCAGAGACTGCGGATATAGTACAGGAGACAATCAGAGACTGCGGATATAGTACAGGAGACAATCAGAGACTGCGGATATAGTACAGGAGACAATCAGAGACTGCAGACAAATAGACAATAATAACTGTAAATTCAAGCATTATGTAGCATACCCATCAAGGAATTAAATACCCTTTGAGTAAAATATTCTGCTTGGCACTGTAACCTTGTCCTGGAGGGGGCCCAGAGGCAGAGCAGTGGTGATGGGAGAATCACAGCTGCCTGGAAGATGTGGAGACAGATGAACACTGGACTAAAAGCAGGACTAAAAGCACAGCCAAGTTATCAGCTCTGCACATCTTCCTCCTTCCCCTCCAGTCTCATCTCCTCCATGTCATCCTCCCTCCAGTCCCATCTCCTCTATGTCATGTCCTCCTCCCCCTCCTCCAGTCCCATCTCCTCCTCCTCTCCTCCATGTCATGTCCTCCTCCTCCAAACAATGTCCTTCCCATCCCAAGTATGCCCCCCTCTCCTTCTCACAAATGGGTCGGTCCTCGTATCTCCCCGTGCTCACCTCGCTCTCTGTGGACACACAGCTCAATATTGAAAGTGCCCGCCGACGTCACCCCACGCAGCCGAACTCTCTCTCCACTGGAGCCTATTGGCTGTGATCTCTCCCGCCCGCCAACGAAAACTTGCTGATGCCTCAAAAGGGGGCGGGTCAGATGCACATTGCAGGAATACGACTCGCTTGATTGCGGGTATGTCACACACTTCAAAAGCTGATTGGCTTTTGATTTTTTCCACCCGCGGCACCGCCCCTTCACCTGCTTCCGCCCCGAGGCCTGGCCCCGCCGACCCTGCACACAAGGTAACAAACATCTGAACGGAGCGGAGGGGCGGGGACGGGGGCGGGGCTAAAAATCGATTATGGCGGTCGCCTGCATCGAGCTCGCATCGGGCACACCCGAATCGCGATGCACCAATGCAGCGATTATATTTGACACCCCTACCCACAAGTAATAAAAACACTGAGTTTTTTTTTACAATTCCTTTATTTAAAAAAATATACAAAAACCAACACATATCCTCTGATGTAAACCCATCGGCAATCACGCCACACACAAAAAAAAGGCTCCCCCGTTTGACAGTTATATATATAAGGGTGGGGCCACCTGGCAACATCACCACAAAAAATAAAAGTGTCACCTCTTGTGTCCTATTATAGGTAGGAGGTATGTGTAATCCACAATGTTCTAACTCTGAACTGGAGAATGAAACACCACACAAAAATGTTGGGGTCTGAAATAAAACGTATTCCAAATGTTTAAACTGAATACAGTACCCGTGTGTTTTGGGGGGCCGAACATCCCCCCTTCATCGGGGAATAAATTGATTCTAAAGGAGGGATTTACAAAAAAAAAAATGTTATACATGTATTTTACCTGTTCTTTGCAATTGTTTTGCACAGAGCAGCCTCGATCCTCCTCTTCTTCTTTTTGGGTCCCCACCAGCAGTCCTGGCCCCTGCCGAGTGCTGTCAATAGCAAGCCTCTGTACACTGTGTGTGTGTGTGTGTGTGTGTGTGTACATTCATACATGGAGTGTGGCTTGGCCCTGCCCTTTGCTCTCATTGGCTCACTGGCTGTGAATGGCAGCAACAGGAGCCCAATGGCTCCTGCTGCTGTCTGAGCAAATGAGAGAGAGACCCTGGAGAGCATTGGGCTTCGGTAGTTATAAGGGGGGGGGCAGCACCCCATAGAATGCATTAAGGTAAAAGACCTGGAGCATTTAGAACCTGCAGCCAAACCCCAAAACACATTGGCTGCTGTACTCAAATTTAGAATACATTTTATTTAGAACCAGAGGCGGACTGACCATTGAGTCACTCGGGCACTGCCCGAGGGCCCCATGCCACTAGGGGGCCCCATGCCACTAGGGGGCCCCATCAGGGTTGCCAGGCTCAGTAAAACCAGAGACAGTATGTAAAAATCTGTGTTTTTTTACATCTGTCCCTGATATGTCCGAAACTGACATGCTTTTGATGTGAAAATCGTGAGATTTTAGCTGCCCCGCCACTGCACTGCCTCCTGATGTGGTTGTCATCAGTAAGCCCAGGGGCCCCATAATCTTCTATTGCCCGGGGGCCCCATGAGTTGTCAGTCCGCCCCTGTTTAGGACCCAAACATTTTGGTGTGGCACTTCACAATCTCCAGATCAGAGTTTAGCCTACATAACCCAAGGTGATTTTGGTAACCCCCTCTGTTTGCGGAAGCTGCCCACCTACCAACCAGATGTCCCACAGAGACCATATCAACATAACAATGGCATCAACATGAACACAAGACCATCATCGATTTTCAATACCGGGTTCCAAAAGATTTCAAGCCACTTTAACCTCTTGAGATCCGCGCTATAGCCGAATGGCGGATCTAAATATCCAACAGGCCGTTAATTGACGGCCTGTCACTAGCACGTTCCGCGCGCGCGCTCCAGAGCGCGCAGCGGGGAAACTCTGTGTTTGCCGTGTCCCTTGGACACAGCCAATCACAGATCGCCGCGAACAGTCAATCAGAGTGGCCATTTGCGATGTGATCTGTGCGGCCAATGAGAGATGAACTCGTATGTAAACATATGCGATCATCTCTTATTGCCGTTTTACACAGAGACAGCGTCCTGTCTCTGGAGAGGAGACCGATCTGTGTCCCTTGTACATAGGGACACAGATCGGTCACCTCCCCCCACAGTTAGAGCACAATGCAGGGAATACATTTAACCCCTTCCTCACCCCCTAGTGTTAACCCCTTCAATGCCAGTCACATTTATACAGTAATTAGTGCATATTTATAGCACTGATCGCAGTATAAATGTGAATGGTGCCAAAAATGTGTCCGATGTGCCCGCCATAACGCCGCAGTCCCAATAAAAATTGCAGATCGCCGCCATTTCTAGTAAAAAAAAAATAATAAAAAATAATTGTCCCCTATTTTGTAGGTGCTATAACTTTTGCGCAAACCAGTCGCTTATTGCGATTTTGTTTTTTACCAAAAATATTTAGAAGAATACGCATCGCCCTAAACTGAGAAAAAAAACGTTTTTTTTTTTTTTGTTTTTTTTTAATTGGGATATTTATTATAGCAACAAGTAAAAAATGATGTTTTTTTTTTTCAAAATTGTCGCTCTTTTTTGTTTATAGCGCAAAAAATAAAAACCGCGATCAAATACCGCCAAAAGCAAGCTCTACTTGTGGGGAAAGGGGACGTTAATTTTGTTTGGGAGCCACGTCGCACGACCGCGCAATTGTCAGTTAAAGCGACGCAGTGCCGGAAGCTGAAATTTCACCTGGGCAGGAGGGGGGTGTATGTGCCCAGTAAGCAAGTGGTTAAACGTCCCCTAGCCCACGCCCCACGTTCCAATAAAAGTTCAGTAATAATATACCACTTAAGTTTTTTTGTGTTTCCCCCATTATTTAGATTTCCAACGCCACTTACCCTGTATGTATTTGGAGGAGAGCACGTCTCGATTGCCATTCTTCATTTTATTGAACAAATACATTTTTTTAAATTACAACAGAATGTACAACTCATATTTAAAAACTCTTTAAATAAAACAATCTTGCACATAAAATGGATTAGGTTATATAAAAAACATTTCATTTTAAGGTGCTTATTTTCACAAAAACAGGAAATCTAAAATTGAGACATGTTACAGATCAGAAGATGCTGTACACCTAATTGTACAAAGAATATTCATTCTAGCAGAGTTTCCAGCTTAGAAATGTATCCTGGAATTTGTTTTCACTTATAATGGAAATGCCATTTCAGTAATATACAAGGCTGAGGGCCAATGAAAACAGATTTGTAAGGCCCCAAGAAGTGGTGGTTGTCCAAATCAGAGTTGCCCACAATGGTGACTTATGTATGGAAAATGTCTCCAGCATAAAACTCTTTAAATTGACCCTGTGACCCAGAAACTGTTTTGACACAAAGATGCCATAGGGTTTAATATTGAGTCCATAAAGACATGGATGAGTGAGTTTGGGGTGAAGGAACTTGACTGGCCTGCACAGAGTCCTGACCTCAACCCCAAAAAAAAACATTTGGGATGAATTGGAGCGGAAACTGCGAGCTTGGCCTTCTCGTCCAACATCAGTGACTGACTTCATAAATGCGCTTCTGGAATAATGGTCAAACATTCCGATAGACACACTCCTAACCCTTGTGGACAGCCTTCCCAGAAGAATTGAAGCTGTTATAGCTGCCAACTCAATATTGAACCCTACGGACTAAGACTGGGATGCCATTAAAGTTCATGTGCGTGTAAAGGAAAAAGTGTCCCAATACTTTCATATATATATATATATAATCCTCTTTTACAGGCTGGGCTTCCTTTACAAATGACTCGTCATGACATGGTCACTTTAAAGAGCTCTAGACCCAACTATTTATAATTAAAAAAAAATGCTTAAATAACTAATAACCCCTTCTGGCCTTTTCCTTTCAACAGAGCAGCAGTTAATATGTGATCTAAGATCTTTTGCATCTACAGCCTCCTCCTCGTTGCCACACCACGAGTTTCCAGCAGTTTATATGAACTGGAATAAAAACGTTTCTATTGCATTACTGGAGCCAAGCTTTTATTTTCCTCAGGCTCAGCCATGCTCAGGAGGGGGATATGGCCACACACAAAGATATGTGTGAATCCCAGCATATGAAGACTGCAGCTGGAAGTAGGAGTTTAGTTTAAATTCTCCCAGAAAGCACTGTAGTTTTATAAAACAATAATGTTGATATTGGACACCAAATCGTTTCTTAGCCAAGCTCCTTTATTACAATCCTGTGGTAGATTTTGGTAGGCACAGCGCATTCGGCAGTTACGTACTCCCCACACTGGCCACCAGATCCTCAATTGCTTTCCAGTCCAGTTTGCTGAGAATGCTGCCAGTGCTATCGGAAGCGTTGTCTCTGTTGGCATTGTGGGAATTGTCTCCATCACCCATTGAACCCTGCATTAGAACACAGACACAACAGGAAACAAGCAATGTAATAACCAATGAACAATGTACAACAGCCACTGATGTCTGCAGGTCACAATAGGAGCTCGCTTACAAGGCAGAAAGATGACAATATGTTAGTAGACCGGCTAGGTGAACACAACAGAGACGGGTGTGGGGATGAGAGCAAATGATTTTTTTTGCTAGTTTCCTTAGGCGATGGATCGGTTTTCCTCTGGCAAATCATTTTTATTTTGACACCACTAAGGTTTTCTTTGTCCAACTCTTCTATCAACATCTGACTGCTTATATGGCTTGTGCTACCTAGTAGTCCTTGGATTGGTTATCCTTGGTATAGACTAGGGTTGTCCCGATACTGGTATCGGGACCGATACCAAGCATATGCCCGAGTACTTGTACTCGGGCAAATGCTCCTGATGCTTCACCCGATACTTGTCCTGTGTCCTCCTCCAGTCTCTCTCCCTCTGTGCCCCCCCACCGTGTTTTCCTTCTCCGTGTCCCCCGCTGTTTCCTTCTCCCTCCGTGTACCCCGCCGGTGTTCTCCTTCTCCTCCGTGTCCCCCGCCGGTGTTTCCTTCTCTCCTCCGTGCCCCCCCCCCCCGCCCCCTGTTTCCCCCCCCGTGTCCCCCGCTGTTTCCTTTCTCTCCGTGTCCCCCCGTTTCCTCCTCTCCCCCGTGCCCCCCGCTGTTTCCTTCTCTCCTCCGTGTCCCCCTGCAACTGTCAAGAAGGAGAGCAGTGGTAGGAGCCGGTAAACCCGGCTCCTTACTGTTCTGAATGGATAATAAATAATAATAAATAATTAAAAAAAAATTATGTAAATATTGATAAGAAATTAAAAAAACACACTGACAATCCACTACCCCCCTCTTAAAAAAAAAAAATTTGTCACAGTAAAAAAATAAAAAAATAAAAGGGGGGAAAAAAAAAACCCGCCACTGTCACATGACATTAAAAAAAAAAATTATCGGTATTCAGTATCGGTAAGTACTTGAAAAAAAGTATCGGTACTTGTACTCGGTCTTAAAAAAGTGGTATCAGGACAACCCTAGCATAGACCTTGGGGACCATACCCGGTCCCCACACTGTGGGGCTGGACAATGATGTTTGCTTTTGGCACTGGATACTACACCAGGCGCTCACCTTGGCATGACGTTCAACAAGTGAAGGTAGCTGCAGGGTGCCATAAAGGCCCAGAGACATGGTTCATTCTATGGTTCCTCAACCCTGAAGACCCGTTTGGGCGTATGCCCAACCCGATGGATGAAGACTAGACATTATTATGGCCCAGTGTTACAGATAAGGCAAGATAGCGTTTCCCTATAAATGGACTCCGGGTTCCTGGCTTTAACCACTTAAGATCTGGACCATTATGCAGGTAAAGTACATGGCCAGTTTTTGTGCTTCTGCACTGCGTCGCTTTAACTGACAATTGCGCAGTCGTGCGACGTGGATCCCAAACAAAATTGGCGTCCTTTTTTTCCTACAAATAGAGCTTTCTTTTGGTGGTATTTTATCACCTCTGCGGTTTTTATTTTTTGCTCTATAAACAAAAATAAAGCGTCAATTTTGAAAAAAATTCAATATTTTTTACTTTTTGCTGTAATAAATATCCCCAAAAAATATATATAAAAAACATTTTTTCCCTCAGTTTAGGACGATACGTATTCTTCTACATATTTTTGGTAAAAAAAAAAAATGCAATAAGCGTTTATTGGTTGGTTTGCGCAAAAGTTATAACGTTTACAAAATAGGGGATATTTTTTTGGCATTTTCATAAATATATATATTTTTTTTTACTAATAATGGCGGCGATCAGCGATCTTTTTCGTGACTGAAACATTATGGCGCACACTTCGGACACTTTTCTGGGACCATTGTCATTTTCACAGCGAAAATTGCTATAAAAGTGCACCGATTACTGTGAAAATTACAGTGAAGGGGTTAACCACTAGTGGGTGCTAAGGGGTTATGTGTTCCCTAGAGATTAATTCTTATTGTAGGGGGGCGTGGCTGGACATGTGACGTCACTGATCGTGGTTCCCTATAACAGGGAACAGACAATCAGTGACAAGCCACAAAGAAGAATGGGGAAGGTTTGTTTACACTCACCTCTCCTCGTTCTTCAGCTCCTGTGACCGATCGCGGGACACCGGCGGCGATCGGGTGCGGTCACGGGACTTTGGACGGGGGTCACGCGCGCTGCGACGGTGCGCCCGCCCACCACGGCTGGACACTTAAAGGGCAACATACCTATACCTGCCTGTGCCCAGCCGTGCCATTCTGCCGACGTATATCGGCGTTAGGTGGTCCTTAAGTGGTTAAAGGAGAAGGTTCGCCTTTACAAAAAAAAAAAAAAATGCACAATTTTTTTTGTTAGGGACCTGTAAAGCATTGCACCCATGATCAGTCCTGCAGACTGTCTGTATCCGTTTGCCCGTACCTCGTTACGAGCAAGCAGTTACACTTGTGACAGGAAGCTCAATAAACGACCACAGCACTGTGGTAGTTAATTGAGAACTACAAGCCGAAAGCCACAAAGGCTGTCAGACCCTGTAGTTATGCAATTCACAGAAAACTGACTGAATGACGTGGCTGAGTGGGCTGAGCCCCAAACCACCACATCTTTTTTAGATTGAGACAGCTAGGGGGGGGGGGCGGGGGGGGAGAAGATCCCCTGCTAACTGTCAGAATGGGGGCGTGTGCATATGTAACATGTTACACCCCGAGTATGGGTGTAACATGTTATAAAAGATGAACTTATCCTTTAGGCTGGGTTCACACCAGTGCAAATTGAATGAGGCTTTCTCCACATCCAATTTGCATGTCAGGAGATTGTGACCGGCATTCTATGGAGCGGCTCCGGTGCGTCTTCTGGTCCATTTCTGGTACGAATTCAGCCAAAAATTATGACTGAAATCGGACCTGAAACGGTGGAGACGCACCGAACCCCTGCTGTGAGACGCACCGAACCCCTGCTGTGAGACGCACCGTGCTGCGGTGTGAACCAAAGCCTTTATAACACTATGCACAGTTCATAGCACATTATTCAGTTTAGTGGGCAGAAGACTGTATGGGCCAGATTCAGGTAGAGTTGCGCTGGAGTAATTCGATATGCGCCGCGTAACTGTGAAGATGCGCCGTCGTTTCTATGTGCCCGTACCCACCAAACTAGATGCGCCCAATAACGGGCCATTTGCGACCGGCGGAACGTTCCGACGCCAGAGTATCGTCAGCGCTTAATTTCGCTGGGCGCATCAGTCGCGCCTATTGATTTCCCCTGCAAATATGCAAATGAGGGATTTTTCCCAATTCACGAACGGATTAGCACCATACGCTGGCTACATGCGCCGCGTGTATCTCGTCCGTCCGGCGCAAAGTTATTTCTACAAAAGGCTGCTTTATCTTTACTCCAGATGGCCACAGGTCAGCAGGAGAGCAGCTACAGCAGCGTTACCGACCATAAGAGCTAGCTGAGCACCCCCACTTGCAGGACAACACCTCTGTCCATGCTTGTCTGTCAAATTTTACAGCCATGGAGGAAGACATCATAGGTCTCCATAGCCGAGATGACGGCTGACAGCTCCTGGCCTTTAGAGTTCAGCTTTCTCCTGTGTGTTTGCGGGGAACGGGAGCAGCCATCTCAGAACAAAAGTAACATCACTGCGGGGAGGGGGAGCAGGATATACTTTAGTGCTGGAATGGCGCTTCTACGGGCGCATTTAAACGCCCAACGGAAGGCATTGCGCTGACGTTTCCCGTGAAGTGGTGCCGACGGAAGTTGTGAGCATGCGCACAAAGGGGGCAAGTGGAGCCTCACTCACTGCGCATGCTCTGTGGTTGATGCGCTGAACGTAAGCCTCTGCGCTGGGCTCCGCCCATCATTTACATATGATCACACCCACTTCCCCTTGCGTCGGGTTACGCCAGCGCATTATCGTTACTCTGGCGCAAGTTTACGCGCAACTGCTATGTGAATAACAGTACTTGCGCTGAAAGGGTCGTCAGAGTAACGTAAATGAGAAGCGTTACTCTGGAGCAAAGATGCTCTCATCTACCTGAATCTGGCCCTATGTTATTAACTTTATTGTGAAAATCAAATCAACATTATGTGAAAACATGGCGGCAATCGTCATCTCCAGCTAGTGAACTCAGGACAGACTCATATACAGTGTTATATACCTCAGAGAAGATGGAGTTTCTGCTGCTGTATAATATTCTGTGGATCTCCTCAGGAAGCTCCCAGGGGCTCACAATATCCCGGTCATATTCCTCCTGTACTGGTGACTGTGGACTTGTCGCCTTACTGCTCCTATCTGTATAAGACCAACATATATTCATTATTTTTATATAAACCTTTATGTAGTACCAACATAGAATGCAGTGCTCTACAGTCTCTTCACAGCTATCCACATCAGACACATCAGTGATTAGGATAAAATGTAGGTCTGTGGAGGTTGAGTTAAGAAGAAGTTTGTGTGCAAAACCTTTCTGAGTGGGAAGATATATAGATCCAGAGCGGGAGAGTCAGAAATAGCAAGTGAGATAGATGGAGGTAAAAGAAGACAGATAGATACATACACTCACATTGAAATACTGCACAATCAAATTGGATTTTATTTCCAAGTTATCACTTTCAGCCTTTACCTTGGTGGTGTTTAAGCAGCTTTGTTGTGGTTTTAAGAATGGATTTTTTCGTTTTACTATTGACGTTACTCCTGATTCTTCCAGTGAGCATCCCTCGGCGAGTGATCTGAGAGGTGCGGTCTCCTGGTAGGGTGGGATCTGATGGAAGGTAAAGGGTAAACAATGGTATTTCTTGTTTGTAATAACTGTACCTGTGGCGAGTACCCAGGGTTAAGGCAAACAGAAAACATCTCATAAGCCTCATGCCGCGTACACACCAATGGATTTTCCGTTGGGGGGGAAAAAAAAAACGGATATTTTTTCCAACAGAATTCCGCTCAAACTTGTGTTACATACACGCGGTCACAACAAAGTCCGATCGTCAAGAACGCGGTGAAATACAACACTACGACGACCTGAGAAAAATTAAGTTCATTGCTTCCGAGCATGTGTCAAATTTTTTCCGAGCATGCGTGTTTTTTTTTCCCGTCAGAACTCCATACAATGGATATTCCTGACAGGAATTATTTTCCATCTGAAAAATTGAGAACCTGCTCTGCCCTGAATCTAAGTCCGTCAGAAATTCAGACAGAAAAAGTCCATTGGAAATTCCAACCGTGTGTACACAGCATTATACACACGATCGGATTTCCATCTGACTTTTCCATGGATTTTGGGCGTTGGCCATGAACTTGTTCTGCATACACACGGCAGAACTTTTTCAGCCGACATTCACCAAATCACATGGTTTTTCAGCTCTTTACCACCACCCTTTGGGCAACATCCGCTATTGTTGTCTGATGTTTAGCATTGGTTCGGAGCATACGTGTTTGTACTGTGAATTTTAGTCCGATGGACTTGTGTACACACGATCAGATGATCCTCCATTGAAAATTTGTTGTCGGAAAGTTTGAGAGCATGTACAGCGAATGTTTGTCCGTACAAAAACTGACAACAATTGTCCGATGGAGCGTACACACGGTCGGATTGTCAAATAAAACACGTCCGTCAGACTGTTGTTGTAGAAAAGTCTGATTGTGTGTATGGGCCTTTGATCACCATTTAAATTTGTGGGCACAACTTGCGTATGCGTTTTCTTCTCTGAGCGAGCACGCGGGGATCAGGGCACGTAATTTTTTTTTAAATCTGATCACTTTTATTGCTGTCACAGGGAATGCAAATATCCCTTGTGACAGTAATAGTTGGTGACAGGTACTCTTTATGGAGGGATCGGAGGTCTAAAAGACCCAAAATCCCTCCTTTGCACTTAAAAGTATTCAGCGATTCTGAATACTGTAATTTTTTTTAAATCGGCAAGTGAAGTTGCTTCCGGGATTTTCACATAGAAGACTCGATCAAAGCCGTTTTTTCTGGCTTTGTTCCAGTCTCACCCTAGCCGGTGGACGTGCCGGATCGGGAAGATCGGCGGAAGGGGGGGGGGGGGTTAGCCGCTTCAGTTATCACTAGAGCCAACCGCCCGCTCTAAAAGCTGCAGGCATCACCCCGGTATAACCCCTTCATGCCATGAATGCAAATTTGCATACAGTCAGCGTGATGGGGTTAAGTTGCATAGAAGGGGTGCCATTGAAATAAATGAGATGCGACTTGTCATGTGATTGTCATAGGACTTTAGGTGTCCAAAGTCGCATGACAAGTCACCGTAGTGTGAACGAAGCCTAAGGCTGTTTTAATAACTCTCTAGCTTATCCAGAGCATCCAAAATGCAGAATAATGTTATAGTATCAGAAATTTGAACATAAAACAACAACACAGCCAATTATTCAGAAAATGCAGCAAGGATGTAGAAAGTAAATGTGATTAAATTTTAGTCTGCACTACAACACTGCGCATGTAATGGTGCTGCCCATACAGGTCCCAGAGCAACTGCTATTTTTTTTTTATCTGCTATTGAAAACATATAGCTGGATTCTCATTGGTTTCCTTTCCTCTATACGTGTTCAGATAAGTAATTTAGCAATATGATCCTCTTACCATATCTTCTATTGACAGCGTAGCTAGGCAGACTGCGGGGTCGGAGGATGGGTTCGGACACACTCTTTGGAAGGACAAATGTTGCTGTTCCTGTATCAAAACATTCAGCAGACAGAAGAATTGGTATTGAGCAGTCTATGTGTAAAAAAGGAATTTTTAAATACAGCTTACCTGTAAAATCCTTTTCTTGGAGTACATCACGGGACACAGAGCGGCATATTCATTACTATATGGGTTATATGGAGTACCTTCAGGTGTGGACACTGGCAATCTCAAACAGGAAGTCCCCTCCCTATATAACCCCCTCCCCTAGAGGGAGTCCCTCAGTTTTGTAGCAAGCAGTATGCCTCCCAAAATGTTTCCCCAAAAGAGGGGTGGGAGCTCTGTGTCCCGTGATGTACTCCAAGAAAAGGATTTTACAGGTAAGCTGTATTTAAAAATCCCTTTTTCTTTCTCGTACATCACGGGACACAGAGCGGCATATTCATTACTATATGGGATGTCCGAAAGCAATGCTTTAATGAGGGGAGGGAGACATCTTCCAAAGAAGGATTCAATTTAGAGGTATACTCAAATAATAATAATAATTCCAACTTAGTCAAGAAAAAACTTTTTTTTTTTTTTTTTTTCTTTTTTACAACCAAGGGTGCTTCTGATCCCGAGGATCTTAAACTGCAGCCTGTAGTACTGCCTGTCCAAAGGCAGAATCCGCATTCCTTCTCACGTCTAGTTGATAAAACTTTGTAAACGTGTGGACTGATGACCACGTCGCCGCCTTGCATACCTGAGCCATAGAGATCTGATGGTGTGCTGCCCAGGAGGCGCCCATGGCCCTGGTAGAATGGGCCTTTACCGACAAAGGAGGAGGCAACCTCTTCAAACCGTAGGCTTGAATGATTAATTGTCTAATCCATCTCGAGATGGTGGATTTTGCAGCTGCCTGCCCCTTCTTGGGGCTAATGGTAGAACGAATAACACATCTGTCTTCCGGATCTTTTCTGTAGCTTTAAGATAGGCCTTCATGGCCCGGACAATATCCAAGGTATGCAGCAACCCCTCCTTTCTAGATGTGGGTTTTGGAAAGAAGGATGGAAGTACCAAATCCTGGTTCAAGTGAAATTTGGATATAACCTTTGGTAGAAAGGAAGGATGGGGCCGGAGAACTGCCCTGTCCTTATGTAGAACGAGATATGGTTCCTTACACGATAAGGCTGCTAATTCTGACACTCTCCTGGCCGAAACTATGGCGACCAAGAAAACCAACTTTCTTGTCAGTAAGACTAAAGGAATCTCAGCCAACGGCTCAAAGGGTTGTTTCTGTAGAGTGGACAGGACAAGATTTAAGTCCCATGGACAAATTGGTGACTTGACAGGAGGATTAATACGCAAGACCCCCTGTAAGAAGGTCTTTACCAGCGAGTGGGTGGCCAGCGGCCTCTGAAACCACACTGACAGAGCTGAGATCTGTCCCTTGATTGTGCTTAGTGCCAGGCCTTTATCCACTCCTAGCTGGAGAAAACTTAACACCCTATCAATAGTATATTTGCGGGAATTCCATCTTTTGGATTCACACCAGCCTACGTAGTTTTCTCCACACCCTGTAATAAATCACCCTGGAGACCGGCTTTCTAGCCCTAATCAGGGTAGGAATTACCTGCCTAGACAGACCTCTACCCCTGAGAATCAGGGATTCAGCCTCCAGGCCGTCAAATTTAGACGCTGTAATGTAGGGTGGAGGATCGGGCCTTGTGAGAGTAGGTCTGGTTGTAGAGGAAGAGTCCAAGGGTCTCCCACTGCCATCTTCAGGACTAGTGAGTACCATGTCCTCCGGGGCCAAGCCGGAGCTACTAGAATGACTGGCTTGTGCTCCACTCTGATCCTGCGCAGCAGGCGAGGGAGTAACTGTAGCGGAGGGAATGCATATAGAAGTTTGAATTGATGCCAAGGGCAAACCAACGCATCGGTTCCGCAGGCCATAGGATCCCTCGCTCGAGACACGAACCTGTCTAGTTTCTTGTTGAACCTGGATGCCATTATATCTACGTCCGGCATTCCCCACCTCTGGCAGATTGTCTGAAAGACCTGGGGATGCAGAGACCACTCCCCTGGCAACAGACTCTGGCGACTTAAGAAGTCTGCCTGCAGGTTGTCCACTCCGGGAATGATTATCGCCGAAATGCAGGGTACATGAACCTCTGCCCACTGAAAAATCAAGCTCACCTCCCTCTGAGCGGCCTGACTCCTGGTTCCCCCTTGGTGGTTTATGTATGCCACCGCCGTGGCATTGTCTGACTGGATTCTCCCCGGGAACCCCTTTAATCTGGAGGTCCATGCCAGAAGGGCTAGGCGAGCAGCTCTGATCTCCAAGATATTGATGGGGAGCTGCCTCTCTGCTTTCACCCAAGTTCCCTGGCGAGAGAACCCCTCGAAGACCGCCCCCCAGCCTGCCAGGCTGGCGTCTGTGGTAACTACCTTCCAGACAACAGGGCTGAAGGATTTTCCCTTTAGAAGATTCTGGGGGTTCAACCACCAGGCCAGGCTTTGTCGGACCCTTGATGATAGCGTCAAAGGGGACTCTAAGGCATGTTCCCTCTTGCCCCAGGCTGCTAGAATGGCTGCCTGTAGGACGCGAGTGTGGATCTGAGCGTATGGTACTGCCTCGAACGTGGCCACTAGCTTGCCTAGTACTCGCATACACAGGCGAATAGTTGGTTTTTTCTTGTTTAGAACCAACTGAACCAACCCCTTGATAGCCTCGATCTTTACAAGGGGCAGGAACACCCTTTGCTGTTCTGTGTCTAACCTCATGCCGAGGTATTCCAACTGCTTTGTAGGCTGGAACGCTGACTTTCCCCGGTTTCGGGACCCAGCAGAATCCTTCGAGGTACCGTACCGTGAGGTTTACTGCCTGTTGTAGACCCGGCCGTGAGTGATCTATGATTAAAAGGTCGTCCAAGTATGCTAGGACTGTGACCCCTTGGATCCTTAAATTGGCCAGAACTGGGGCTAGGATCTTCGTGAATACCCGGGGGGCCGTAGCCAGCCCGAAGGGGAGCGCCCTGAATTGGAAGTGTCGCTGCCCCACCGCGAAGCGTAAAAATCTTTGATGCGACTGAAAGATTGGTACATGAAGGTAAGCATCCTTTATGTCTATGGAGGCGAGAAAATCGTCTCTCTGAAGCGCGGCGGCTGCTGACCGGATGGATTCCATCCGGAAGGAACGAACCCTTAGGTAACCGTTTAACCTCTTTAGGTCCAAGATTGGCCTGACATCGCCGTTGGGCTTTGGTATGACAAAGAGATTGGAATAGAAACCTAGCCCTTGCTCTTGGGCTGGCACCTCTATTATTACGTCCTGGCAAAGCAGGTGATCCAAAGCTGCCAGCAATGAGGCCTTCCTTGCTGGATCCTTTGGTAGCCTTGATTCTTGAAAATGAGGCGGAGGACACCTTAGAAACTCCAGTCTGTAGCCTGTGGTTACAGATGCCCGGACCCATTTGTCGGGGATCTTGGCTTCCCAAACTTCTGAGAAGAAACGAAGCCTTCCCCCCACCCGCGAGAGTGGGGGCGCCCCTTCATAAGGCAGACTTAGGGGCTGTCTTTGTCGGCTTGCGATACCATGGCCTCTTACCCCCAGGGGCCTGTCCCTGCGATCTACTGTTAACGCTGGATCGTGCAGGCGGCCGTCGATACTGCCTGGAATTTGAGGGCCCGAGACAGGAAAGAGCTGCCTTTTAAATGTAGGACCCCGGAATGTCTTTTTGACCGGTAAAAGGGTACTCTTGCCACTTGAAATAGTCTGAATATATTTATCCAGATCCTCTCCGAAGATTCGTCCTCCATGGAAGGGAAACCCTGCCAGAAGCTTTTTGCATGGGGGCTCCGCCGCCCAGTTCTTCAACCATAAGAGCCTTCTCATGTGCACCAAAAATAGTGATAAACGAGAGGCCTGCTGGATGGAATCTTTTATAGCATCTACAGCAAAACACAGAGCTCTGGGAATGTCAGAAAACTCTTCTGCTTGTTGGGTAGGCATGTCCTTTAACATTTCTTTTGTCTGGTCTTTTAACGCCTGACAAACTCCAATTGCAGCCACAGCTGGCTGTACCACTGCTCCTGCCGTAGCAAAGGATGCTTTTAAAAGTGTCTCTAACCGTTTATCAACCGGATCTTTAAACATATGTATGTTTTCCACCGGGCAAGTTAGTGATTTATTCACACATGAGATGGCTGCATCCACTACTGGGAGCCTCCACCTCTTGGAGAATTTTTCCTCCATGGGGTAAATGACCGCAAATCTTTTCGGTGGCAGAAAAATCCTGTCCGGCCGTACCCAATCCCGAAAGATCAATTCCTCCAAGAGAGGATGGACCGGAAAAACTGCGTTGCTTAAAGGAGCTTTGGCAATGGTAAACTAAATGCCGAGCGGACCATGTCCGTCAAAGACTGTACCCACAGTCTCTCTGTCTGGGAGTCTGAAAATGGTTCCTCAGAGGCAGATCCCTCAATCCCTGAACCCTCTTGGTTCAGGTCTAGTTGATCCTCCTGTGATTCCAATTCCTCTGGAGAGAGAATCTCAGCATCTGAGGATACACCTCTTGGTGATGGGGATCTAACCCGTTTCTTACCAGGAATAGCTCTAGCGATCAATGCTGCTATTCTCTCTTCTAGCCCCCCTAGGGATACGGCTAGCATCTCCTCTGTGATAAACACAGGGCTGGGCTGATCTGGGCCAGCCTCCGCACCAGATCCCCCTAATGGCTCATCCAAGGCGCCCTTTATGTTAATAAGTTGCGGGGAAAGTATCGGCATATCATCAGAATCAGAGGGGGAACCCCTTTGTTTTTTGGTCTTTTTTGTACCCTTTGACCCCGAACCTTTGGAAGCCATAATACAAAATCGAGGGACTCCGCCAACAACAACAGACTGTAGTGGCCAGGAGTACAAAACCAGAGCTTAGGGGACAATAGATCACTAATGCCCAAAAACTGATGGGGCCCCGTATGTTTTTTTTTTTTTTTTTTTTTTTAAATATATATTATATATATATTTTTTTTTAAAACATACAGTGACCCCAAACTTAGTTTGCCAGCCTCCAACCTGCTGCAAAAAGGGGAATTTTTTGGCTTAACAAAAAAGGCATTGGAACAAAGTCCAGCATGTACTACCCCTCTTCCGCCACCGGGAGTCACTGTTCTGCCGCTCTGCGTCCTCTCCTTCTGAAATCAGCCTCAGACTGAGAACTGACAATGCCTGCTGATCTATAACAGCACAAGGCGCGCCCCTGTATGACGCCGCAGGCACGCCCCCCCCCCGCCCTCCTCTCTGAACGGCGCGAAAAACGTCTATAAGACGTGCGCGCGCGCGCGTATGCCGGAACGGGAGGAACATGGAGGAGCCGCGCTGCTGGAGACCCAGGACTGCAGTATCAGGCGGCAGATTCAAACCCCCGGCCAGGTAGGACTCTCCAAAAGGCCCCATAGGGATCCTTACTAGTCCTAGGAAGAAAGCAGCAGGTTAGCTAGCAACACATTCTTAGACAGGGGAACCTAGTGATGGGGGAAAAAAGGGGTCATCCTGTCTTTCTCAGACATAGTGAGCAAGGTTGCCAATGCAGAGCATACTTAGGCTATCCCCCCTTTTAGGTTACCCCGGAGAGCCTGCTGTCGAACCAAGTCCCGCAGGCTCCCCCTTACCTGCTCCATGCTGCAGGATGTTTGTCCAGCAAAACGATCCAATCTTCTCCCATCTCCGTGGGTAGCGTAGTAGACCTTCAGGCCCTGGGGTCCTATGAAGGTACCCACTGTCCTGGACCTATATAGCACCCTGGCAAACAGGCACTTATGGTTTTTACAAACTCCAAGTCCTGGGCCCAGGGTCCAGCCCTCCAAAGAGGAGCATTATAGGCAAAACCCCACGGTTTGGGGCCCGGGTACTGTCCACTTTGGCACTGAGGCTCCTTGGACAGATCCGGTTAGCCCGCCCTTAATCCCAAGGATGTGGAGCAAAGCTATTCCGTGACCAACACCTAAGACACTGGCGAAAAAACTGAGGGACTCCCTCTAGGGGAGGGGGTTATATAGGGAGGGGACTTCCTGTTTGAGATTGCCAGTGTCCACACCTGAAGGTACTCCATATAACCCATATAGTAATGAATATGCCGCTCTGTGTCCCGTGATGTACGAGAAAGAAAACCTGACCCCGAGAGGTGGCCAGAGTCTAAGTAATGCACCCCAAGGTATAAACAAGGTGGAAGTTCCTACTTTAAAGCAGAATTCCAGTAGGGCCAGTAGTAGTTTTCCCTTCTCCAGAGAGCAGAGCCGACGATGTACTGTGAAGTCAGGCCAATGTGTTGTTACTGGTTTCAGGTAAGTGACCAATGAATCCTTATTAGAGCCAGAAAACTAGTATTCTCAGAAGGAGAGCTCCGCAATGGCAGCCTCAGTGCATTCTAGGTATAGTCTTTGTTTAACTACTTGCCACCCACCTGTTGTACATAAGCAGATGGATGACAACCTTCCCAGGACAGGAGTCTGCTTTACTTTTTATGTGGTGAACATGCATGACCAATACACTGTGTATACATGGTCCACTGGACAGTGCAGATCGCAGAAGGTGGTACAGAGCCAGAGTGTTGCTCTGTACTAAGTGATCATTGTGACCAATCACATCATCGCACAGTGTAAACAGTGGATGAGGTTAGCAGCCAGTTCTCACTTTCCTCTCACACACCAAATTACCGGCAAAGCATGACAGCCAGGAAATGAGCATTTCCAGAAGGAATGGGTCTGCAGTTGCATTCTTTGTCACCTTCCAATACTGGGTTCCTGGCATGTCTGGTCCTTTAAATAAGAACTTCAATCATTTGAGGACTGGCGTGTGTTAAACTTTCCTCCTGTCTAGGCCATTTTTAAGTTTTCAGTGCTGTGATAGTTTGACAACGACGCAGCCATGCAATCGTGTACCCAAACAAATTCTATACAATATTTCTTGAGATAAATAGATAGATATTTTTTTTGGTGCCATTTCCAGGGCTTGTTTACACTTGCATTTCCCTCTGAAAAGCAATCTGCCGTGGAATACCTTTAAGAGGGCATTTCACAGGCAGCTGTGATATGTCAGCTCCTGAATGCCCGTTTTAACCCTTAGAAACATGCTAAGCTGTGGCATGTGTTCCACACCATTTGGCCCCCCATGTTATCTTATAGTAGAACTATATATTTTTCTTTCCCATTTTGGACAAGATTTTTATTTTATTTTTTAATCGTCTATGTCCTATTGGGGGATTTCCCTTTACTTCCTGTCCCATAGCAAAACAGGAAGTGAGAGGAAATCCCTTGGGGTACCCCAGATCACCAGACCTAATGTCCCATTTGCCCTCTATTGAACTCGCATTGCTGTTCAGAAGGTGACACAAGTGCAAACAAGCCCTTAAAGGCCAACGCCACCTTTAGCAACACGTTACTTATTACTTCCATATTTAGGGTAACATAATGTCCTCTGCACTGGTTTTGGTGGACAAGGCAACCAATACAAAGATGAATATGGAGGAGACCAATCCTCACCTCGTCCAGAAAATGCTAGTTGCCCAGCTGTCTCACACTTCAGTCATTTAAGTTACTGACCTGGAACAAGTTTGCAACTAGCGAAGTCAGATAATAGTCACAAATCCTGATCTCTAAAGCTGACCATACATTATACAATTTTCTTATTCAATTTCCTTTAGTATTACCTTCAACTATGTAGTGAAGAGCTCGCCTGACTGCATACAACTTGAAAGTGTTTAGGTTTGAACTCATATTATATGGTTTTGGCAAATGGAAAGAAAAATTGTACAAGAACATTGTATAATGTATGGCCAGCATTGCCTATTCCAGGCCAGTGACTCAAAGTATACTTTGGCTTAGCACAATTGTCTTTAACTGCTTGCCGACCAGCCGCCGCAGATTTACGACGGCAGGTCAGCTCGGCTGCGCAAAATCACATAATATTACGTGAATTTGCAGCCACTGCTCGCCCCTGGTGCCGCACGCGGGCACGATCACCGCCGGGCATCCGCGATCGCTCAATACGGAGCGTGACCTGGGAGCTGTGTGTGTAAACACACAGCTCACGGTCCTTTCAGGGGGAGAAATGACTGATTGCATGTTCATACAATGTATGTACAGTGATCTGTCATTTACCCTAGTCAGTCCACCCCCCCCCCCTTCAGTTAGAACATAATTAACCCCTTCCTCGCCCCTAGTGTTAACCCTTTCCCTGTCTGACATTTTTACAGTAAACAATGCATTTTTAAAGCACTCATCGCTATAAAAATGCCAATGGTCCCAAAAATGTGTCAGAAGTGTCCGCCATAAGGTCGCAGTACTTTTGCGCAAACCAATCAATAGACGCTTATTGCGATTTTTTTACAAAAAATATGTAGAAGAATACGTATCGGCCTAAACTGAGGAAAAAAATAGTTTTTTTTATCTATTTTTGGGAATATTTATTATAGCAAAAGTTAAAAAATATTCATTTTTTTTTCAAAATTGTTTTTCTATTTTTGTTTATAGCACTAAAAAAAAAAAAAAAAACACACCAAAAGAAAGCTCTATTTGTGGGAAAAAAAGGACGCCAAGTTTGTTTGGGAGCCACGTCGCACAAGCAGTGCCGAATCGCAAAAATTGGTCCGGTCATTGACCAGCAAAATAGTCCGGGGCTGAAGTGGTTAAACTAGCAGTTTCTAGAGGGGAGTTTACCAATGGCAGCTTACATGTATTCTCAGCACTGGTTTCTTTTAACCACTTGCTTACTGGGCACATAAACCCCCTTCGTGCCCAGGCGAAATTTCAGCTTCCGGCACTGCGTCGCTTTAACTGACAATTGCGCGGTCGTGTGACGTGGCTCCCAGACAAAATTGACGTCCTTTTTTTCCCACAAATAGAGCTTTATTTTGGTGGTATTTGATCACCTCTGCGGTTTTTATTTTTTGCACTATAAACAAAAAAAAAACATATTTTTTTTACTTGTTGCTATAATAAATATCCCAATTTGAAAAAAATAAAATAAAAATTCTCAGTTAAGGCCGATACATATTTTTTGCCGTATTTTTGTAAAAAAAAATTAAAAAAATCGCAATAAGCGACTGGTTTGCGCAAAAGTTATAGCGCCTACAAAATGGGTGAAAGAATTTTTATTTTTTTTATTATTATAATTTTTTTTTACTAGTAATGGCGGCGATCTGCGATTTTTATTGGGACTGCGATATTGCGGCGGACATATCGGACACTTTTGACACAAATTTGGGACCATTCACATTTATACAGCGATCAGTGCTATAAACATGCACTAATTACTGTATAAATGTGACTGGCAGGAAAGGGGTTAACACTAGGGGGTGAGGAAGGGGTTAAATGTGTATCCTGGGTGTGTTCTAACTGTGTGTGGGGAGGGGGGTGAGTGGGGGAGGTAACCGATGCTGTGTCCCTATGTACAAGGGACACAGATCGGTCTCCTCTCTCCCTGACAGCACGTGGAGCTCTGTGTTTACACACAGAGCTCCACGTCCCTGCTGTCACCTGCTGTGTTCCCGCCGATCGCGTGTACCCGGCGGACATCGCGGCCGCCAGGTACACGCATCGGCTCTTTAGCGATGCGCCGGGACAGTGTTTACCCACCGCGCGCCACCCAGTGGCGTGCGCGGGTAATGCACTATAAATGATGTCAACTTGGCACTTAAGAGCCACGCTGTTGACGTCTTTTGTCAATAGCGCGGGTCTCAAGTGGTTAAAGGATAAGTTCACCTTTTAAAAAAATAAATGCACATTTCTTTTGCAGGTGAAAATATGTGCATTCATTTCTTTTCTTTTATTATGAACCAGTAAAGCAGCTCATGGGTGCAATTTCAGGCTCCTGCAGAACATGTTACCAAAGGTGAACTTATCCTTTAAGTGCAGAGATACTTTGGCAGCCCTGTGTAACGCTACCACATCACCCGACAACCCATTTCTTCTTACCTCGGGTCTGTGTCCGTAAAGGGGAAGAGATGGACCTCGGCTGTAGTACACCGGCTCTGGAGGCTGACCGACTTTTCTCATTATGGGCAGTAGACAAGTTGTGAGCCACAGTGCGTGATCTGTAACAGCAAAACACCAGAGTGGACTGTATGATAACAACTATGAGATGTGCAAGTATAATCCTATGTACAGATATCGATCGCATGCATTAGGCCAACTATACACTGGTAGATGAACCATCCCTCCTCCTGCTGGGCTCTTTTTGTGGAAGGGACTCATGGAATAAGGCCATTGAATGATCTGAAAAGTACTTCTTTAGATCATATAATACAAGTTTCAGTAATTGCAGCTTATGATACAATAAGCAAGAGTGGAGGGTGGTTAAAAAGACCTGCTAGTAACTCACTTGGTAGAGGAGGGCTGTGCTGTCCGCGGCCTGGGCAGAGATGTCTGGGACCTGCTGGGTTTGGTACTCCCAGTACCTGGAATGTGAGGGGCAGCCGATACCATCTCCTGCATGAGACTCATAGCATCTGATATCCGGTGACTGTGGTGCTCAGACAGAAGCATCCTGAAAACACACAGAGAACACTGCTGACATCCTCAGAGAAGTGTTTACAGCTACCACGTGGATCAGACGCATACATGGCTACAGCATACACAGGGAGATTTAATGCATAATTACTGAACATTGCTTCTCATTTACAAGGGATTTTTGTGTATTTGGGACAACCATCAGTAACAGTTTCATGAAGATCTGCAAAAGATTTGCCACTAAACTTGTAACAGTTTTCACATTTAAAGCATATAGTTACATAGTTAGGTTGACAAAAAAAAATACGTTATCAAATTCAACTGACAAAATGTATTTTTATTTTTTTATAAAAGCCCACATTCCCTGAACCCCAAACCTACAGTTCACCTAGAAGAAGGCAAAAACCTATTCACAGTAAATCATGGTACAATTTGCTCCAACAGGAAATATTTCCTTCCTGATCCCTTAAAGTGGATGTAAACCCTCCATACACCCAGTAAAGTGAACAGCCTCAGATGATACACAGAGATGAAACAAATCTCCCTACATAGGTTTTACATGTATATCTGTTGTCTTCACATTTATATACTGTTTAGAAAGTTGAGATCTGTTAGAAAATGTTCTCTTCCTGTTTTAACACAGATGCCTCGTTTCCACTGAACGTAACGGTTCGGGTCGGTACAGTTTGGATCGCTTAGAATGGTCCGGTCTATTCTTGTGAGCGTTTCCACTGCAAGTCGGACCGTCCCGGGCCATTCAGGGTTTAGAAAAAATGCCTAGGGTGTCCACCAATCAGTGGAATGTATTGTAGGTCCGCCCTAACCAAACCGTTCCATTTTCTATGGCCCAACATCTGAAGCAGAACCTAGAATGGTCCGGTAAGGTTCGGTTTTATGGCACGCCTTAAAATAGCGTACCGAACCGTACCGAATCGATCCGCTCAGTGGAAACGAGGCAAGAGTGTGATGTCTGGGCATACAGCCAAGATAGCTAACATTGCTGATTGGAGGAAAGGCACACACCCCCCTCTCCTCATAGGCAGAGACTCTCAGAGGTGTTTTGTAACAAAGCCAGCTCCCTGCTAATCTAGAACAACCTCCTCTGACAGAAATGTCAGGCTTCTTTTATTTGTTGTGTTAAGAATTTGTCAGGAGTTATCTGGCTGATAACAGAGGAACGGGTCAGGAGAGAGCTAGGGGAGAGCTAGGGGAGCTCTTTGAAGAGAGATAACAAAACACGGCAGATATATGTGCCCAGCTCAAAGTTAATGAATCAGGTTTACATCCATTTTAAGGTAATTCCCTGAATAAACAATCTACCTTGTAATTACTTCTAGATATTACTAGGTACTTATAATCTGTTCACATACATCTTTTTACCAAACTACAAAGTGGGCCACAACTAGCTAAAGCCAGAACATATCTTAAAGTCAGAACATTTTATAAATTTTGGCAACAGATCTTAGACCAAATAAAAGATATTACGGGTAAAGAAATCAAAAAAGACCCCTGGGTAGTCCTCTTCCATGGTGGGCATGGGGGAGTATCGAGGTACAAGAAGACCCTTACGCCCCACTTGCTCAATGCAGCAAAAAGGCTAGTGCCAAACGAACTGGCAGAAAGTAGAAAGCCCAAGGATGTGGGAATGGATAGATGCGGTTGAAGAAACCTATAGAATGGAGGAGCTGAAGGAGACGTTTGGGGGAGGCAAATCAGGATTTTAAAGAGAAATGGAAAAGCTGGGAAAAGTATAAAAAGACGTGGAGTTATGCAGAGAATCTGAGGTTAGAAAGCTACTGGTCTGAACGTTTTTAAGGTACCCAACAAAAACTTAAAAATACCTATTTGGAATAATATTAGTTAAGACCTTTGGGAGTCACCGGGGGGGGGGGGGTATGGGGGGGAGGGGAAGGCAGGGGGGTAGGAGGGAAAAAAGGAGACCCTCACTCGAGGAAGGAGTGCTATCAGTCTGTCAAGCGAAGGCGTCTAGTTGCAGACGGTAATATGGGAAAGATCGGATAGCCTCTTAGGCTTCCCTTTTTGTATATGCCAATTGTAAAACCTATATACCTCCCACCGAAAGTGGGGAAAAAAAAAAAAAAAGAACATTTTATAACCACAGACAGAGAAGGGGGTCACATTGGATTCCTATATTACATCTGTTTCACAACTTCCGCAATCGTTTTGTGTGGTGAAAAATGTAAACCTTTCTTCCCATTTATCAGCAGATTTCTTTATTCTACAATCTAAGCAATGTCTTCAGGTAGCACAGACTACACCAAAGAAAGTGGACCATGGGTTAAGGGCGGCACTATTGTCTGGCAACACTGGGGTCCTGGGTTTAACTTCCAAGAGGGACACTATCTGCAATGGGTTTGTAAATTCACTTTGCATGAATTTCCTTCTGTAGGCCTATACTGGAAGGATAACTGGCATAAATCTCAACATGTGTGTCAATGTGTCTAGGGACATCAGACTACTGGCTCCTAGAGACACATGAGCTATATAAATTAATTTACTCAGTAAATGATGTTCCAAAGAAAATAATTATTGTAATAAATCAGACTTCGCAGGTACGTATGGAGGCAATAACTGTATTCAAAATAATATACAATACTATATTCTTACATGTTTGTTTAAAAGAATATGTGGATCAATGTTGATCCATACATTATTATAAAGGATTATATAGCGCCAACAATTTGAGGATCAGAGGGATATATTCTTTTAAACTCGGATAAGTCTGTTTTTTTTTTTATGGGATTTTAAATTTGCAGATGTGGTACCAAGGATGGCCTCTTTCCATTCATTATATTATGGAGTAAATGAAGATCTGACTTACCGGTCTTTCTCATTTTTCAATCTCTGGGTTTCCCATATGGATTTAGAAGATATTAAAGTCTTCTGGAAGAAACCAACACTTAAGATTAATAGAGAAAAACAGAATAAAAGCAATTTACAGTACCTTGAAAAAGTATTCATACCCCTTGAAATTCTCCACATTTTGTCATGTTACAACCAAAAACATAAATGTTTTTTATTGGGATTTTATGTGATAGACCAACACAAAGTGGCACATAATTGTGAAGTGGAAGGACAATTATAAATGGTTTTCATTTTTTTTTACAAATATGTTAAAAGTGTGGCGTGCATTTGTATTCAGCCCCCCGAGGCAATACTTTGTAGAACCTCCTTTTACTGCAATTACAGCTGCAAGTCTTTTTGGGGATGTCTCTACCAGCTTTCTACATCTAGAGAGTGACATTTTTGCCCATTCTTCTTTGCAAAAAAACTCAAGCTCTGTCAGATTGGATGGAGAGCGTCTGTGAACAGCAATTTTCAAGTCTTTTTACAGATACTCAATTTGACTTAACCCTGCTTTAAACTTCCCCACAACTTTATTCCTAACCTGTCTGGTGTGCTCCTTGGCATCATGATGCTGTTTGTTCACTAAGGTTCTCTAACAGACCCCTGAGGGCTTCACAGAACAGCTATATTTATACAGAGAATAAATTAGACACAGGTGTACTCTATTTAATAATTAGGTGACTTCTAAAGGGAATTGGTTTCACTAGATTTTAGTTAGGGTTTTTAGAGTAAAGGGGGCTGATTACAAATGTACGCCACACTTTTCACATATTTGTAAAACATTTTGAAAACCATTTATCATTTTCCTTCCACTTCACTATTATGTGACACTTTGTGTTGGTCTATCACATAAAATCTAAATAAAATACATTTACGTTATTTGGTTGTAACATGACAACATTTGAACATTTTAAAGGGGTATAAATACTTTTCAAGGCACTCTACATCTTTAAGTATTTATTCAATAGACTTCAATAGACTTCAAAGGAAGCAAAGCGAAGAATTAGGACCACAGAGCGGCACCTTAAAACAAACATTTATGAGCGGTTCTCTCTAAACTGAACATTGGTAATAAAAGTAACTTGCTTTTTTTATTCAGTGTTTTTTCTTGGTGAAGGATTCCAAGACAAGCCATAAATAATGGATAAGTCTCCACCTAGCAGCTGTGTTGCGGCTCTGTAGTTAACTACTTGAGATCCGCGATATAGCTGAATGACGGCTTTAGCGCGGATCTAAATTACCAATTGACGGCTTGTCACTAGCAGCTTCCCTGCGCTCGCTCCAGAGCGCGCTGCGGGGAAACACTGTGTTGGCCGTGTCCCTTGGACACAGCCAATCACAGATTGCCGCGAATGGCCAATCAGAGTGGCCGTTTGCGATGCGATCTGTGCGGCCAATGAGAGATGATCTCATATGTAAACATATGAGATCATCTCTTATTGCCGTTTTACACAGAGACAGCGTCCTGTCTCTGGAGAGGAGGAGACCGATCTGAGTCTCTTGTACATAGGGACACAGATCGGTCACCCCCCCCCCCCCCCCACAGTTAGAACACTATACAGGGAATACATTTAACCCCTTCCTCACCCCTAGTGTTAACCCCTTCAATGCCAATCACATTTATACAGTAATTAGTGCATTTTTATAGCACTGATCGCAGTATAAATGTGAATGACGCCAAAAATGTGTCAAAAGTGTCCGATGTGTCCGCCATAACGTCGCAGTCCCAATAAAAAAATCGCCGCCATTTCTAGTAAAAAAATAAATAAAAAATAATAATTCTGTCCCCTATTTTGTAGGCACTATACATTTTGCGCAAACCAGACGCTTATTGCGATTATTTTTTATTTATTTTTTTACCAAAAATATGTAGAAGAATACGTATCGCCCTAAACTGAGAAAAAAAAAAGTGTTTTTTTTTTTTTTTAAATTGGGATATTTATTATAGCAACAAGTAAAAAATATTGTATTTTTTTTCAAAATTGTCGCTGTTTTTTGTTTATAGCGCAAAAAATAAAAAATCGCAGAGGTGACCAAATACCACCAAAAGAAAGCTCTACTTGTGGGGAAAAAAAGGACATAAATTTTGTTTGGGAGCCACGTCGCACGACCGCGCAATTGTCAGTTAAAGAGACGCAGTGCCGGAAGCTGTAATATCACCTGGGCAGGAGGGGGGTATAAGTGCCCAGTAAGCAAGTGGTTAAGTAGATGAAGTGACACATTTTAACAGACTCCTCCACTTCACACAAGGTGAGGAACGGTCAGTCCACAGGGGATTCACATTGCACCCTGATTATTATTCTGAGTAAACACTTATTAGCTCTTTAGTGGGGGCGCTAAAGAGCTGATAACAAGCTCTGAATAGCCTCACAAACTTGTAATTAAACCCTATCCACATAAAGTGATATAACAACTACTTATTGCTCACCATTTATATATTTATATATACAGAATACAGTTTCTTCTTGTGACCTATTGCTTTGGCAGCCACAATCACATAGTTATAGGATACGTGATGCTTTTTATGTTAAAAGACTACAGGGAGTTTGCATACTGCTATTAACAACTGAAAAAACATCAGGTTTGAAAAACTTTATGGCCATTATTCATTCACTAAGTTGGGAACAAACAAAATAAAAAAATCACTATTATAACATTTGTTTTTCGCAGTCAATAGAAAAAGACAGCACTGTCCAATACCAATGTGTGTAAAGCCTACTACACACGAGCCGAATGTCGGGTGGCATCAGCCGGTTCAATAGAAGCCAAACGACATTCGGCCCGGCCAGCTTCTGTCAAAGGAGTATGACCGAAAAAGGACTGCTGATCGTCTCCCGATAAGCGCTATTCAGCCAGTGGCTGAGAGTGCTTGCCATATAGTATACTGGCGGGGGAGGCGTCCCCCTATCAGCACGCAATAGAACATCTGGGGAGATCTCTGTACCAAGGTTGGATAGTTAAAGCTGTGTTCCACCCAAAACTTGAACTTTCACCTTTTGGAATCCCCCCCCCCCCTCTGGTGTCACATTTGGCACCTTTCAGGGGGAGGGGGGAGCAGATGCCTGTCTAATACAGGTATTTTGCTCCCACTTCCAGGCATAGATACAAGAGCCACCCGTGGGTATCTATGCCTTCTATGCCTTCTCCACCCCCCCCAAAAGGACAGCAGGGACCAGTGGGATCGCGCAGCGCGAGTTGCGCATGTGCAGTAGGGAACCAGGAAGTGAAGCTGCAAAGGCTTCACTTCCCGATTACCTTACTGAAGATGGCGGCGCCTCCACCAGAGGGACAGATCGGCTTCGTGTCCCAAAATTGCGGGTGCCTTGGACAGTTAAGTGTCCATTTTTTTTTTTTATTATTCAGCAGCTGCAGTATTTGTAGCCTCGTACACACAATTAAATTATCCGATAAATGATCGTCCTTTTTTTTTTGAATGTTAATCTCCATATCAAAAAACAAAGAGGTTACTAAAGTACGTAAATTCTTACACGACAGAATAAAAATTCGGAAGTGATGGAATTTTTTTGTATTGTATTTTTAGATGAAAACTATACAGATTAAAAAACGAAAATCGGACAATCTGGTATTGTACGAGGAGAGTTTCGTATTTGTCCCATCGGTTAGTACCCAGCTTTCGTCCGAAATTAACGATCACTTCGAAAGCGGTATTTTTTGCCAAATTTTCTGCTCGTGTGTACGGGCTTTAGTGGCTCCCAAATGTACATTTTTCCGTTCAGCTCTGCTGGGTTAAAGGAAAAATAAACACCTTGGCCTAGATTCACGTAGGGCAGCGCAACTATGAGTGGGCGTAGCGCATCGTATTTATGCCGCCGCAACTTAGGACGCAAGTGCAGTATTCTCAAGGCACTTGCGTCCTAAGTTATGGCGGCGTATCGTAAATGTGCCGGCGTAAGAGCGCCTAATTCAAATGGGGAAGAGGTGGGCGTGTTTTATGCAAAATAATCGTGACCCCACGTAATTGACGCTTTTAACAAATGGCGCATGCGCTGTCCGTGGACGTATCCCAGTGCGCATGCGTCGGATAGAATGCCTAAGATACGTCGCACACTGCCCTATTCGCGAACGACTTACGCAAAGGACGTAAAAAGATACGCTTGTTACGATGCATACCTTGCATTGGCTGCGCCACCTAGAGAGCAGCTTTATCTTTACGCCGGCGTATGTCTTATGTAAACGGCGTAACTAATTACGACGGGCGCACGTACGTTCGAGAATCGGCGTATCTAGCTCATTTGCATATTCGACGTGGAAATCAACGAAAGCGCCACCAAGCGGCCAGTGTTAAATATGCACCCAAAATACTAGGAGACTTACGCTGCTCGTATCTTGGCCGAATTTATGCGTAACTGATTCTGAGAATCAGGCGCGCATATACGACGGCACAGATTCGGACTTACGATGGCGTACGTGGAGATACGCCGGCGTAAGTCTTTGAGAATCTGGCCCTTAATGTGTAATAGGCTTAACAAACAGAGGTTGATTTATTAAAACTGGAGAGTGCAAAATCTGGTGCAGCTCTGCATTGTAGCCAATCAGATTCTAACTTCAGCTTGACAATAAAACCTGGAAGCGGATTGGTTTCTATGCAGAGCTGCACCAGATTTTGTACTCAACCCCTATATGTGTTGTATGCTAGCCTAGGTCTTCTTATAAAACACCAGAATCCGCTGCCAAACATTGTAGGGCTCTTGAACACTGCAGCTCATGCCTATAAAAGCTTAAAGAAGCGGGTTCTATTTGTGTGTGCTTTCTTGTGTTTTTATTGCGATCTTTTGAGATTTTTTTGAGCATAAGATTTTTTTTTTTTTTCATAAACCCTCCTAGATGGTATTTATTAACCACTGTATAAACAAAACAAATGGACTGGAACAAACGTTTTTGTGCTGTTTTGAGCTCTTTGGGGCACTAGCTCAAAAACACGAGTTGGGTGTTTTTTCCCCCTCTACCTGTAGGAGCATATGAAAACGCCCGAAAAAGCCATAGTGTGCATAGACACACTAACTAACATGAAGGAGTTTCTAGGCAGAAAAAAATAAAAGCTCAAAAGCCTGTAGGAGTCGCTTCTTTGAGCTGCAGTGTGCATGAGCCCTGATCCTCCTCCTAAGGTCACCAGAGACAAGAGAAAAATCACAATACGTACAGCTTGGTGTTGCGACTGGAAGGGCTTGTGTTCTCTCTCTCTCAATTCTTCCAATTTCTTCCTGTATTCAGTCAGACGCTCCCTTTGCTTATTCTTCATCCACATCCGCAGATCAGATCTGTTCTTCTGGCTCCTCTTTGAAGTATTTTGAGGCCTTTGTCTGTAAATACAAAACAACCACTGAGCTTTTCAACATGAATGACTCCTTTCAAAAGAGGGAGGTAGCGCTGGCTGAGAGTAAATCTGCCTATAGACTGACCTAAATTTGTCCAGCCGAGTCTCAAAATGTGTGTGGCCAACCTCGCTCAACAGTAGTTAATTGTTTAAATCGATTTCTGTTGAAGGAACATATTGGAAAACTTTTCTCGTTCAGCAGCTGTAGCCAATTAGTTGCAATTGCTTATAAATGTACTCTCAGGCCGCATACACATGATCGGTCAAAACCGATTAAAATGGACTGAAGGTCCATTTCATCAGTCCAAACCGATCGTGTGTGGGCCCCATCGGTCAAAAAAAAGACAACTTGCGTCGAAATTTGACCGATGGACACCTGAACGATGGGTCAAAACCGATTGTTAGTATGCAAAAACATTGTTTAAAAGGCCGCGCATGCTCAGAATCAAGTCGACACATGCTTGGAAGCATTGAACTTCGTTTTTTTTCAGCACGTCGTCGTGTTTTACGTCACCGCGTTCTGACACGATCAGTTTTTTAACCAATGGTGTGTAGGTACATCAGACCATCAGTCAGCTTCATCGGATGGACTGATCGTGTGTACGCGGCCTGATAGTATAGGGAGTCACTGTTGAGATACAATATCCCAGTGAGGGCAATTCCTTCATCCATCTTGTTGAACGGAAAAAATAAAATAACAAAATAACAGTGTATGGCCAGCTTAAGCCACGGCAACACCCAGGGCTTTAATTACACCTGAACTAATGACAATCATCACACCAGCTGCACATTGTCTTTCTGGGCTGCCTAACATCTTTTACTAGGGGTGGGCCTAAGGGTCCTTACACACGGAGCGGTCCGTTTTTCGGTCCGCTCCGTGTGTCCATCAGCTCAGCGGGGGATCTCCGCTGAGCTGTCGGGCGGACGGAGCGGTCCCCGCACATTGTGCAGGGACCGCCCCGTCTCTCCTCCGCTATCCCCTATGGGGAGTCGGATGGAAACGGACCGTCTGTCCGTTTGCATCCGATCCGTTTGCCCGGACGGAAGAAAAATAGGACATTCTTCCGTCCGCAAAAACGGATGCGGATCGAGCGGACGTTAGCGGATGCATCATCCGCTAACGGATCCGCTCCCATAGGGACCCATTACAAGTCCGTAAACGGACTTGTAATGAGCGGACCGTTCGTCCGCTAGTGTGAAAGGGCCCTTAGGCTGTAAGCAGACAGTAAGGCCCCATACACACTGGTGCTCAAACAGGCGCCTGGCACAAAAACCCAATGTGCCTTAAGCATTACCTGAGGCATGAGACTGATATGATTTATGATGTTCCACAGGAAAATCTTAAATTGGAATTGGGCCGTTTTCTTTACAATTTCAATGGCCTAAAGGTAAACTATAAAGCATTTCCAGTAAATGCACTTTTATGTTTTTGTTGTAATATTTTTCTGGAATCAGTGTCTTTGCTCACAGTTCTGTCTTTTGATTACCTTGTTTCATGTGCAAATTTGTAAAGGATCCATTTATGTCATGGATTGTGATCAGAAACATCTGCCATCTGTGGCACTGCAACCAGCATTAAACTAAAACTAAACCCATTGATTTAATGGTTTCTCAAAACAGTAATATTCAAAGTATTCCATGAATGTGAACGGTCACATTTTCTTGTGCTCTCAACCAAACTGTCAAGCTATCAAATGGTGGCTGCCATAGCTGGTTACAAGTGCAGCACCACGACACAACTGCAGAACAGAGGCCAAGATTGAAGCGTCATTGGCTGTAAAGAATAGGGGGGTTTAGTTCTGCTTTAAAGATGTTGTAAACTTAGTTAAAAAGAAAACCTGTAAGAGAAAGGCATAATGAGCTAGTATGCATAGCATACTAGCTCATTATGTAATACTTACCTTAGAATAAAGCTCTCTCTGAGATGGCTGACATTTTTTTCTGGAGTTTCTTACGGCTTCGCAACCGTTTACAGCACAGAGCCTAGAAGGTACGCCACCCCGTGTCGTTCCTTCAGAGCACATGCACCAGTGATGTCAATGGCTGCATGTATACTAAATAGCTCCTAAACTGTACATGTTTAGATATTTTCACTACCTATAGGTAAGCCTTATTATAGACTTACCTATAGGTAAATGTAAGCAGTTTACTTCCTCTTTAAAGGGGTTGTAAAGGATTTTTTATTTTTTTTCATAATAAGCATCATTTACCTGCAGACATTCCTCTTTTCACTTCCTCATTGTTCGTTTTTGCTCAGAAGTTGCTCTATTTCTTCTCTGTTCTGTTCACTTCCTGCTTGTCTGATTGTTACTCACCACCGTGAAGGGAAGCTTTACTGCGGTGGTCAGTAACGTGTTCTCCCCCTCCTGGGAACTACATCTGTGTGGCAGGACGCTCTCTACGTGTTAGAGACTTCAAGGAGGTGTGAATTACTGGGTGTGCCGCAATTCATACTGGGAAAATGTAGTTCTTAAGTGAACAAGTGATGAAAACCAGGAAGTGAATGAGAGAACAGAAACTAGAACGCCGGAGGTGATACAGATGAAGGAATTTAATAGGTATTTACTCGTTTTTTAACAGAATCATTACACTATTCTGTCTGTCTACCTTGCAGACATTAATTTTAGGCAAAAAAATGTTTTCCTTTACAACTCCTTTAAGCTTGTGCTTTATTTTTATTCCTCTATTAAAGTCCATTTGAATACGTGGCAAAACACATAATAACAAACTGTGTACTATTTTGTATATCAGCTGTAAAACCCACTATGAAAATGCAATAAAATATATTTAAAAAGCAGAAACTCTTTTCTTTGTTTAGACAAAATAGGGACAACCCATGTCCTTTTTATTGCCTTCTATGTCTCACTGTAGAGATCCACTTTCACTTCCTGTTCCATAAATACAACAGGAAGTGGAGGAAATCCCTTCAAAAGGTAAGAAAAATCTTTTCTTAAAACAGTATTTTTTCTCACTTTCTGTGTTAGCTAGTAATGTTTCGTACCTGTGAATGGCCCGTGCCTGTGTTTCAGTCAGTCCAAGTTCCGAAGCGGACACCCCTCCATCCATAAGATCAGTCAGAATGTCGGCCATGTCGCTGAGCCCGGTCATCTGGAGCTGCTCGTTCACAGTGCTGCTGAAAAATTGAGTCAGCTCAGTGCGACTCACATGAAGCATGCCATCTCTGGCCAATAATGGAAAGCAATAAATATATAAAAAGTGTATAACTGATCCACCCTTGTGTAAACAAGTTTCTCCCTCACTAAGGTGTCATTAACTGCCTTCAACCAGTCTGAGTGAGCTGGTGGTAGGGAAGCCAGCCACCTCTGGGCAATACATTTGCAGGCATAGAAAAGGCACCAGAGCACTGGAATCTGCGTGGAGGAGGGTATCAGTTCCTCATGTATATAACGTAGCAGACACAAGTTAGGATCTAATAAGACAATATTTATGTAGCCTAGGACACCTCCAGAGCATGTAATCAGGCTGGCCATAGATGGAGCAAATTTCTTTCCTGCAACCACAGACCGTGTTGAAGGGAAATCTCTCCTGCCAAGCCATTGTGTTCTCCCGCCAGGAGGGTGCAGGGGAAGCCGCTGTAAGAACACAATGCTATAAACAGATGCGCAAGCAATTATCACATAAAATTCTGCAGGCTGGTTGTACCAAAGTTAATTGATTAATTGGATACATTCAGCCCGCCCATACATGGTTTAAATCTAGGCCAAATCTTGGTGAACCGGCTGAGATTTGAATCGTCCATGGCTGGCTTAAGTGCCAGGTGAATCCCTGAACCTCTTACAGAAGTCATCCGGGTGTTGCCAATTCATACAAGATAAGGGAGAATACAGAATACTGGATCTGAATCAGTTATACAGTCTGTATTCTATACCCAGTTCTCAAAGACAATTATGCACTTTAAAAAAAAAACACACACACTTTGGCCCCTTTCACACGGGGCAGATCGCTCCATTGATCCCCGCTGACCTGACGGATGACAGGGCGGGGATCGGATGAACATGGATCGTCTGTCCGTGTCCACCCGATCCGCCAGACGGATGGAAAAGTATTTGTTTTCCTCCATCACACTTTGGCGGATCGGAGAGGGTCGGATGTCAGTGGGCATGTCACCGCTGACATCCGCGGCTACATAGAAGAGCACAGAGCGCCTGTTCAGGTCCGCCTAAAAAACTGGCAGGCGGATCTGAACAGGCCGCCCATGTGAAAGAGCCCTTTCTTATAACCAATAATTTTGGAAGGAGAAACAGAAGGCCGGATTCAGATACAATCGGGGGCGTGATTTATGTAAATGAATCATGACCCCACGTAATTTACGTTTTTTCTGAACGGCACATGCGCCGTCCGTAATTTACGCCCAGCCCCATTCCCGAACGATTTACGCAAACGACGTATAATTCGACACTGTCCCAACGTCCAAACTTAACATTGGCTGCGCCTCACTATAGCAGGGGTAACTTTACGTCGGACTAACGCTTATGCAAACTACGTAAAATACGACGCCCGGCCGCAAGTACGTTCGTGAATCGGCGTATCTCCCTAATTTACATATTCGACCCGTAAATTGACGGAAGCGCCACCTAGCGGCCAGCGTAAATATGCAACTAAGATACAAAGGAGTAACAGACTTACGCCGCTCGTACCTTAGCAGAATTCCGACGTATCTTGTTTTTTGAATACAGAAAAAAGATACGCTGGCTATTCTTAGTAGATACGCCAACGTAAACTATCTGAATCTGGCCCAGAGACTCTCTAAAGCCCAGTACACATGATCGAAAATTCGGGCCGTGTGTATGCCCCCATTGGACTTTTTTCCGGGGAATTCCATCAGAGTTTAGATAGATGGAATTCCGATGCGAGTTTGGCCGGGCAAAAGCCTGATCGTGTGTACGGAGCATAATAGTATGTTAATGCTTTTTTATATTTGTCAGCTAAACTATTCTTGAGAGAAAAAAAAAACACAAGAGTAAAAAAAAAAACTGTAAAAGATAAAATGTGGCCAGTATAAAAAAAATATTGAAAGACAGATATAAATGAGTTTCACGCCATAGCCTGGATGGATTCCTCCTACCTTTTCTCTATGTTGCGTTTGTCTTGCCGAGGATCTGAAACAAGATGAAGGTGATAGTTGTGATCCGTGTCTCTCCTGTGTAGGAATGAGCCTGATCCTAATACACAGCTTCTCATTGCTAGGTGACCCAGAGACATCAAGGAACAGTTACTCAATTACTCCCCGGGGACACCTTGTTCTAAGTCGTATGAGGTGACCTCTTCATTATGTGTGAAATAAATTACAGATCAGCGCTCACATACAATTAAAATCAGAAGCACATAAAATAAATCCATCCAAGTGTATAAATCTGATTATAGTGAAATTGTACATCAGAGCCTTTTATTGTTCACAGATATGATACCAAAGACACCAACATGAAGTCACATATACATCTTGTGCTTAATCAAAGGAAACTGTGCTTGTAGAGACTGTAGGAGGGCACACGCTACTATTTCACAAGCAATGCCACACTGATACTAAATATCTTTGGGTCTATGATCGTCTTAAAGGGATTGTAAAAGGGAAAGTTTTTTTTTTAATCTTAATGCATTCTATACTTTAAGATAAAAAAAACTTTGGTGTGCAGTAGCCCTCTTCATCCCCCCTCATACTTACCTGAGCCGTCTTTATTCAGCAATGTTGGAGGAGTTTCTAAGCTGCCTGGGACTCACCTCCTCATTGGCTGAGACAGCAGCGTGGAATGATTGTCTCCTGTTGCTGTCAATTGAAATCATTCAGCCGATCAGGAGAGAGGGGGCCGGGCCGGGTCACGGCTCCTTGTCTGAATGGACACAGGGAGCGGTCACACGGCTTGGGTGCCCCCATAGCAAGCTGCTTGCTGTGGGGGCACTCAACAGGAGGGAGGGGCCAGGAGCACCGAAGAAGGACCCGAGAAGAAGAGGATCTGGGCTGCTCTGTGCAAAGCCAACTGCATAGAGCAGGTAAGTATAACATGTTTATTGATTAAAATTCAAACAAAAAAACAAAACAAGACTTTAAGATCACTTTAAGACACACAAGACAAAATACGTCTAACGTACCTGTAAGAAGACGAGCGTCAGGTTTTGCATTGATAAAGACCCCTAGAGGGTGTTCACGTAATCTTAAAGCTCTGGGGTTAGGCAGTGTAAACTCCTCCTCCTCAGCCAGATCCTCTAATACCATCTCACCGAGAGTAAACCCTAAATACAAAGAATGTTACAATTAGTTTAAAGAGACATCACCAGCACGGTGCACTGCAGGCTCTCCAACGCAGACTTCCCACAGGAGGAAGAAACAGTTTGTTCCTGAACTTTTCTGTATCTGTCTAAGTACATGGATATACGTATCGTAAGACCAGTATTTAACCGCTTACTTACCATGGCAATTTATTTCCTTTTTTTACATACATGCTAAAAGCGGCCAAAAATACTTAGAATCCCCAAAGATTATACATATTTTTTTTTAAATCAAAAGCCCTGGAGAATAAAATACTGGCTGTTGCAATTTTTTATGTTACATAATATTTTCATTTATCAAATGCACATTTTCAGGAAAAAAGTTAAATAAATTTAGGTGCACACAAAAAAAAAAAACATAGTACCCCTTTTCTTTGGTAAAATATAACATATGATGTTGTGTCAAGTAAATAAATACCAAACATTTAAAAATGTTAAATTGCGCATGCCTGTGAAATGGTGACAAAACGCATCTAAAACGGTTTATAGGCAATGCGTTAAATGCCTTAACAGGTTATCAGTTTCAGGTTAAATGTGAGCTATAGTGCTATAATTAGCGTCGCTCCAATGTTCATGGCAATACCAAACATATGCAGTGCAATTATCGCTTGGAATGGGGGCGCTTTTCATTTTTTTATAATTATTTTAATATAAAAAAATTAATTTAACTTTATAGCCATCACGGGGGGGGCCGTGACTGGTACTCTTACATCAGGGTTACTGTATATTAACACCCCTGATCCCTCCCCTGCACTTCATCTGATAAAACACAGATCTGCTAGACTCCAGGGAAAGACAGCTCCAAAACCAGAACTGACGAAAACCTTTTTGATCCTGGCTTCATTCATTCACAGAGGAGATTGGGGAATGGGTGTTCCTCCATCTCCTCTGTATGCAGCCGACATGAATGCTTACAGAGTTTCCAGGCTTCCCTGTCAGACAGGAGAGCCTGGGAAAAGCATCGGGACGTTTGGGTCCCCTTCTGAGCACTGCAAAAGTGATTGGGCAGCTGGAAGCCTGATTGCATGGCTATATATATATATATATATATATATATATATATATATATATATTTATATATATATATATATATATATATATGGCCTCTAGGCAGCAAGCGGTTAAGCCACAATGTTAACCTCTCCACAAATATGTTCGCGGCATGGTTGTCATGCTAATGCTTTGGTATCAATACTGGAGTTACTGACCTGGAATCAGCACGGAGATGAGAAATACTAAGCCAGGCAAAGATAGGCATCTCATTCATTTCTACTCCCTGTTATTTGCCCTAATGTTAGATGGCTTATTCACAGAAATAAACTACATTTTTGATGCATGTGCAGAAGAACTGAGGGGCCTTCTGGAAGCATTAATGAGATGCACAGTTTTGATTAGGCAGGAATCTGGACAAGGTAATGCCGCGTACACGCGATCACTTTTCAGCATGAAAAAAAATGTTGTTTTTAAAAACGTCATGTAAAATGATCGTGTGTGGGCTTCACATCGTTTTTCAGATTCTGAAAAATGGAAAAAAAAATAAAAAATTCGAACATGCTGCATTTTTTCACGTCATTTTAAATAAACTAGTTTTTCGGGGTGTAAAAAATGATCATATGTGGGCTAAAACGACGTTTTAAACCCGCGCATGCTCAGAAACAAGTTATGAGACAGGAGCGCTCGTTCTGGTAAAACTACCGTTCATAATTGAGTAAGCACATTCATCACGCTGTAACAGACAGAAAATCGCGAATCGTCTTTTACTAACAAGGAATCAGATAAAGCAGCCCGAAGGCGAATAGAACTTCCCCTTTAGAGTGCCGTGGTACGTGTTGTACGTCACCGCGCTTTGTTCATCATTTTTCAAAAACAATGGTATGGGGGCAACATCGTTTTTAATGATGAAGTTGGAAAAACGTCGTTTTTTTTTTCATGCCGAAAAGTGAACGTGTGTACGCGGCATATGAGTAGGACTTTGGGAAGGATTTTTTTTTTTTATTATTATTGCTGTTTGTCCACTGAGGAGACTACCCCTCACTTCCTGTCCTGGTGTCAAAGGAGAAGTAAGAGTGCAAAGTATTGCAATAGGAACACAAACAGCTCCAAAATAGAGTAGGAAGAGTTGGGGACAAGCATACAGCAAGTAAAGTCAGCGGAACCGATTCAACTGACTCAGACAGCAAGTCCTCTTTAGGCCCCATGCACACTAGGGGTCAGATTTACAGAGCCCTTACTCCGGTCTATCTCGCGCTAGACCGGAGTACTTTCAAATTACGCGCATCGTTTCATTAGTCTGAATCCTCAAACCATGAAACGACGGCTTCGGGCTTCAATCCGACTGGCTTACGTGTTCGTACGCCTTCCGATCTACGCTGCAATAAATTTGCGGCCACTGAATGGAGTTCCCGTCGTTTTCCGCGTCGGGGTATGCAAACGAGCTTCGAATTTCAACGTTTGTTTTTATTTTTTACGTAAGTCGTTCCGGGAATAGGAATGTACGTAAACGACACTACTCAAACAAAAAATGACATAACAACGTTATTTCGCGCAATGCACAGCGGGAAATTTCTGAACGGAGCATGCCCAGTTCGATCGCCGCGGGGGCGCGCCTAATTTAAATGCTTCACGCCCCCTAATCGCGTATTTCGATTCCGCCGCGAGAAATACACTACGCCGCCGTACCTTACGGGCCAAAATCTACATGAATTCGTCGTAGAGCCAGGTAAAATACGGCGGCGTAGTGTATCTCTGATACTCTGCGCCAATGTAATTGTATCTGAATCTGGCCCTAGGTTTTTAGCCACAGTCCTGCTTACAGCAGCCTATCAAACTTTTTGAGAGGCTGACAGCTGCTGCTTTTTTCTTTATTTTTAGCTGACTCAAACCACATTCTACAACAAAAAATACATTAACAATCAGCTGCAAAGATAACCCATATTTCACACTACACAAAGTTAGGTACGCTATACTGGAAGGTTCTTACCTCTTCCAGGGCCAGCAGGCTCTCTAGGAGGATGGACTTCTTTAGGGTCTGGGTCCACTGCAGTTGCCAGATTTTCTATTGTGTTGACCAGCTGCCATCATAACAAATCACATTAAATACATTCAGGTATGTGTCTTACTATAAGTTATAAAGGCAGTATTTTTTTTTTATTATTGTGTACTTTAAAGCCCCATACACACCATCAGATTATCTGCAGATTTTTGTCTTCAGATTTACCAAAACCATGTAGTGCAAGGGCCTGCCTGATTACATACATATTAGATGGTTTTGGTAAACCCGAAGACAAAAATCTGCAGAAAATCTGATGGTGTGTAGGGGGCTTAAGATAACTTAAAGTTATTGTAAACGATCACCTTGCGAAACAATGAAAAGCAAAACATTTGTGTGTAGATATAAAAAAAAAAAAAAAAAACATATTCCAAATACCCTTTTTTATAAGTAATCACATTCCCTCTGTTCTCAGCTGCATAAGAGCTGGGGGAGGAGAAGCAGCACATTGAGCTGATCGTTGAAGGAGAACACACAGTTCCCAGCATAGCTAGAGAACTGACCACGTTGTGTTCTCCTGCTTAGTGTGGTCAGTTTTTACTAGGAAAGCAGAGGGACTGGCAGGAACACCAGGGATTTCACACAAAGAAAGCAAAATAAAGACAACAGGATACTTTTTCATACAAGTTCATGGTACAGCAGGCACATATCTGGAGTATGAAATGTTGGGGCAACAAACACTTTAACTGCACATTACATTAACCCGCTAATTCAAATTTTCCTGTTTAAAAGAACAGGCTACAATTAGTAGTAATAACTGTCCTTCAGGCTGGCCATAAGTTGGAGTTTTAAAGCAGTATTAAACCCAAAAGCAAACATTTGCTACTGATTCTTAGACGCGATGGCCACATTCGATTTTACACTTTTTTTTCTTCTATGTTCATCTGGTCAATCAGTCCATTGTTTTTCAAAAGAACAAGCTCTCTTGCAGATGTATATGTTACAGGGATGAGACAGACCATTTCCAATTGACAAAAACTGCTTCCAGTAATCAACTTTTATTTATAAAAAATGTTTATTTAAAAAATGAAAAAGTGTAGTATATTTAAATCTGATGGTACATCAAAACACTCTGTGCTCCTTCATCTAGATTAGGGGTGGGTATGAATGGATAATTAAAGAAACAGCCCTCCGACTTAATTATCACCCACTGCGCTAAGTTGAGAACCTAAAACCTAGCTGCTGCTATAGGAATGTAAATGCGAGAAATAATATACAGTGCGGAAAATAAGTATTTGAACACCCTGCTATTTTGCAAGTTCTCCCACTTGGAAATCATGGAGGGGTCTGAAATTGTCATCGTAGGTGCATGTCCACTGTGAGAGACATAATCAAAAAAAAATTCCAGAAATCACAATGTATGATTTTTTTAACTATTTATTTGTATGATACAGCTGCAAATAAGTATTTGAACACCTGAGAAAATCAATGTTAATATTTGGTACAGTAGCCTTTGTTTGCAATTACAGAGGTCAAACGTTTCTTGTAGTTTTTCACCAGGTTTGCACACACTGGAGGAGGGATTTTGGCCCACTGCTCCACACAGATCTTCTCTAGATCAGTCAGGTTTCTGGGCTGTCGCTGAGAAACACAGAGTTTGAGCTCCCTCCAAAGATTCTCTATTGGGTTTAGGTCTGGAGACTGGCTAGGCCACGCCAGAACCTTGATATGCTTCTTACAGAGCCACTCCTTGGTTATCCTGGCTGTGTGCTTCGGGTCATTGTCATGTTGGAAGACCCAGCCTCGACCCATCTTCAAAGCTCTAACTGAGGGAAGGAGGTTGTTGCCCAAAATCTCGCAATACATGGCCCCGGTCATCCTCTCCTTAATACAGTGAAGTTGCCCTGTCCCATGTGCAGAAAAACACCCCCAAAGCATGATGCTACCACCCCCATGCTTCACAGTAGGGATGGTGTTCTTGGGATGGTACTCATCATTCTTCTTCCTCCAAACACGGTTAGTGGAATTATGACCAAAAAGTTCTATTTTGGTCTCATCTGACCACATGACTTTCTCCCATGACTCCTCTGGATCATCCAAATGGTCATTGGCAAACTTAAGATGGGCCTTGACATGTGCTGGTTTAAGCAGGGGAACCTTCCATGCCATGCATGATTTCAAACCATGTACCGTGTATTCAAACCGTGTATTACCAACAGTAACCTTGGAAACGGTGGTCCCAGCTCTTTTCAGGTCATTGACCAGCTCCTCCCGTGTAGTCCTGGCTGATTTCTCACCTTTCTTAGGATCATTGAGACCCCACGAGGTGAGATTTTGCATGGAGCCCCAGTCCGAGGGAGATTGACAGTCATGTTTAGCTTCTTCCATTTTCTAATGATTGCTCCAACAGTGGACCTTTTTTCACCAAGCTGCTTGGCAATTTCCCCTTAGCCCTTTCCAGCCTTGTGGAGGTGTACAATTTTGTCTCTAGTGTCTTTGGACAGCTCTTTGGTCTTGGCCATGTTAGTAGTTGGATTCTTACTGATTGTATGGGGTGGACAGGTGTCTTTATGCAGCTAATGACCTCAAACAGGTGCATCTAATTTAGGATAATACATGGAGTGGAGGTGGACATTTTAAAGGCAGACTAACAGGTCTTTGAGGGTCAGAATTCTAGCTGATAAACAGGTGTTCAAATACTTCTTTGCAGCTGTATCATACAAATAAATAGTTAAAAAATCATAAATTGTGATTTCTGGAATTTTTTTTTTGATTATGTCTCTCACAGTGGACATGCACCTACGATGACAATTTCAGACCCCTCCATGATTTCCAAGTGGGAGAACTTGCAAAATAGCAGGGTGTTCAAATACTTATTTTCCGCACTGTATATTAAACAAAAGAGCGAAAAAAAGTTAAAATCCTGTGATAATCAGTGAAAAAGTGAAGAAGAGTTCATAGATAAATTATTAGTGTCAATCTTCTCAATCTTCCACCACACCGCCTGTGCTCAGTGAATCCTTCACCCTTCCAAAATGCGCACTCACCACAAATAAATGCCCAGCACTCTCGTGTTGAGGCACAAAAGCAAAACTCCAAATCACTCCAAATAATCGATATCAGTGTCCAATTCAGTGGTAAATTCCAACGTGTTCACATAAATAAAGAAAAAATAGCACTATAGCGTAATATTGTAAAACCAGTTTTAATCACACCACTAAAAAAATCTTCATAAAATGCACTCACAAACGTGATCTTTTACCAAACATTGAAAAACAAGTGACAGCATAGGTTTCCAAGTATCCAAAACAAGCTAGTGGTCACGGCGGACCCTCGATCGTTCCCAGTGTACTCGCAGCACCCTGGACGCTGCTCGATGTAAAGATGGTAATGGAGTTAGCCAGCTAGAAGTATATCGTGCGTCCGTATGGTTTACACAGGATCATTTATCTTTGATCCTGTGTAAACCATACGGACGCACGATATACTTCTAGCTGGCTAACCTATGAAACCTATGCTGTCACTTGTTTTTCAAAGTTTGATGAAAGATTACGTTTGTGAGTGCATTTTATGAAGATTTTTTTTTAGTGGTGTGATTAAAACTGGTTTTACAATATTACGCTATAGTGCTATTTTTTCTTTATTTATGTGAACACGGAATTTACCACTGAATTGGACACTGATATCGATTATTTGGAGTGATTTGGAGTTTTGCTTTTGTGCCTCAACACGAGAGTGCTGGGCATTTATTTGTGGTGAGTGCACATTTTGGAAGGGTGAAGGATTCACTGAGCACAGGCGGTGTGGTGGAAGATTGAGAAGATTGACACTAACAATTCATCTATGAACTCTTCTTCACTTTTTCACTGATTATCACAGGATTTGAACTTTTTTTCGCTCTTTTGTTTAATATTTCCGTTTTGTATGTTCATGTTTCACTGTATCAGGTGATTTATGGTATACGATATATGTTATGTGTCACATATAGTCACATTATTTAGTTAGTGGGAATCACATTTTTCACTACTTTAAGCGCTGCTTTTATATATTACATGTCACCTGTTTAGTTTGATGGTGTAGTACATATAGATTAGGGGTGCTCTAATACAATAGGTGTATTACTGGCCGGATCACCAGGTGAAAACATAGGAAAAAAAATAACTAAAACAGAAAATTAGTGCAGCCACCACATCTAAGGATTGGTAAGTTGCAATATATCACTTGCGGTTCTGGGCTTAATACTGCTTTATAGCTCAATTACACGCAGCAGATCACTCAGAGGGTCTTTGACAAGTGGAAAGGAGATGTTATATCGCCTCCTTGCCCTTGTCTGCAGGACGTGTACAGTACAGCCCTATCCTCTTTCATTTGCAGCTTAAAGGGGAGCGTTTATTGGGTAGTAAAAATGTGTTTTAACTGCATGTTTTTACTGCCCCCACATATCATATGACCATAAGATTTTAGGTGACAGGTCTTGTATGTTAACCTCTTAAGGACCGCCTACTGCACATATACGTCGGCAGAATGGCACGGCTGGGCACATCAACGTATATATACGTTGGTTCTAGTACCCAGCCGTGGGTCACGGGCGCACGCCCGCGGTGCGCTCCCGTGACCCGGTCTGAAGCTCCGGGACCGCGGGACTCGCGGACCCGATCGCCGCTGGAGTGCGGCGATCGGTCCCCGGAGCTGAAGAACGGGGAGAGCGGTGTGTAAACACAGCTTCCCCGTGCTTCACTGTGGCCACAGCATCGATCGCGTCATCCCTGTTATAGGGGTACGTGATCGATGACGTCATACCTACAGCCACACCCCCCTACAGTTGTAAACACACACAGGAAACACACAAATCCTACAGCGCCCCCTTGTGGTTAACTCCCAAACTGCAACTGTCATTTTCACAGTAAACAATGCAATTTAAATGCATTTTTTGCTGTGAAAATGACAATTGTCCCAAAAATGTGTCAAAATTGTCCGAAGTGTCCGCCATAATGTCGCAGTCACGAAAAAAATCGCTGATCGCCACTATCAGTAGTAAAAAAAAAAAAAATTATAAAAATGCAATAAAACTATCCCTTATTTTGTAAACGCTATAAATTTTGCGAAAACCAACCGATAAAACGCTTATTGCGATTTTTTTACCAAAAATAGGTAGAAGAATACGTATCGGCCTAAACTGAGGAAAAAATAAAAATTATATATATTTTGGGGGGATATTTATTATAGCAAAAAGTAAAAAATATTGAATTTTTTTCAAAATTGTCGCTCTATTTTTGTTTATAGCGCAAAAAATAAAAAACCGCAGAGGTGATCAAATACCACCAAAAGAAAGCTCTATTTGTGGGGGAAAAAAGGACGCCGATTTTGTTTGGAAACCACGTCGCACGACCGCGCAATTGTCAGTTAAAACGACGCAGTGCCGAATCGCAAAAAGGGGCAAGGTCCTTTACCTGCATTTTGGTCCGGCTCTTAAGTGATTAAATGATGGTTTATACAGAGAGGTTCATAAAAATGTAAAAATCATTGTCCAAAATCTTAAATTCCATTATCAGTCCACATTGATGCATCTACAATGGTGTGATGCCATTTGTAAACATTTCCAATATCCCAAAAAATCAGGCTGCTTATGAGAAGCCTTACTGTTCCTTCTCAACTGAAATCTATCAGACGTAAATTCCAAATACAGTAAAAGTTGGCTGGAATGTGTTCTTGCTTACCAGCTCAGTATTGGCAAAGTCTCTCTCCATGCTTTCTGCCATATTCTGCAAGGCTCTTAGCTGGAAATCCATCTCTTTCAGTCTGTAGAAGGCATCATTACTTTCTAAAGTCCTAGGTGTCCAAACTCTTGGAAATGGTTCTTCAGCATTTACAGACGGCTCTGGCTGTATAACACCATTTACAGAGCCGGGCTGGCCATCCTCTAACCTTGGCTGGCTCTGGAATATGTCTAATGAATAAATCTCTAAAATCAAAATAAAAGCAACGTATTAAAACTGGAGGGAAGGAGAATGAGGCCTTACGTTTATTGCTTACAATGTAGCTGATATAATAAGGTTACAAAAGAGGGCTGAGGATCGGTAGTGAAGTACTTTTTCAATTCAGTTGAATATGTTTGGAATACAAACTAGAATCCCTTACTATGGGCAACTAGTTTTTTTTTCCTATTCTAGAATGTTATTCAGTGACTAAAGGATGACAATTCAAGCAGAAGTGACACATTCAATTCACATGCAGTCCTATTTCTACATTAGCTGAAGGCACAAAGTATACCCAAGCATCATTTACCACAGAGGAGACGGGGGAAAGGATGCTCCTCTATCTCCTCTGTGCACAGCCAAAATAAATGCTTACAGAGGCTCCAGGCTCCCCTTTCGGGTTGTAAAGGTTTATTTTTTTAAATAACAAACATGTTGACTTCAATAACGTTGCGAATAGGGACCTGGACAGACTGTCAACGACACCCCTTGATGGTCCAGCCCATTCCCACACCAGGTTCGGCAAGCTTCTTTCTGACCTGGCCCTGATAGACACATGGAGACATCGCTATCCCCAAGATAGGGCGTTCTCATTTTTCTCAGCAACGCATAACTCCATGTCGCACATAGACCTTATACTAATATCCCGCCCTCTTCTTCCAATATTAGGAGACATGGGTTTTAATCCCTGTATCCTCTCTGACCACCCCCCTATTGGGCTGACTCTCCCCCACTACATATACCTGAAAGCTCAATCCCTTCTGGTTAAAGGTTGTTCCTGATTTAGAGGAAGCCGGTGACGAGTGGGATTTTTTCTAACCAACAGGGACAAAGGCGCCATTCGATGTGGTCTGGGATTCATTTAAATCCCATGCCCGTCTGACTTTATCTCAGCGCATATCCAGGTACAGAAAAACCTCATCACCGGTGGTTAGGCAAGCAGAACAATCTTTTGCGCATATAGAGAAGGATTTCATCAACAACCCCTGACCATCCACAGCCAACCAGCTACAGCTACAGGCACGCGTGGTGAACAGTCTCAATTTTGAAAAGGCAGAGAGGAAGATATTTTATACCAAACAGAGGACGTACGAATGTAGGGAACGGGCGGGACGTCTCCTGGCCTACCTAGCTCATTTGGACCACAAACCTCCCACGGTGGTTTCCCTCTGAACTGCCGACAATGTACTGATTACTAACCCTGATATGGTGTCTGGGGAGTTCCGCTCCTTCTTCGCATCCCTATATTCTTCTGCCGTCAAATCCCCAGGGAGGAGATTGAGGCACTCATAGCTGGCATAGAATTGCCCACACTTTCCAAATCTCAGATTGAGATGCTGGAGGCTCCCATTACCAAGGACAATAAAAGTAGATGCAATGTCCCACCTTAACCCATCTCAGGTTCTGATGGTCTCCTCCTTGAATTTACACTGATACTCTAGTCCACAGGCTTCATGAGCTATTCTCTCACATATTTAAGTCTGGCTCTCTACCCTCGTCCATATCCGCGGCCTATATAGTGGTTATACCCAAACCTGGCAAGAACCTAGAGCTCTCCGAGTCATATCGCCCTATATCCCTTCTCCAATTGGATATTAAGATTTTGGCCAAGGTTTTCGTGCTGCGATTGAATACAGTGATTCTTACCCTAGTCCACCCAGATCAGACTGGATTTATGCCAGCTAGGAACACTGCGTACAACTTGCGTAGACTTCATATGAACCTACAAGCTGAGCATGACCAGTTGGGTTCCAGAGTTGTGGTGCCTCTTGACGCTGCAAATTGGGAATATCTTCGGATATGCTTTGCACGGTTTGGATTCTGACCCATCTTTATTAAGTGGATCCGACTTTGCTATCATAGTCCTAGCAAGTAAGTGAATAATTTATATAGTGCTACAAATGCGAACTAAATTGCCTCAAGGCGCTTGGTATCCATTTCCTTCTATTTAGCCTTCAGAAAAGATGAGTCTTGAATTTTTTTCCTAAAGGCCAGGTGATTTTCTTCTGTTCGGATATCGGTTGGTAATGCGTTCCACAATCATGGTCCTTGGACTGCAAATCTGCGTTCTCCTTTGGTCTTGTAGCAGGCCTTGGGCATTTGTAGTAGATTTTGGTTAGTGGACCAAAGAACACAATTGGGGTTGTGGTGTTTTATTTTCTTGCATAGATATTGGGGGGCGGTTCCTGGAACACATTTGTGCGTCAGGCAAAGGGCCTTGAATGTGACTCGGTCCTTTACGGCCAGCCAATGGAGGGACCTCAGGGACAGGGTAATTGATTCCCAGGGTTTTTTTCCCTGTTTTTCCCTAGCGCCAGAATCTTGGTCAATGGGCGGGTCTCTGACCCCTTCCCTCTTTCAAGGGGCGCGCGTCAGGGCTGCCCCCTCTCCCCGCTACTATATGCCTTGGCGGTAGAGCCCCTTGCCTCTTCCCTGAGAACACATTCAGGTATTCGGGGCTTGCGATGCAGAGGTTTGGGGGAAACAGTTTATAAGCAGATGATATGCTGCTCTATTTGGCTGATACAGGCCCATACCTAAAGTCAGCCCTAGGAGGTCAAACAAACTTTTGGTAGTTACTCTGGATTGAAGATCAATTGGGACAAGTCCCAAATCCTTCCCATTGACATAAGTGTCCCCATGAAGACTCAGGCCTCCTCTCCCCTCATTAGTGTCATTAGAAATATCTAGGCATAATAATCACCCGCTCTCCGGAAGATTTTGTTAAACTTAATTTAGAGCCCCTGATAGCAACCCTGAAATCCAAGACACAGACATGGGACAAACTACACCTGGGCGTCATGGGTCAGGTGAACTTAATTAAGATGAAATTGTCCTGCTTCCCCAGTTTTTGTACGTCTTGTGGCACGCACCGGTATATCTACCCCTTAGAATCTAACGAAGCTATTCTTAACTCCTTTGTGTGGTTGTTAACCTATACTAGTTAGCCTATACTATCCCACTTCTATTACCTTGATAAACATGATAAGGACCGCTACCTGGCTTTGGTGTGCTCCCTGTACATTCGTGGACATACCCATCCCATCCAGTTTTTCTTCAGGGACCCTGCGGATCCATGGGTGTTGGGAGACCAAAGGGGGCTGTTGTACACCCATTGCAAGATCTGGGAATTGTTGAGACGCAGATTGAAAACGCCACCCACACATTCTCATACACGTTTATGGGACAATCCCGGGTTAGCAGAATTGTTAACCATACCAGACCATGTGGCTTGTGGCTTAACCAAAGGGTGATGACTCTATCAGATGTATATTGTGGTGCTACATTGAAAAAACAATTCAGAGAGGACTTTAGTCTCCCGCACTTCATGCATTTTCGGTAGATCCAGCTTCGCCACGCCATCCAGACTCAATTTCATGCAACCACCCACCCTAATTTGTAGCAGACCTCGATGTTCACTCATTGCTCCATTGGACTGTGACCCTACCTCACACACTGACTATGTTTGACTGCCCACAGAGCGTTTACCCTGGCGGGCACGTGTACTCTATGCTAGGTGGCACTTCTCGACATGTCTCTGAATAGCCATGTGCATGCACATGCACCTGACCCATGTTGCCGTTGAGATATTGGAACATTCACCAAACTTTTTAGACACACCTTGTATAATATATATATGCTGTCTCCTGGCAAACACACTGGTCCCAGAAGAGTGGGGACCAGTAAAGGCGTGCCACGCTACTCGCGCAGTAGGGAACCGGGCAGTGAAGCAGCAACGCTTCACTTTCTGATTCCCTCACCGAGGATGACGGCGTGGGCACCCGGGAGACCAGTGATTGCTCGGCCTCGGCTGCCGACATTGCGGGTACGCTAGACAGGTAAGTGTCCATTTTTTAAAAGTCAACAGCTGCAGTATTTGTAGCTGCAGGCTTTAAAAAAAAGAATTTGGGTGGACCTCTGCTTTAACTTGGAAACTGCAGAAACTTTTTGAAGACCTCTCGCATGTATATTTTGGAAGACCTATTTATCGTACGAATATTTTGTGCTCTACATATGGAATTTGCTGTCTATCTAGAAGTGGTTACCTGTGTTGGGAAGCAGTCCTCTGGGCAATGCATTTTTCTTAGAGGCTGCCATGAGGTGGAGATCAGCTGAGGAAGGAAGCCTCTCTATATCTGGGATTTGCTGTACAAAATTTTCTTCATCCAAGTCTGTTACAGCTAGTAGATGCTCTTCACCCTGCAGTGTGAAGGAAAAGGGCAATTAAAAATTAAGAACTTAATATATTTCAAACAACAGAGGGATAAAAAGTTGTTGCCTATTCCAAACAATTATGTTCCACATGTAGATTTTTCAAAAACAGAAAAATACTGCAGACAATCTCACACAGAAGCCATGACATCACAAACAAGCATACTTTCTAATGCAAAGTTTTATTAAATTAACCACTTCATGATCACGCTATAGATGACACCTCCAGCGCAGCTCTCTCATTTTGGAATGGCGTCCATGGAAGTCCTCCCAGAACCACGCGCCCCCCTGGGGCGCACATTCTGGCGAGCTCTGTTATTGTTGTGTCCTACAGACACAGCTGATCACAGATCACGGTAAAAGGCCAGTCACAGCAACCCTTGTGATCAGCACAACTTATCACAAGAAAACAAACTTGCCGATTATCGGCATTTCTTTCCTTGTGTGCTGTCATAGTGTGAGAAGAGGAGAGCTGGTAACCGGCAAGTGTGACAGGGGACATTTACACAGACAGTGATCTGATCATCAGTGTCCCGATAATCAGTTCAGCCCCGTCAGTGCTTCCTATCCAGAGCGCATCAGTGCACATTAGTGCTTCCTCATCAGTGCCGCCTATCAGTGCTCATAAGTGGAGCCTCATCAGCACTTACCATTGAAGGAAAAAAATTACTTATTTGCCAAATCTTATAATAGAAACTAAGAAAAAAAAAAAATCAAAATTTTTGGTCTTTTTCCCATTTGTTTAGCAAAAAAATAAAAAATCCAGTGGTGATTAAATATCACCAAAAGAAAGCTCCATCTGTCTCAAAAGACTGATTAAAACTACATTTTACATCAAAATTAACACTGCACTACCACATTAGAAAACAGTATGTATCTACTAAGCTGCTAATTTTAAAAATACGTGCAATGGCATTACTGTCAATAGTTTACAGTTTTTTATATTATATATATATATATATATATATATATATATATATATATATATATATATATATATATTCAAGTTGTACTTATGTTTGTCAAAAAGCAATACTTTTGTTTGTTTTTGAAACGTGGTTTTATTTATAAAGACGTTTTATATATGACAACAGCTAAATCTATGTCTGTAGTGCATGTTCAAACCTTAATGCCATAAATAACATGTTATTAGATTTTTACTCCAGCAGTATATAATGAGTTTGGCAATTATAAAGAAATGCTTAAATAATGCAATAAAATGTACCTAACCCCATTTAATTTTAGTCGACTAAAATGTACTGGGGATTTTGGTCGACTAAAACTAAACCAATATACTAAAATTAAAATGGCATTTTAGTTAAAAGAATATAACTAAATAAAAATGTTATGTCAAAATTAACACTGGCATTGGCAGAATAGGGGTGAAAGTGTCCAGTACTGAAGTGGTTAATCCCAAAACCCTAAATTATCTTAAATGGAATATCCAGTAGTAGTCAGTCACATTCAACTGGACTTGTCCTGTAATGTCCAGACAGTTTTGCAGCTTATCCAAGCCTCTTCAACATTACAGAGGAAGTTTAGTTGAACGACTGGTTACGCTATACTTTGACCTTAGTAAATGAGAATCTTCACAGAAGATGTCTTACATGTGGTGGTGAAGTGTCTTCCTTCTGAAACATCTTTTCCCGCTGCTCATCATATGGAAAGTTTAAAAAGAGCACTGGGGGCAAGTGCTGGGGGTGGTCAGCTGAAAGCTCATCTGCAAGAAACAACTTTGAAATTAACTACGTGTGTCAAATTATTTAGGACATTGATATTGCATGACAATTCCAAACAATTAGATTCCACATGTATATTTTTCAAGGACAGAAAAATACTGCAGACAATCTAACACAGAAGCCACAATATTCCTTTAATGTATTTATAGCCGAACTCCAGGAAAACTGCTAAATAGATTTAGGGCCGAAACAACTAATCGATTATGTAACATAATGGGGTTAAAACAACTAAAATTAGCCCTTTATAGTACAAAAAAGCAAATCACTGCTGTAAATATTACTTTCACTGTCCTACAGTAAAAAAAATTAACCCCTTCCAGTAGCGATTATTTGCTCTCTTTTGTACTTTTTTCTTTTATTTTTTAACCCCTTTATGTTACTAAACATCTCAGGCTTGGTTCACACCTCTGTTTTTTGGTGCTTTTTGCAGAAACACACTACAGATCATTTACATGTTTTCCTATGGGACACGTTCACATCCATGATTTTTCAGCTGCTGCGTATTTGGAAAGGGCAAGGACTTTTTAACGCAAAATGGTGCTATTTTTTTTGGTCCAATATAATTCAATGAAGAAGCCGCAAAAAAAGCATGTAATGTGTGTTTGCAGCAATTTGTGTTTTGTAATCTGCCCGACAACAAATTGGCCCAAAATTGAAAAAAAAATGTTAATTAGGCTATTATTCGATACAATAATCGGCCAGGAGGGGGGGACACTGACCACCAGGGTAAGGAGGGGGGACACTGACCACCAGGGTAAGGAGGGGGGCACTGACCACCAGGGTAAGGAGGGGGGGGGCAACTGACCACCAGGGTAAGGATGGGGGGGCAACTGACCACCAGGGTAAGGAGGGGGGGGCAACTGACCACCAGGGTAAGGAGGGGGGGGGCAACTGACCACCAGGGTAAGGAGGGGGGGGACTCTGACCACCGGGGTAAGGAGGGGAGGGGGGGGGGGACACTGACCACCGGGGTAATGACCACCAGGGTAAGGAGGAGGGAACACTGACCACCAGGGTAAGGGGAGAACACAGAGGTGAAGCTTAAAGCAAACCTGCTGCTTTGCCCATTCCGCACATGCTCACCTTTAATGGTTGGCTCCTTTGCAACTCTGTTCAGTGGTGTCTGTTGGTGTCTCATAGACATTAGATCATCTCTTGATCCTGCGAAAAAAAGAAGAAAGACATTTGATGTCTATGTGCACAGTGAGGATTAAAGAGCATGCACACACACTTGCACAAAATCTACTCCAGAGCAATCTTCAAAACATTCCATCTGGCATAGTCAAGTCTGTCAAATAGGAGGTATGTGGTAGGAATGATGGCTTACCAAAAGCACCGGTCATCATTTCCTTTGCTGCAGGCTTAACTCGTACACCAGGAAAGAACTTGTGTCTTATGTCTTGTATGTCAGAATTAATACATAGACTTGTCTGATCACACAGGGTTACTTACATGAGAAATTGTACCTGTTACCTGTTTCCAGCCAGGGTTATGTCTCAACAGTAGATGATAATATAGTAGGGACACAATGTAAATCATTTTTGGGATGTGTCTGTGCTATAATTAAAAATGCAACTAGCTTTTTATGCACACTGTTAGTGATACTATTTTCAAACAGATCTCCAAACATTGCAAATAATATAAAAGAAAAAAGGACTGAAATGTCACAGCAAATGTCAGGAAGGGATGGGGAATCTCTTAATAGTCTTGGGAAAGCAGAGCAATGGTGAAGGCAAACTTCAAGCTCATCATTCAACCAATGCTTAGTATGAGGAGTTTTACAATGACACAAAAAGGCCTCTGAAAGGAATCTGTGAGATCAGACCTGCAGCTAGAGCAGAAGGGGCCATAGAAATGCTATGAAGTTCTTCTGTCCTTTTATTCTCAAGAGGCTTAGGTGATGTACTGGGAGCTGCAGCAGGAGGCAAGCAGTGAGGCAGATTATTATACATCTCTTAATATGCTTCATAGACCATTCATTAATCTTCGTGTCATCATGGCTAAGGACGGGGAGCTGAAGTATGGGTCATGACCTATAAATAATGCAGAGTAATTATCACTGCACTCTCAGTAGATCTTTGCAAATGCATATGTAGTCAGAAATTGCCTGCAATGGCCACATTCATTCATATTAACAATCTTTCATGTATGTATAATTTCAGTCTGAACAACAAATAAACTAAAAAGTAAGCTACAAGCAGGCCCGGACTGGGACAAAAAATAGGCCCGGCCATTTTAGACTGAGCAGCCCGGGGGGGGGGGGGGGCGGCGGCGGGGGATAGATAGGAAGGAAGATAGATAAAGAAAAACAATGGATAAAGATAGAAAGAAGGGAAGGAAGGAAGATAGATAGATAAAGAAAAAATATAGATAAAGATAGAACAAAAGAAAGAAGGGAAGGAAGGAAGGAAGGAAGGAAGATAGATAGATAGTAGATATAGATAGATAGAAAGGAAGGAAGATAGATAAAGAAAGAAAGATAGATAAATATAGAAAGAAAGAAGGGAAGGAAGATAGATAAAGATAGATAGATAGATAGAGATAGAAAGAAAGAAGCGAATGAATGAAGATATTTAGAAAGAAAGGAAGATAGATAAAGAAAGAAAGATAGCTAAAGATAGAAAGAAAGAAGGGAAGGAAAAAAGATAGGTAAAGAAATAAAGATAGATAAATATAGAAAGAAGGGAAGGAAAGGAGATAGATAGAAAGGAAGATATATAAAGAAAGAAAGATTGATAAATATACAGGGAGTGCAGAATTATTAGGCAAATGAGTATTTTGACCACATCATCCTCTTTATGCATGTTGTCTTACTCCAAGCTGTATAGGCTTGAAAGCCTACTACCAATTAAGCATATTAGGTGATGTGCATCTCTGTAATGAGAAGGGGTGTGGTCTAATGACATCAACACCCTATATCAGGTGTGCATAATTATTAGGCAACTTCCTTTCCTTTGGCAAAATGGGTCAAAAGAAGGACTTGACAGGCTCAGAAAAGTCAAAAATAGTGAGATATCTTGCAGAGGGATGCAGCACTCTTAAAATTGCAAAGCTTCTGAAGCGTGATCATCGAACAATCAAGCGTTTCATTCAAAATAGTCAACAGGGTCGCAAGAAGCGTGTGGAAAAACCAAGGCGCAAAATAACTGCCCATGAACTGAGAAAAGTCAAGCGTGCAGCTGCCAAGATGCCACTTGCCACCAGTTTGGATCAGAGCTGCAACATCACTGGAGTGCCCAAAAGCACAAGGTGTGCAATACTCAGAGACATGGCCAAGGTAAGAAAGGCTGAAAGACGACCACCATGAACAAGACACACAAGCTGAAACGTCAAGACTGGGCCAAGAAATATCTCAAGACTGATTTTTCTAAGGTTTTATGGACTGAGAAATGAGAGTGAGTCTTGATGGGCCAGATGGATGGGCCCGTGGCTGGATTGGTAAAGGGCAGAGAGCTCCAGTCCGACTCAGACGCCAGCAAGGTGGAGGTGGAACTGGTTTGGGCTGGTATCATCAAAGATGAGCTTGTGGGGCCTTTTCGGGTTGAGGATGGAGTCAAGCTCAACTCCCAGTCCTACTGCCAGTTTCTGGAAGACACCTTCTTCAAGCAGTGGTAAAGGGAGAAGTCTGCATCCTTCAAGAAAAACATGATTTTCATGCAGGACAATGCTCCATCACACGCGTCCAAGTACTCCACAGCGTGGCTGGCAAGAAAGGGTATAAAAGAAGAAAAACTAATGACATGGCCTCCTTGTTCACCTGATCTGAACCCCATTGAGAACCTGTGGTCCATCATCAAATGTGAGATTTACAAGGAGGGAAAACAGTACACCTCTCTGAACAGTGTCTGGGAGGTTGTGGTTGCTGCTGCACGCAATATTGATGGTGAACAGATCAAAACACTGACAGAATCCATGGATGGCAGGCTGCATGAGTGTCCTTGCAAAGAAAGGTGGCTATGTTGGTCACTGATTTGTTTTTGAATGTCAGAAATGTATATTTGTGAATGTTGAGATGTTATATTGGTTTCACTGGTAAAAATAAATAATTGAAATGGGTATATATTTGTTTTTTGTTAAGTTGCCTAATAATTATGCACAGTAATAGTCACCTGCACACACAGATATCCCCCTAAAATAGCTAACACTAAAAACAAACTAAAAACTACTTCCAAAAATATTCAGCTTTGATATTAATGAGTTTTTTGGGTTCATTGAGAACATGGTTGTTGTTCAATAATAAAATGAATCCTCAAAAATACAACTTGCCTAATAATTCTGCACTCCCTGTAGAAAGAAAGAAGGGAAGGAAGGAAGATAGATAAAGAAATAAAGATAGATACATATAGGGAAGAAAGGAAGATAGATATAAAGGAAGAAAGATATATAAAGAAAGAATGATAGATATAGATAGATAGAAAGAAAGAAGGGAAGGAAGGAAGATGGATACAGAAAGAAAGATAAAGATAGAAAGAAAGAAGGGAAGATAGATAGATAGAGAAAGAAAGATAGATAGATAGAGAAAAAAAGAAGGGAAGGAAGGAAGATAGAGAAAGAAAGAAAGATAAAGAAAGAAAAAGAAAGAAAGAAAAAGAAAGAAAGAAAGAAAGAAAGAAAGAAAGAAAGAAAGAAAGAAAGAAAGAAAGAAAGAAAGAAAGAAAGAAAGAAAGAAGAAAGAAGATAGATAGATAGATAGATAGATAGATAGATAGATAGATAGATAGATAGATAGATAAAGATAGATAGATAGATAGATAGAAAGGAAGGAAGGAAGACAGAAAAAGATAGAAAGAAAGAAGATAGATAGATAGATAGATAGATAGATAGATAGATAGATAGACAGAACTAAAGATAGATAGACAATGGCGGTGCGTCTATAGAGGGCACCGGAGCACTGCCCCCTCTGGCTCAGCCGCGACAATAGGCACAGTGGCGACAATGTGGGCACAGTGGCATCAATAGGCACAGTGGCGACAATGGGCACAGTGGCTGTGTTTGATGGCATGGCACAGTGGCTGCGTTTGATGGTATGGAACAGTGGTGACAATTGATGGCACAGTGACTGCATTTGATGGCATGACACAGTGGTGACAATTGATGGCACAGTGGTGACAATTCATGGCATGGCACAGTGACTGCGTTTGATGGCATGGCACAGTGGTGACAATTCATGGCACAGTGGCTGCGTTTGATGGCATGGCACAGTGGTGACAATTGATGGCACAGTGGCTGCGTTTGATGGCATGGCACAATGGTGAATTGATGGCACAATGGTGAATTGATGGCACAGTGGCTGCGTTTGTTGGCATGGCACAGTGGTGACAATTGATGGCACAGTGGCTGTGTTTGATGGCGTGGCTGCGTTTGATGGCATGGCACAGTGGTGACAATTGATGGCACAGTGGCTGTGTTTGATGGCATGGCACAGTGACTGCATTTGATGGCATGGCACAGTGGTGACAGCAGAACAGTGTCTGTCGGGGAGAGTGGGCGGGGCAGACAGAGAAGTTGAGTAAGAGAGGGGGGCGAGGAGTAGAAGCAGATCCTCTCCTCTAACTGGTCATGCGGGCAGCAAGAGGAGGGGAGAAGTGTCATAGCTGGCTTTGATATGCCCAGCTCATCTCTCTCTATCTGGCGCTGTGTTGGTGGTGTACACCCTGGGGAGACATGACATGCGACACGGGGGCCGCCGAGGGCTGTTCGCGGGCCGCAACCGTCCCGCGGGCCGCCGATGCCCACCATTTGCCCGGTATGCCCTATGGCCAGTCCGGGCCTGGCTACAAGTAAGCAGCTTATAAACCTGAACAACTAAAAAATGTACAAGTTGAAAAATACATAAGCAGAGGTAATCTTTAGTTAAAAACTACATGCAACAATGATTAGCAGATCCAGAAAAACAAGCAGCCAAAGAGATAAAAGGTAAGTGCATCCAGTGTCCCTCCCACATTCCAAGCCACCCTATTCGTTATTGAGGCCATGCGGGGGGGGGGGGTTATGTCACAAAGCCATGATTTGCATATAACTGTAGCTGCCAAAATCTTTGAATTTATAATTGTGTCCTGCTGCCTGCACTCAAAAAGTTTCCACACTTTTTTTTCACTCTGTTAAATATAAAATAGTAGGGGTGCAACGGATCAAAAAAAACTCACGTATCGGATCATTTTTCGGATCAGCAAAAGAAAAAAAAAAAGACTAATCTTGTTACACCCACCAGAGTTTTATATTTCACAGTTATTTTCAACACAAAACGGAGCTCATGTGCTTAAATACAGAATATGTAAATCTGACGGACTGTTTACATGTTAAATTTTAAAAGCCGCAGCAAACCTGCTGACCTTACATGCTTGCTAATGTGACAGAACACCTCTGATTTTCACATTTAACTAAATGTGTTCTGTCACATTAGCAAGCATGTAAGGTTTGCTGCTGCTTTTAAAATGTACATGTAAATAGTCCGTTGGATTTCCAAATACTGTATTTCAGCACATAAGCTCCGTTTTGTGTTGAAAATAACTGTGAAATCTAAAACTCCATTGGGTGTAACAAGATGTCCGCTTGCCCCCTTCTCACTATCATTACTGTGCAGGAGTGCGGGGTGGAGCAAGATGGCAGTGACGAAATGTCACTTCCTGACTAGACAGCCGCCGCCGGGTGTACCAAGATGGCCGCCGCTCCGGAGCTAGGCTGAAGCCAGGGACATTTCTATGGCCGAGGCTGCGGAGCACTCCGCGAATCGCGTGGTGTGCCAATCCATACAGGGTGGCCCGTTTGGATCACGGATCGGTGAGGATCCGTTGAACCACTATAAAACAGTGCAGAAACTATTTGAAGACCCCTTGTGTACACTTGCACACGTCCCTGCCAATTGGTCTAGGAGGAAAAAAAGGATATTACTACACTGGACTGATTTCCCCCCAAGCTATGCCAGGTACAAGGGACGTCTGAACAAAACCCACACCCTACACCCCACCCCACACAAATAGAAAAGGTCTCTGCAGCAGGGCTGGTGCAAGGATTTTTGACACCTTGGGCGAAACCACATTTGCCCCCCCCCCCCCCTGCCTTGCTTATGTATACCACACCTTTTTAATGAAGTGCCCATAAAATGCAGCCCACTAGTGCCCATCAAATGCAGCCTCACCAGCGCCCATCAATTAAAGAGAAGAAACACCAGTGGCTCGGCGCCCTAGGCAGCTGCCTATTTTGCCTAGTGGTAGCACCGGCCCTGCTCTGCAGCAGTTAGTTTCCCAAATGAATAGGCAATACAGAGAACTCTTACATGCAAGTGAAATCTGATGTTTAAATTGATATGCTTTATTTTTTTCCACCTAAAATTATCTTTTTTATGGCCTATAAGCTCCATACAGATGAACCATGACACCATGCTAACATTCATCACAGAGGAGATCAAGGGTTAGTCCAACAAGACATGCTGGCCTCTTTAGGTATTACATAAGCTTTTCCCACACATGCTCTTAACTGTATTGTGCATAAGACCAGATTATGAACAAGAAAAAAATAACTCAGGCCATGGTTTGCCAACCTCATATTTAAAGTGTTACTAAAACCAGGACCGTGCATTCACTATATCTGATCTCCCACAGTACACAGAATATGGCAATGCAATTATTTTAGTAGTTACAGCAGTCTTGTGACTTCTAGAAGTGTCTGGTTAAGCTTGTAGAAAAAAAAATTTATTCTCCCATGATTGTCCTATGAGGATTCAGGACCCCTGACCCTCTGTCTGGGCAGTGCTGATTGGCCCTGTGCTGATCCCATGCATTCTCCCAAGAAAAAAAAACTTTCAAGTAATACACACCAAACTGAGCATGTTCAAACTGACTCCAAAAGGTCTGTACCATCAGGAGATGGATTGGGGACAGTGGAAGTAGGGGAGGATCAGGGAAGACAGGATTGAATCGCTTTTTTACACAATGCAGAGGATTAACCCTGGCTGGCAGTCTCCACTCTAATTTATCCCAAAGGTGTTCTATCGGGTTGAGGTCAGGACTCTGCAGGCCAGTCAAATTCCTCCACCCCAAATTCACTCATCCATGCCTTTATCTAGTCTTCCCAGAAGAGTTGAAGCTGTTATAGCTGCAAAGGGTGGGCCAACTCAATATTGAACCCTACGGACTAAGACGCTATTAAAGTTCATGTGCGTGTAAAGGCAGGTGTCCCAATACCTTTGACAATATAGTGTATATGCTGGTAGGGGGTGGGGGTTTAGCAGAGGCACTTTGTAAAATTACCATTTTACTTTGCCCTGCATAGGCAAATTTGTATATTATATATTTATTTATTTATTTTTAGATCAAATAATTCACAAACAAAAAAACAACAACATTAGCCCCGAAAAAGACACCCACCCTCTCCTTAGTTCCCCAGCAATGAGGTTACCCTTACAAAAACAGGCAAGAGAGCATCAAACAGCCAGGGAGGGCCATATATGTGTATGTATGTGTGTGTGTGTGTAGTGTGTGTGTGTGTGTGTGTGTGTGTGTGTGTGTGTGTGTGTGTGTGTGTGTACAAATAAATGTTAAAAAATCATATGTGTGTGTCTCTCACAGTGACATGCACCTGTGACAATTTCAGACCCCTATATTTCCAAGTGGGAGAACTTGCAAAATAGCAGGGTGTTCAAATATATTTTCTGCAATACAGTGCGGAAAATAAGTATTTGAACACCCTGCTATTTTGCAAGTTCTCCCACTTGGAAATCATGGAGGGGTCTGAAATTGTCATCGTAGGTGCATGTCCACTGTGAGAGACATAATCAAAAAAAAAAAAAAATTCCAGAAATCACAATTTATGAATTTTTAACTATTTATTTGTATGATACAGCTGCAAAGAAGTATTTGAACACCTGTCTATCAGCTAGAATTCTGACCCTCAAAGACCTGTTAGTCTGCCTTTAAAATGTCCACCTCCACTCCATTTATTATCCTAAATTAGATGCACCCGTTTGAGGTCATTAGCTGCATAAAGACACCTGTCCACCCCATACAATCAGTAAGAATCCAACTACTAACATGGCCAAGACCAAAGAGCTGTCCAAAGACACTAGAGACAAAATTGTACACCTCCACAAGGCTGGAAAGGGCTACGGGGAAATTGCCAAGCAGCTTGGTGAAAAAAGGTCCACTGTTGGAGCAATCATTAGAAAATGGAAGAAGCTAAACATGACTGTCAATCTCCCTCGGACTGGGGCTCCATGCAAAATCTCACCTCGTGGGGTCTCAATGATCCTAAGAAAGGTGAGAAGTCAGCCCAGGACTACACGGGAGGACCTGGTCAATGACCTGAAAAGAGCTGGGACCACCGTTTCCAAGGTTACTGTTGGTAATACACTAAGACATCATGGTTTGAAATCATGCATGGCACGGAAGGTTCCCCTGCTTAAACCAGCACATGTCAAGGCCCGTATTAAGTTTGCCAATGACCATTTGGATGATCCAGAGGAGTCATGGGAGAAAGTCATGTGGTCAGATGAGACCAAAATAGAACTTTTTGGTCATAATTCCACTAACCGTGTTTGGAGGAAGAAGAATGATGAGTACCATCCCAAGAACACCATCCCTACTGTGAAGCATGGGGGTGGTAGCATCATGCTTTGGGGGTGTTTTTCTGCACATGGGACAGGGCGATTGCACTGTATTAAGGAGAGGATGACCGGGGCCACGTATTGCGAGATTTTGGGCAACAACCTCCTTCCCTCAGTTAGAGCTTTGAAGATGGGTCGAGGCTGGGTCTTCCAACATGACAATGACCCGAAGCACACAGCCAGGATAACCAAGGAGTGGCTCTGTAAGAAGCATATCAAGGTTCTGGCGTGGCCTAGCCAGTCTCCAGACCTAAACCCAATAGAGAATCTTTGGAGGGAGCTCAAACTCCGTGTTTCTCAGCGACAGCCCAGAAACCTGACTGATCTAGAGAAGATCTGTGTGGAGCAGTGGGCCAAAATCCCTCCTCCAGTGTGTGCAAACCTGGTGAAAAACTACAAGAAACGTTTGACCTCTGTAATTGCAAACAAAAGGCTACTGTACCAAATATTAACATTGATTTTCTCAGGTGTTCAAATACTTATTTGCAGCTGTATCATACAAATAAATAGTTAAAAAAAATCATACATTGTGATTTCTGGATTTTTTTTTTTGATTATGTCTCTCACAGTGGACATGCACCTACGATGACAATTTCAGACCCCTCCATGATTTCCAAGTGGGAGAACTTGCAAAATAGCAGGGTGTTCAAATACTTATTTTCCGCACTGTATATATATATATATATATATATATATATATATATATATATATATATATATACACACACACACGTTCCTTAATGGCGACGTTAAAGTTTACATTCTATAAAATATTTATCACACCATAAAAGGGGACAATACAATGGACAAACAAACTAGCATGCAAAAACAACCAAAGAGTAGACCTGAAGCAGAAGTAACTGCCACCAGCGGACTGCTAGAAAAGGCGTCATAGCTTGTCCCCATGTTTATAAGAGATTTGGAGGCTACAGTGAAGGATAAAAGAAGGAGCACAAAGCAGATCAGCATCATAATCAGTGACGGAAAGCCTCATCAGGTAATATATATTTATGTACTGAATCACCAATAAGTCCCATTTGATCAAAAGAGAATGTTTAAACTTTTGGATAGTCTTATAACCTAATCTATATAAGGTGACCAAATAAAGAATAAAAGAAGTTCAGCAGCTTTTGAAGGCTTTGTTCGATTACCTAACTATTGGAAATTCATGAAATGAAGGAGTGCAATTCACATGTTTAACTGTTTATAACACTCTCTATAGGTGAGAGGGTGAAGGTGCAGGAGGGCAACTGTTGATCACATTGGGAGATGTTTGGATATTTATCTTGATTTGTGAACATGTGTTAAAACTTGTGTATTAACACGTAATATTTAAATACACTTATTTTATTACTATTACAAATTTTTAGGCCTCATGCACACTGGACAGCAGCAGCTTTTTTTTTTACAGCAGCTGTTTTTGGCAGTAGAAGGTTTTTTTCTACAGTCATTAAACTGTCCATCATGTTATCCTGTGTCCATGCCCACATAGGCTGTTATAAGCAGTTTGGGCAGTGGTGTTTTTGAACACTAAAAGAAACCCAGAACTAGTGGGTTCTGAGAGACATTTTTTAGCTGTAAAACGCTCAAAAACGTCACTCACGAGCGTTTAACGTTTTTGATCCATTGAAAAAATATTTTGAAAATAAAATTTTCTTAAAAAAAAAAAAAAAAAAACGCTAATGCAGAAAAACATTAAAAACGTCAATAAAAGCAAAAAAAAAAAAACGCTATTGCAAAAAGGTTGAAAAACCCACTGCACAGCTACTGACATTTTTATAACGTTATTTTAACATCCAATGTGCATGAGGCCTTTAAATATAACTTTTAGGCACCAATATTTGGTAACTAGATAGGAGCTACTAGGAGGCTTTTGGTGTTATATTTTTTCTTTTTTTTGGATGAGATATTAGATCGTTTATGTTAACAGTACATTGCCATTTATTTATGACATATGTTTGCACAGTAGGAGCTTTGGTGTAATGATTTTGATTTATTATTCTGGTTTATGGAAGTGTTGCCGTGTCTGTACATAAAAGGACAATATATGATCTGAGATAGATTATTCTGCATATTTATCAACTATGGGGTATCTGTTGTCGGCTGTCCTTCCTCTCCCCTGAAGCAAGCGCTGGAAATGGATCACATGAATGGACACAAGCACCCTGAGAATACTTTCCTCTACTACAGGCTAGTTAGTATAGGACTTAGAGTGGGGGTGAGAGTAGGTATAGGTTAACCCGGACTTCCGCTTTAACTACTTGAGATCCGCGCTATAGCTGAATGACGGCTTTAGCGCGGATCTAAATTACCAACAAGCCGTCAATTGACGGCTTGTCACCAGCAGCTTCCCTGCGCGCGCTCCAGAGCGCGCTGCGGGGAAACACTGTGTTGGCCGTGTCCCTTGGACACAGCCAATCACAGATCGCTGTTAACGGCCAATCAGAGTGGCCGTTTGCAATGCGATCTGTGGGCGAATGAGAGATGATCTCATAGATCATCTCTCATTGCCGTTTTACACAGAGACAGCGTCCTGTCTCTGGAGAGGAGGAGACCGATCTGTGTTCCTTGTACATAGGGACACAGATCGTTCACCCCCCCCTCAGTCACCCCCCCTCCCCCCACAGTTAGAACACTATGCAGGGAATACATTTAACCCCTTCCTCACCCCCTAGTGTTAACCCCTTCAATGCCAATCACATTTATACAGTAATTAGTGCATTTTTATAGCACTGATCGCAGTATAAATGTGAATGACGCCAAAAATGTGTCAAACGTGTCCGATGTGCCCGCCATAACGTCGCAGTCCCAATAAAAATTGCAGGTCGCCGCCATTTCTAGTAAAAAAAATAATAAAAAATAATTCTGTCCCCTATTTTGTAGGCACTATACATTTTGCGCAAACCAGATGCTTATTGCGATAAAAATTTGTTTGTACCAAAAATATGTAGAAGAATACGTATCGCCCTAAACTGAGTGTTTTTTTTTTTAAATTGGGATATTTATTATAGCAACAAGGTATTTTTTTTCAAAATCGTCACTCTTTTTTGTTTATAGCAACAAGTAAAAAATATTGTTTGTTTTTGAAAATCGTCACGTTTATAGCGTACCAAAAATATGTAGAAGAATACGTATCGCCCTAAACTGAGTGTTTTTTTTTTTAAATTGGGATATTTATTATAGCAACAAGTAAAAAATATTGTATTTTTTTTCAAAATCGTCACTCTTTTTTGTTTATAGCGCAAAAAAAAAAAAACGCAGAGGTGACCAAATACCACCAAAAGAAAGCTCTACTTGTGGGGAAAAAAGGACGTAAATTTTGTTTGGGAGCCACGTTGCACGACCGCGCAATTGTCAGTTAAAGCGACGCAGTGCCGGAAGCTGAAATATCACCTGGGCAGGAGGGGGGTATAAGTGCCCAGTAAGCAAGTGGTTAATATAGTAACTTTATGGATCTATACATCAGGATTGCAAAGGCCAGCTATGGCTTCTGGCCCGACATCTACTTAGCCTAGTTACCCGAGTACCAAATGTTACCCGAGTGTGATATTTGGGATAATGCACATTTACCAGAGTCTGTGTTGGTGCCAGCATCATGAACTTCAGGTGGTCTTTTCGTTAAGGAAGCCAAATAATGTAACTCTGCCATAGTTGGAAGCAGAGGGCCTGGGATCTGATCTGCCAACTCCGCTTCAAACGAGCCTGAAACAAATATCTTCAGTTCAGAGACAGTATGCTACAAACCCACTACAGTCAGTTGGAAAGGTCACAAAGTAATACACAAAAAAAGGATTTTTAATAAACAGCTTACCTGTAAAATCCTTTTCTTGAAGTACATCACGGGACACAGAGCGCATAGCCATTACACTTGGGTTATATGGGTACATTCAGGTGTGGACACTGGTGTAATCAATTTCACAGGAAGTTTCCTCCCTATATAACCCCCTCCCACTGGGAGTGCTTCAGTTTTGTAGCAAGCAATTCTCCCGAGGTTACACAATGTTCCCCAAAAGAGGGGTGGGAGCTCTGTGTCCCGTGATGTACTTCAAGAAAAGGATTTTACAGGTAAGCTGTTTATTAAAAATCCTTTTTTCTTTATCGTACATCACGGGACACAGAGCGCATAGCCATTACACTTGGGATGTCCTAAAGCAATGCTCTATGAAGGGAGGGAGACCGTAAGGCCAAGAATAGCCAAATAAAAACATTGTCAGGAGAAAACATGGCTCCATCAACAGAAACACAAGGGGGCGTGAACCGGGCCAGAGGATTCTATACTGCTGCCCGTAGGACCGCCTGCCCAAAAGCTGCGTCTGTACTCTTTGCAACGTCCAACTTATAAAATTTAGTAAACGTATGTACGGAAGACCAGGTTGCCGCCTTGCAAACCTGTGCCATAGAAATCTGATGGTGTGCCGCCCAGGAGGCACTCATGGCCCTCGTAGAATGGGCTTTAACTGATAAGGGAGGTGGAACGCGCTTCAGACCATAGGCCTGAAAAATCAGCTGCTTAATCCACCTAGCCAAGGAAGACTTGGCAGCCGGCTGACCCTTCTTGGGGCCATCCGGAAGAACAAAAAGCACATCTGTTTTCCGAATCTTCTCTGTAGCCTTGAGATAGACCCTCATGGCTCGAACCACGTCCAAAGTATGAAGCCGTCTTTCCTCTCTGGACTGGGGAGTAGGAAAGAAGGAAGGTAGGACTAGGTCCTGATTCAAGTGAAAACTGGATATGACCTTAGGAAGGAAAGAAGGTTGAGGCCGCAGAACAACTCTGTCCTTATGCAGAATAAGGTATGGCTCCCTGCATGATAAGGCTGCCAGCTCGGAAACCCTTCTGGCTGAAGCCATAGCCACCAAGAAAACTAACTTTCGGGTTAGTAGCACAAGAGGGATTTCTGTCAGAGGTTCAAACGGCTGCCTTTGTAAAGCTGACAAGACCAGATTTAAATTCCAGGGGCAGAGGGGAGCTCTAATAGGGGGATTCACATGCAAGACCCCCTGCAAGAAGGTTTTCATAAGCGAATGGGTGGCCAAGGGTCTTTGAAACCATATTGATAAAGCCGACACCTGCCCCTTTAGAGTACTAAGAGCCAACCCTTTGTCAACGCCAACCTGGAGGAATCGCAAGATCCTGTCAATAAAAAACTTTCGAGGATGCCATTTTTGAGACTCGCACCACTCCACATAGGTTCTCCAGACTCTGTAATAAATATTTCTGGAGACCGGTTTCCTAGCCTGAATCAACGTAGCTATTACCTGATCTGAGAGGCCTCTGCCTTTAAGAATTAGGGATTCAGCCGCCAAGCCGTCAAATTTAGCTGCTGTGAAGCAGGATGGCAGATTGGGCCTTGAGACAGCAGATCTGGGCGCAGGGGGAGCGGCCACGGCGCCCCGACTGACATCTTCACGATGAGTGCGTACCAAGCCCTCCTGGGCCCGGCTGGAGCCACCAGGATCACAGGCCTGCGCTCCACCCGGATTCTCCGTAGAAGGCGGGGAATCATCTGCAGTGGAGGGAACGCATACAGAAGAGAAAACTGGTGCCAAGGGGAAACCAAGGCATCGGTCCCGTAGGCCGAGGGATCCCTGGCTCGGGATATGAATTTGTCCAACTTTTTGTTGGATCTCGTTGCCATAATGTCCACGTCTGGGACTCCAAATCTTTGGCAAATCTCTTGGAATACCTGGGGGTGAAGCGACCATTCCCCCGGGAGCAACTGTTGACGACTCAAAAAATCTGCTTGAGAATTGTCTATCCCTGGGATGAACACCGCCGAGATGCAGGGTACATGGGCTTCGGCCCATGAGAAAATCAGGTTTACTTCTCTTTGGGCTGCTGGGCTCTTCGTGCCCCCCTGGTGGTTTATGTATGCCACCGCAGTGGCGTTGTCGGACTGTATCCTTACTGGCAGACCCTGAAGGGGGAGAGTCCAGGCGATCAGGGCCAGTCGAGCAGCTCTGATTTCCAAGATATTGATGGGAAGCAGTTTCTCTGCCCCCGACCACAGCCCTTGCTGGGTCTGTTCTTCTAGAACTGCCCCCCAACCTAACAGGCTGGCATCCGTGGATACTATCTTCCACGAGATGGGGCAAAAGGATTTCCCTTTTGACAAATTTTGAGAGACCAGCCACCAAGACAGGCTGCGCCGGACCTTCGGGGGAGAGCACTAACGGACGATCTAACGCCTGAATGGACTTGTTCCAAGCAGAGAGAATGGCTGCCTGAAGATATCTGGTATGGATCTGGGCGTAGGGCACAGCCTCGAAGGCGGCCACCATCTTCCCCAGCAGTCGCATACATAGGCGAATAGTCGGCCTCTTCTTGCCTAAGATCATTTGAACTGCTTGGGCTATTGATCTGATCTTTGCTTGAGGTAAAATTATCCTCTGGCAGTCTGTATCTAGCCGAAGGCCTAGATATTCCAACTGCCTTGTGGGTTTCAATACCGATTTTTCTAGATTTACAATCCATCCGAATTCCTCTAGATGCTGAACTGTGCGACCTACTGCCTGATTGAGGTTGGAGGCTGAGCTGTCGATAACCAGAAGATCGTCCAAGTATGCCAAGACTAAAATGCCTTCTGTCCTTAGGACGGCTAGCACCGGGGCTAACACCTTTGTGAATACCCGCGGAGCTGTTGACAACCCGAAAGGGAGGGCTACGAACTGGTAATGGCGGTGATCTATCATAAACCGAAGAAACCTGTGATGTGCCGGGTAGATCGGCACGTGCAGATACGCATCTTTTATGTCTATAGATGCTAGAAAGTCGTCTTGATGTAGGCTGGCTGCCACCGAACGTATGGACTCCATACGAAAGGTCTGAATGTTTAGAAAGCGATTTAGGCGTTTGAGGTCCAAGATAGGCCTGACGTCGCCATTGGGCTTTGGTATTATGAAAAGGTTGGAGTAGAATCCCAGACCCCATTCCTGGGTTGGTACTTCTACGATTACTCCTTGGAGTAAGAGACGATCCAATGCTTTTGCAAGAGAGGCCCTCTTTAATGGGTCGCTTGGAAGACTTGACCCCTGAAAATGAGGAGGGGGGACTTCCCGAAACTCTAGCTTGTAGCCCGTGGTTACCACGGATCTTACCCAAGAGTCGGGAATTCTGGTCTTCCACACTTCGGAGAAGAACCGAAGCCTTCCCCCCACCCAAGAGAGTGGGGGCGCCCCTTCATGAATCTGACTTAAGGACTGGTTTAACCGGCTTGCGAGACCATGGCCTCTTGCCTGTCGTGGCTTGTCCTTGTGGGCGGCTATTAAATGCTGAACGCCCGGGAGGCCGTCGATACTGACGGGAAGTTGAAGGGGCCGAGCCTGCGAAGGCCTGTCGCTTAAATGCGGGCCCACATGATCTATTCTTGATGGGCAAGAAAGAACTTTTACCACCTGATATGGTCTGGATATATTTATCTAGGTCTTCACCGAATAGTCTCCCACCATGAAAGGGAAATCCTGCTAAAAGCTTTTTGCAGGGTGCCTCTGCTGACCAGTTTTTTAGCCACAAAAGGCGACGCATATGAACCAACAGCAGAGATAAACGGGACGCCTGTTGAACGGAGTCCTTAATAGCATCTACTGCAAAGCAGAGAGCTCTTGGGAGGTCAGCCAATTCACGAGCTTGCTGAGCCGGTATGTCCCTTAATATCTGTTTAGTCTGATCCTTTAAAGCCTGACAAACGCCAATGGCTGCCACTGCTGGCTGAACCACGGCACCTACTGTGGTAAAAGAAGCCTTCAGTAGGGTCTCCAATTTTTTGTCGACTGGATCTTTAAACACCTGGACATTTTCCACCGGACAGGTCAGGGATTTATTTACGCAGGAAATGGCTGCGTCCACGGTAGGGAGTGCCCATTTCTTTGCAAATTCTTCTTCCATAGGATAGAGAATGGTAAACCTTTTAGGAGGGATAAAAATCCTATCAGGTCGAGCCCAATCCTGAAAAATCACGCTCTCCAGAAAGGGGTGAACCGGGAAAGATGCACCACCCAATGGTGCCTTCAAGGAACCTAAAGAGGATACCGCGGGGGCTACTTGTTCTGACACTGGAAGTTTAAAAGCAGTGCGAACCATATCCGCCAGAGACTGGATCCACAGGCTCTCTACTTGAGAAGCCGAAAAAATTTCATCTATAGTGGAATCTTCAATGTCTGACCCGTCAGGACTCAGGTCTGCTTGATCCCCCTGTGGGTCCAATTCCTCCGAAGAGAGGACCTCTGCATCTGAACACACCGTTTTAGGTGACGGGGATCTAGCCCGTTTGCCACCCGGCAAAGAGCGGGCAATTAAAGCAGTTAACCTTTTCTCTAGCCCACCCAGGGTGGATTCTAGCATTTCTTCCGTAACATAAACGGGAATGGGTTGATTGGGGGCCGCCTCTGCCCCTAGCACCCTCAATGGCTCCTGCACGATGCTGTTCGGTGGTCTATCTGGTGAGGGTGGGACCACTGGAGCCTGGCCCAAATCCTCTGACCCCGTTGGAGACCCCTTTACTTTTTTGGCACCTTTTGCAGCCTTAGCTGGTCCTGATCCCTTGGGAGCCATTGCACAACCTTGAGACACCCCTACAGCCAACACCCAACTGTTGTAGCTAGAAGTGAAACATTAATAAGGACAGGCTATGTAAAATCTTTTCAAAATTTTCATACGCCTGAGAAGGCGGCAATACAGAGGAAAGTCCTGTGAGTATTGCCACACCAATGCCCGTTAGCTGGAGTCCAAGGTTGCACCGACTCAGATACTGCCGGATCTAAGGCTGAGTCCCTTTAAGCAAAAAAATATTTATTTATTTTTGTCAGTGTGGACTTTTAAGTCCAGACCTGAAGATCCACAAACCACCACGGGGTGTCACTGTTAGCCAGCACTGGCTCAGCTGCGCGCTCTATGTCCTCACTCTCCACTGCTCTCAGGAGGGAATGACCAGCCAGGAAATGCTTTTTTGCTTTATCTGAGACTGACGCTGCTGGCCCCCCCCCCCCCACGCCCGCTGACGTTGTAAAAGGCGGCGCGCACGCGTGCGCCCCCCCCCCCACGCTGAAACCAACATGGAGGAAGCAGAGAGCAGAGGAGAAGCCCGGACCAGCGCTAGAACACAGACACCTGGTAAGCCACTATCTTTGTAGTGCACACATAGAGGAAGCTGTCTCCCTAGGCTTCCTAGGAACAGGAGTTTTGTCAGCCCTTCCTCTCTATACACGTGGGGCTGCAGTATCATGCTAACAGGCAAATCTGGGGGGAGTAGCAAAAAAGGATTTTTAATAAACAGCTTACCTGTAAAATCCTTTTCTTGAAGTACATCACGGGACACAGAGCGCATAGCCATTACACTTGGGTTATATGGGTACCTTCAGGTGTGGACACTGGTGTAATCAATTTCACAGGAAGTTTCCTCCCTATATAACCCCCTCCCACTGGGAGTGCTTCAGTTTTGTAGCAAGCAATTCTCCCGAGGTTACACAATGTTTCCCAAAAGAGGGGTGGGAGCTCTGTGTCCCGTGATGTACTTCAAGAAAAGGATTTTACAGGTAAGCTGTTATATTAAAAATCCTTTTTTCTTTATCGTACATCACGGGACACAGAGTGCATAGCCATTACACTTGGGATGTCCTAAAGCAATGCTCTATGAAGGGAGGGAGACCGTAAGGCCAAGAATAGCCAAATAAAAACATTGTCAGGAGAAAACATGGCTCCATCAACAGAAACACAAGGGGGCGTGAACCGGGCCAGAGGATTCTATACTGCTGCCCGTAGGACCTGCCTGCCCAAAAGGCTCCGCATTCCGTACTCTTTGCAACGTCCAACTTATAAAATTTAGTAAACGTATGTACGGAAGACCAGGTTGCCGCCTTGCAAACCTGTGCCATAGAAATCTGATGGTGTGCCGCCCAGGAGGCACTCATGGCCCTCGTAGAATGGGCCTTTACCGACAAAGGAGGTGGAACGCGCTTCAGACCATAGGCCTGAAAAATCAGCTGCTTAATCCACCTAGCCAAGGAAGACTTGGATTTTGCAGCCGCTGCCTGACCCTTCTTGGGGCCATCCGGAAGAACAAAAAGCACATCTGTTTTCCGAATCTTCTCTGTAGCCTTGAGATAGACCCTCATGGCTCGAACCAACGTCCAAAGGTATGAAGCAACCCGTCTTTCCTCTCTGGACTGGGGAGATGTGGGTTTTAGGAAAGAAGGAATGGGTAGGACTAGGTCCTGATTCAAGTGAAAACTGGATATCACCTTTAGGTAGAAAGGAAAGAAGGATGGGGCCGCAGAACAACTGCCCTGTCCTTATGCAGAACGATAAGGTATGGCTCCCTGCATGATAAGGCTGCCAGCTCGGAAACTCCCTTCTGGCTGAAGCCATAGCCACCAAGAAAACTAACTTTCGGGTTAGTAGCACAAGAGGGATTTCTGTCAGAGGTTCAAACGGCTGCCTTTGTAAAGCTGACAAGACCAGATTTAAATTCCAGGGGCAGAGGGGAGCTCTAATAGGGGGATTCACATGCAAGACCCCCTGCAAGAAGGTTCTTCATAAGCGAATGGGTGGCCAAGGGTCTTTGAAACCATATTGATAAAGCCGACACCTGCCCCTTTAGAGTACTAAGAGCCAACCCTTTGTCAACGCCAACCTGGAGGAATCGCAAGATCCTGTCAATAAAAAACTTTCGAGGATGCCATTTTTGAGACTCGCACCACTCCACATAGGTTCTCCAGACTCTGTAATAAATATTTCTGGAGACCGGTTTCCTAGCCCTGAATCAACGTAGCTATTACCTGATCTGAGACAGACCTCTGCCTTTAAGAATTAGGGATTCAGCCGCCAAGGCCGTCAAATTTAGCTGCTGTGAAGCAGGATGGCAGATTGGGCCTTGAGACAGCAGATCTGGGCGCAGGGGAAGCGGCCAACGGCGCCCCGACTGACATCTTCACGATGAGTGCGTACCAAGCCCTCCTGGGCCCGGCTGGAGCCACCAGGATCACAGGCCTGCGCTCCACCTCGGATTCTCCGTAGAAGGCGGGGAATCATCTGCAGTGGAGGGAACGCATACAGAAGAGAAAACTGGTGCCAAGGGCAAACCAAGGCATCGGTCCCGTAGGCCGAGGGATCCCTGGCTCGGGATATGAATTTGTCCAACTTTTTGTTGGATCTCGTTGCCATAATGTCCACTTCTGGACTCCAAATCTTTGGTAAATCTCTTGGAATACCTGGGGGTGAAGCGACCATTCCCCGGGAGCAACTGTTGACGACTCAAAAAATCTGCTTGAGAATTGTCTATCCCTGGGATGAACACCGCCGAGATGCAGGGTACATGGGCTTCGGCCCATGAGAAAATCAGGTTTACTTCTCTTTGGGCTGCTGGGCTCTTCGTGCCCCCCTGGTGGTTTATGTATGCCACCGCAGTGGCGTTGTCGGACTGTATCCTTACTGGCAGACCCTGAAGGGGGAGAGTCCAGGCGATCAGGGCCAGTCGAGCAGCTCTGATTTCCAAGATATTGATGGGAAGCAGTTTCTCTGCCCCCGACCACAGCCCTTGCTGGGTCTGTTCTTCTAGAACTGCCCCCCAACCTAACAGGCTGGCATCCGTGGATACTATCTTCCACGAGATGGGGCAAAATGAAGGATTTCCCTTTTGACAAATTTTGAGAGACCAGCCACCAAGACAGGCTGCGCCGGACCTTCGGGGAGATGCATAGCGTCAAACGGACGATCTAACGCCTGAATGGACTTGTTCCAAGCAGAGAGAATGGCTGCCTGAAGATATCTGGTATGGATCTGGGCGTAGGGCACAGCCTCGAAGGCGGCCACCATCTTCCCCAGCAGTCGCATACATAGGCGAATAGTCGGCCTCTTCTTGCCTAAGATCATTTGAACTGCTTGAGCTATTGATCTGATCTTTGCTTGAGGTAAAATTATCCTCTGGCAGTCTGTATCTAGCCGAAGGCCTAGATATTCCAACTGCCTTGTGTAGGTTTCAATACCGATTTTTCTAGATTTACAATCCATCCGAATTCCTCTAGATGCTGAACTGTGCGACCTACTGCCTGATTGAGGTTGGAGGCGTGAGTGAGCTGTCGATAACCAGAAGATCGTCCAAGTATGCCAAGACTAAAATGCCTTCTGTCCTTAGGACGGCTAGCACCTGGGGCTAACACCTTTGTGAATACCCGCGGAGCTGTTGCCAACCCAAAAGGGAGGGCTACGAACTGGTAAGTGGTCGGCTGATCTATCATAAACCGAAGAAACCTGTGATGTGCCGGGTGAAAGATCGGCACGTGCAGATACGCATCTTTTATGTCTATAGATGCTAGAAAGTCGTCTTGATGTAGGCTGGCTGCCACCGAACGTATGGACTCCATACGAAAGGTCTGAATGTTTAGAAAGCGATTTAGGCGTTTGAGGTCCAAGATAGGCCTGACGTCGCCATTGGGCTTTGGTATTATGAAAAGGTTGGAGTAGAATCCCAGACCCCATTCCTTGGGTTGGTACTTCTACGATTACTCCTTGGAGTAAGAGGACGATCCAATGCTTTTGCAAGCAGAGGCCCTCTTTAATGGGTCGCTTGGAAGACTTGACCCCTGAAAATGAGGAGGGGGGGACTTCCCGAAACTCTAGCTTGTAGCCCGTGGTTACCACGGATCTTACCCAAGAGTCGGGAATTCTGGTCTTCCACACTTCGGAGAAGAACCGAAGCCTTCCCCCCACCCAAGAGAGTGGGGGCGCCCCTTCATGAATCTGACTTAAGGACTGGTTTAACCGGCTTGCGAGACCATGGCCTCTTGCCTGTCGTGGCTTGTCCTTGTGGGCGGCTACTGTTAACGTTGGATGCCGTGCACGCCCGGGAGGCCGTCGATACTGACGGGAAGTTGAAGGGCCGAGCCTGCGAAGGCCTGACGCTTAAATGCGGGCCCACATGATCTTTTCTTGATGGGCAAGAAAGAACTTTTACCACCTGATATGGTCTGGATATATTTATCTAGGTCCTCTCCGAATAGTCTCCCACCATGAAAGGGAAATCCTGCTAAAAGCTTTTTGCAGGGTGCCTCTGCTGACCAGTTTTTTAGCCACAAAAGGCGACGCATATGAACCAACAGCAGAGATAAACGGGACGCCTGTTGAACGGAGTCCTTAATAGCATCTACTGCAAAGCAGAGAGCTCTTGGGAGGTCAGCCAATTCACGAGCTTGCTGAGCCGGTATGTCCCTTAATATCTGTTTAGTCTGATCCTTTTAAAGCCTGACAAACGCCAATGGCTGCCACTGCTGGCTGAACCACGGCACCTGCCGTAGCAAAGGATGCTTTTAAAAAAGCCTTCAGTAGGGTCTCCTAATTTTTTGTCGACTGGATCTTTAAACACCTGGACATTTTCCACCGGACAGGTCAGGTGATTTATTTCACGCAGGAGATGGCTGCGTCCACGGTACTGGGAGCCTCCATTTCTTGGAGAATTTTTCTTCCATGGGGTAGAATGACCGCAAATCTTTTAGGAGGGCATAAAAATCCTATCAGGTCGAGCCCAATCCTGAAAAATCACGCTCTCCAGAAGGGGGTGAACCGGGAAAGATGCTTACCACCCAATGGTGCCTTCAAGGAACCTAAAGAGGATACCGCGGGGGCTACTTGTTCTGACACTGGTAAGTTTAAAATGCAGTGCGAACCATATCCGCCAGAGACTGGATCCACAGGCTCTCTACTTGAGAAGCCGAAAAAATTTCATCTATACTGGAATCTTCAATGTCTGACCCGTCAGGACTCAGGTCCGCTTGATCCCCCTGTGGGTCCAATTCCTCCGAAGAGAGGACCTCTGCATCTGAACACACCGTTTTAGGTGACGGGGATCTAGCCCGTTTGCCTTACCCAGGCAAAGAGCGGGCAATTAAAGCAGTTAACCTTTTCTCTAGCCCACCCAGGGTGGATTCTAGCATTTCTTCCGTAACATAAACACAGGGAATGGGTTGATTGGGGGCCGCCTCTGCCCCTAGCACCCTCAATGGCTCCTGCACGATGCTGTTCGGTGGTCTATCTGGTGAGGGTGGGACCACTGGAGCCTGGCCCAAATCCTCTGACCCCGTTGGAGACCCCTTTACTTTTTTGGCACCTTTTGCAGCCTTAGCTGGTCCTGATCCCTTGGGAGCCATTGCACAACCTTGAGACACCCCTACAGCCAACAACAACCCAGACTGTTGTAGCTAGAAGTGAAACATTAATAAGGACAGGCTATGTAAAATCTTTTCAAAATTTTCATACGCCTGAGAAGGCGGCAATACAGAGGAAAGTCCTGTGAGTATTGCCACACCAATGCCCGTTAGCTGGAGTCCAAGGTTGCAGCCTCGACTCAGATACAATGCCGGATCTAAGGCTGAGTCCCTTTAAGCAAAAAAACGTCTATATTTAGACGTGCACGCGCGCGTATGCCGGACTTTTAACAGGAGGATCCACATGGAGGAGCCGCGCTGCTGGAGACCCAGGACTGGCAGTGTCAGGCGGCAGATTCAAACCCCCGGCCAGGTAGGACTCTCCAAAAGGCCCCATAGGGATCCTTACCAGTCCTAGGAAGAAAGCAGCAGGTTAGCTAGCAACACATTCTTAGACAGGGGGAACCTAGTGACCAGCCAGGAAATCCTTTTTCTTTCTCTGAGACATAGTGAGCAAGGTTGCCAATGCAGAGCTAGGCTATCCCCCCTTTTAGGTTACCCCGGAGAGCCCCCCAAGTCCCGCAGGCTCCCCCTTACCTGCTCCGCTGACAGGATGTTGTAAAAGGCGGCGCGCATCTCCGCGCCTTCAGGCCCCCCCCACGCTGAAACCAACATGGAGGAAGCAGAGAGCAGAGGAGAAGCCGGGACCAGCGGGCTAGAACACAGGCTCCTTGGACAGATCCTGGTAAGCCACTTAATCCCAAGGATGTGGAGCAAAGCTATTCCGTGCACCAACACCTAAGACACTGGCGAAAAAGCTGTCTCCCTCTAGGGGAGGGGGTTATATAGGGAGGGGACTTCCTAGTTTGAACAGGAGTTTGCCAGTGTCCACACCTGAAGGTCCTCTCATATACACGTGGGGCTGCATATAGTAATGAATCATGCTAACAGGCAAATCTGGTGTCCCGTGATGTACGAGCAGAAATACATATCTTTTAAAAGCATATATATATCTACATGTTATCTGGGTAAACATTAGTACATCCCATCCTGCCTCAATAGACATAGTGGAGATAGTGGCTGATGCACAAGCATACCATTAGCCAACCCAGAACCCCCAGGGGGATACCTACTGTCGAACCAAGTCCCGCAGGTTCCCTCTTACCTGCTCCACGCCGCAGGGTATTGCAAACTGCAAGAGGCCCAGCCTTCCCCCATCTCCGTGGGTATTGTCTTGGACCTTCAGGGAACGGGGTCCTGTGTTAAGGAACCCACACCCCTGGACCTATATAGCATCCTGGCATCAGTAGCGTTTAGTTCTTGGAAGAGACTAAGGCACTGGAGCCCAGAATCCAGCCCTCCAAGGAGAGGCATTATAGGCAAAACCCCACTCCAGCAGGGCCCGGGTACCGTACACCTTGGCTTTGAAGCACTTCGAACGGATCCGGCTAGCTATCCTGGGTCCCGAGACCTCCGAGGGACAGCTAGACGTGACCAACACCTAAGACACTGGCGAAAAAACTGAAGCACTCCCAGTGGGAGGGGGTTATATAGGGAGGAAACTTCCTGTGAAATTGATTACACCAGTGTCCACACCTGAAGGTACCCATATAACCCAAGTGTAATGGCTATGCGCTCTGTGTCCCGTGATGTACGATAAAGAAAGTAATACACAATCTTTCTTCCCCTTGATTCGCTTAACACGGACAAAGACAAGCAGACTAATGACATGGATACTGGAACCATGTCCTGTGGTCTGATGAGACCAAGATAAACTTATTTGGTTCAGATGGTGTCAAGCGTGTGTGGCGGCAACCAGGTAAGTACAGAGTACAAAGACAAGGGTGTCTTGCCTACAGTCAAGCATGGTGGTGGGAGTGTCATGGCCTCGGGCTGCATGAGTGCTGCCGGCACTGGGAAGATGCAGTTCATTGAGGGAACCATGAATGCCAACATTTACTGTTGCATACTAAAGCAGAGCATGATCCCCTCCCAAACGGGGCCGCAGGGCAGTAATCTAACATGATAACGACCCCAAACACACCTCCAAGACAACCAATGCCTTGCTAAAGAAGATGAGGGTAAAGGTGATGGACTGGCCAAGTATGTCTCTAGACCTAAATCCTATTGAGCATCTGTGGGGCATCCACAAACGAAAGGTGGAGGAGCGCAAGGTGTCTAACATCCACCAGCTCTGTGATGTTTTCATGGAGGAGTGGAAGAGGATCCAGTGGCAACCTGTGAAGCTCTGGTGAACTCCATGACCAAGATGGTTAAGGCAGTGCTGGAAAACAATTTGGGCCCAATTAGGACATTTTCACTTAGGGGTATACACACTTTTGTTGCCAGCAATTTAGACATTAATGGCTGTGTGTTGGGTTATTTTGAGGGGACAGCAAATCTACACTGTTATACAAGCTGTACACTCACTACTTTACATTGAGAAAAGCATAATAAAAATATTTACAAAAATGTGAGGGGTGTACTTTTGTGAGATACTGTGTGTGTGTATATATATATATATATATATATATATATATATATATACACACACATAGATAGATAGATAGATAGATAGATAGATAGATAGATAGATAGATAGATAGATAGATAGATAGATAGATAGATAGATAGATAGATAGATAGATAGATAGATAATTTCACTTACCTAGTGGAATTACAAATTCATTACTCTCCATTAAGTTGGGTTCATCATGAAACACTTTCTAGAAATAAGAACAGATATCTGATTAATACACGGGTAATCTGTTTTTGCAGCCATCCAGTAGAGCTGTACAAAGTTGGTGATAAATTACCAGGACAGGAAAATTAAGTTACCTCTTTTTCCACAACTTCATCAAAGTTATTTGTAGTGATGATTGAGTCTTCTGGACGAAATGTAACAGATGTTTTCTTCTCTTTCTTCTCACCTTTTTCTTTCAGAGTGCGCCTCTTTTGTCTAAAATAGAGAAGTTTCGAAGATAAACTTATTACTGATTGATTGGTTTCTCACCTTGCTATATATTCTGCAAAAAAAGATTTGTCCTGTTAGTAAACAGCATGTTCTTGAACGTTAACATTAAAAATGGCAGTATGGTATAAAACATTTGTACTTGCCTATAAATTCAATATCTAAGGACACAGCATCATGGAATTTGGGTTTTGGGTTCTTACCTTCAGATGATTGGACACTTTCAAATCTTTCAAGTACATGCCCTACAGAGCACCTCCCCTATAATCTTATATCACGCTGTGAGTCCTCAGTTTTGTAGAAAGCAATGCAGAGTGACCAAGCAATAGAAGGGACAATAGAAGAGATTTTAAACGCCACTCACCCAACCCATGTGAGTGTATGGGATGGCCTCATGCAGCGCTGATCACGTCTGCTGAACCATGTCAGGGGGCATAGTCAGTAGATTAGCGCTTTAGAAATGGGCCACCAAGTGTCATCAGAATTAGGCCGGGTTCATACTGCTCCGACATAAAAGTCCCATGACTTCTGATCCAACTTTGCCCTGCAACATCGGTCAGACTAATGAACAGGATGGGGGGGGGGGGGGGGGTGTCACAGTGTGTTTGAGAGATGTATTACTTTGTAAGTTATCATAAATTTAATGATCATCTCAATTTTAATATGTATTCAGGATGATTGTATCCTTTTGCGGATGGTTTCTTTGTCATTTGTGAAAAACGTTGAAAATGAATACAAATATATTGGAATGAGACTTTAACCACTTTAGCCCCGGACCATATTGCTGTCCAAAGACCAGAGCACTTTTTGTGATTCGGCACGGTGTCGCTTTAACTGACAATTGCGCGGTCGTGCGACGTGGCTCCCAAACAAAATTGGCATCCTTTTTTTCCCACAAATAGAGCTTTCTTTTGGTGGTATTTGATCATCTCTGCGGTTTTTATTTTTTGCGCTATAAACAAAAATAAAGCGACTATTTTGAAAAAAATTCAATATTTTTTAAATTTTACTATAATAAAAATCCCAAAAAAGATATAAAAAAACATTTTTTTCCTCAGTTTAGGCCGATACGTATTCTTCTACATATTTTTCGTAAAAAAAAAATCGCAATTAGCGTTTATTAATTGGTTTGCGCAAAATTTATAGCGTTTACAAAAAAGGGGGTCGTTTTATGGCATTTTTATTATTATTATTTTTTACTAGTAATGGCGACGATCAGCGTTTTTTTTCCGGTACTGCGATATTATGGCGGCCACATCGGACACTTTTGACACATTTTTGGGACCATTGGCATTTTTATAGCGATCAATGCTATAAAAATGAATTGTATTACTATAAAAATGCCATTGGCAGTGAAGGGGTTAACACTAGGGGGCAGGGAAGGGGTTAAGTATGGTCCTGGTGTGTTCTAACTGTATGGGGGGGGGGTGGCCTCACTAGGGGAAGTCACTGATCTTCTGTCCATACATTGTATGGACAGAAGATCAGCGTTTCCCCCGCTGACAGGAACGAAAGGTATGTGTTTACACACATACCTCCCGTTCCCCGCTCTGTAACGAGCAATCGCGGGTGCCCGGCAGCGATCGTACCCGCCGGGCACGCGCACGGGACTCGGGGGACGGGCGCGCGCGCGCCCTATTAGCTGCTACAGGGAGGACGTAGAGCTACGTGCTCCCACGTAGCAGTGCCACCGCCCCGCAGTAATATGATGGCGGGCAGTCAGCAATTAGTTAATAAACATGATATGACTTGAGATCAGTGCACATGGAGGGGGACATGGCACCTTTTTTGGGGGGGGGGGGGGGGTGTATGTGTAGCTGCTGACTTTTTTAATTTTTGGAGAGATGGGTGGGGCAGGACATCGCTAAAGGGGTTGCAAACCCTCGTGTTTTTTCACCTTAATGCATCGTATACATTAAGGTTAAAAAATTCTGACAGAGACTGGCCCCCTAGCAGCCCCGTTTTACTTACCTCGGCTGAGACACGCTGTCCCTCTCTGCATAGGGTCCCAGCTCTTAATTGGATAGATTGATAGCAGTGCAGCCGTTGGCTCCCGCTGCTGCCAATCAAATTAAATGAAGTGGGCGCCAGGGGGCGGAGCCGAATCCGGCATTTGTGTCTATGGACGCCGAATGCTGGACTCGGGAGCGCGCCCTCCTGGAAGAGTGCTTCTCCTAGGGGGTTATCTGATGCATGGAAGAGCTGCGAGAGCCGCCGAGGGACCCCAGAAGTCGAGGATTAGGACCACTCTGTGCAAAATGAGCTGCACAGTGGAGGCAAGTATGACATGTTTGTTATTTTAAATAGAAAAAAAAAGAAGGCTTACAATCACTTTAAGATGCTAATGCGACCTGGATACAACTTCAATGATATTCAATGGGCTAAAATCGGACCAAAGTAGTGCAGGAAACTTTTCCAAAGTTGGACCAACACAAGTCTGACCAGTTAAGACAGCTCTCATAGGGAATCATTGATTCACACACGTCATGCGACACGTGCTTTAAAAGTCGGAGGGTATGTCACACCAGTGTGAACTGGGCCTTAGTTGGCGCTATCCAGGATTTCCTACCCCGACATGGCCAATTCCAAGTCTCTGCTGCAGGCGAGTTCACTCAGAATTCAACATAAAAAAATACCAATTTTATAGGATTTCGATAGAAATTGTTGTCTGGTGTGCTTATTGTCGTGAAATATTATTGTAGTAGTACAATCATGGTAATGTAAGAACAGCAGTAGCAGTGGGAATCCATACTACTGGCTGTCCTTCGTGTGGGGGCCAGCCACTGATCTATGTTCACTAGGTGTCTCCTGGAACATACTGGGGGGGCTCTTTATTCACATTTGATCTGGAGCCTTCCACCACACAATCCGGCACATTTAAAGGTGTGATAGACAACCTTTAGTAATCCATTGGGGTGCCACACAGACAGTGTCGGTGACTGCACACAATTCAAGTACCTGTCACAGAGAGAGGGACATGAATTTGTGTCTTTACTGGGGAAGGGAATGGGAGAATCCATAGTAGCCGCTATTCTGTCCAACAGCAGCTTTCGAATCCGTCCACTGTGGTGCATTGTACCTGAAAAATGAAGTGGACCTAGTCTCTCAGTTCCCCATTAGGCTCCATCCACCCAGTTGATCACTTGGCCTTCAGGAGAATGATAAAAACTCATCTCTTCTGAGGCAAAGCGTTTCCTTATCGAAGGAATGGAAACAGCGCCCAGACGCGATTCAGTTCGCAAGTGTTGCGCTTTATAAGTTTCTCACTCACTCACTCAGTGACAAAGCATTGCACATAGTTGGGTAATGACATCAGTTGTATACTTGGTCCTTTTGCTTACATTTAGCTTTTGGCCAGGCAGTCTCCCGGCTGACAACTATATGAGGCAAGGGATACAGAGCTGTATGGGAAACTAATTCCCGCTAGTCTCCTAAATGGAGAACTGTCAGTTCTTAAAAATCTATTGCTGTGCCAACGACTGATTCTTAAAGTACCAGTGTTTTCCCATTTTGCTTCTACAGAATATTGAAGAACCCCTTGTGAATTGTAAAACAAATGATCATTCTGCACTTGCATCTCAGAATATACAGACATACTAAAAGTAATACAGAAAAAAAGAATGCCATATTTTGTCCTGTACCTTTTCATACTGTCCCCATCATTCACCGCTTCTTCAAAAGGATGGATGTTGGCTTTCAGCAGCTGCATACTTCCTGGATCACCTCTTTGTGCTGAATCTCGTTCAAAGTCAATCAGGTTCTGCAGGGGGATGAGCCTAGGAGTGGGACTGATCTGTAGATTCTGACAAAACATAACACACCGTCTTTCAGATTAGTCGACATGCAGTGACAGACATGCCACACTCAACAGTTTATGTTGACTACATCTGTAACTTAAATCAGTATTTAACCCCAAACCAAAAAAGCAACATATTGCAGCTTAGCAATCCTTAAATGTAGTGGCTGCAGTTTATCAGTTTTCTTTTTCAGGCCCATCCCCCCTCCTCCTCTGTTTTCACCTGGTGATCTGGCCTCTACACCTTAGGGTTCCTTCACTATGGACGAAGCAACAGAGACACCTTTGGACAGCAGTATTGTCAATTTGGGGGGGGGCGACGAGTCTTAAATGCACCGGAAGACTTAATTATATTAACAAATTGAAGCCAAACTCCAGCGCACACCTTTTAAGCAATTACAGCAAGAGAGTTTTCTTTTCTTTCGAGGTAAAAGTTTTACATAAATAAAGAAAAACTGATCATTGTAAACAACCCCTGTAAGTTGTAAATTGTTTATCTCAACCTATTACCAGCCTCATTTGCTGGACAGCTTCTTCTGTTGAAAAACAGCAGACTTAATGGCCAGATCACCAGGTGGAAATGAAAGAAATAAAGCCATAAAAAATACACAATACAATGAATAGGTCATTGCAATATAGTAAATCTGCTTTTGGGATTAATACCAGGCTAACTGTCATTGCAATAGGTCTAATTCATTTTTTTCCGCATTTTCATGCCTTGTCCTACTGTGGCCTTCTGGATCCTCCTGCCTTCTCACATTTGCAGCAGTTACACATAACCTGGCAGTCACGATGTGCAATCATTGGCTCCTTCAATTGACTTTAACCTGTATATACGGTAGCACTATACATTTGTCAAATCATTGGTTAGCTTATCCTCAAGTAAGAAATAGTTGGTAATATAATTAACCAACGTTCCAGAGCTTGGGAATCATGCAGAAAACATTCCTACGTGGGGCTTAAAGGTATTTTAGCCAATGGCACAGGAGGGTCTCCAGGAAAGTGTCTAAACGTGTAGCATTACAACAATGAACTGAAGCAATGGGTTGATAATTACCTGAATCTGTTGGGGTACATCGGCTTTCAATAGAGTAAATCCAGCCACTGGTGGACCTTTTGACTTCTCAGATGTCCTCGCCTGAGGTGTTGCCACCGATACAGTAAATCCGGGATTTGGCATGGATGGAAGATACAATGTCGGATCGGTACGCAGACATAATAAGGGCATTCCTACATTGTTCTGTGATACTTCTATAATTCTTCCTTCAGGTCTCCGTCTATTTTCCTCTGATTTGTGGAATGGTTGGTAAACCGAAACATTTGCCTTTGACAGGTTACCAACTGAATGCGTTGAGTGCCCTTTTAGCACAGGTTGAGCCCATTTTATTGCCTTCTCTGTCCTTTTGCCAGATTTAATGGCGGAACTGCTAAGATATGGAGGCGGCTGGGTTAGTTCAATGGATGACTGATGACTGGGTTGCCTATTGGATGGCCCCCATGCCTCCCTAAGCGGAGGACGATCTTTAGGCCTTGAGGGATTTTGTGCTGCAGATAGCGAGTTTAGTGACAGTAGAGTGGGTGCTGAGTGTAGTTTAAGTAGTGGAAATCCATTGAAGTTATTTGATTCTGGAGGTGGGTGGAAATTTAGAGTCTTCTGTTGTGGTGATGCTGAAGTAATTAAAGGCAGGGCTTGGCGAGGAGCAGTTCTTAATAATCCCATATTTGCTGGAATCCTTTCGCTTTCATTAACCTGGCTTGAAGGTATATTAATCTTCGGAGGTCTCTGTATAAAAAAGAAAAAAAAAAATGTTGTAATGCGTTTCAAGTTATACATAATACGGAAACATCGCCATAATTGACTGACATCTCATGATGTCCAGTACACACTGTAAGCACTCTTACATGGCTTGCATAGTCACATATTCAGTTACTTCCATATCATTGCATTTAGTGCTATCTACAATTCAATCCAAAAGGAGAATCATTCCGTTCAAAGGAATTAATCACAATAACAGATGTGTGCCGGAACAGTTCAGAATGCTGCGTTTTGGTGTGTTGACCTGCATTTTACTATCCAAAAGAATACAAATGGGATCCTCCATAAATGAAAAAGTTAACACGTGGCCATTTATTTTCCAATACTTTTTATTGGAAAAGTTTAGACTAACAATGAGGTACAAGTTTGTACTGGTGAATATCAAGCAATAGTGTTGTATTGAAAAATAACAAAAACCACTTCATCCTAATCATACATCTAGATCAGTGGTTCTCAACCTCCTAGTGCCGTGACTCCTTGAGCAAAATTTCCCAAGTTGCGGGGACCCCAAACAGTAAAATTATTTTTGTAGCATAGGTTGTCGGTATCCAAGGCAAGACAAGTAATTTGCGCCCCTAACCCACGGACATTTTGTGAACTGAATGGCCGGCTGCGATAAGGCTGAGTGGGAGGCTGCGTGCTCCAGGAACAGCCCAGCTGGGCGGCCACAGACTCCAGGGACAGCCCTGCTGGGCAGCTGCGAAAAGGCTGGTAGAGCGGTGCAGGCTTCAGGAACAGCCCAGGATTCGGGGACCCCTGGCAAATCGTCATTTGACCCCCAAGGGGGTCCCGACCCCAGGTTGAGAAACACTGATCTAAGTGATAATAGAGTGGCAATCCTCAAGCACTGCACTCTGAGAGGTAGAGTGGTGGTGTGCAGAAAGCACAGGGAGCGTGGTGGTTGGGGTCATCCATATGCAGTAGGTAATTTAAGAGGTCATAATCTCACATAATGTAATGCAGATCTACTATGCGTATACCGATCTTAAAAGGCTATGAAAATGTATTCCAGTATGAGACAAAATAACACCACGCTTCAATGCTTTGGCACAGGCTTTCAGTTATTTTCTAGCCTAAGCTTTAAATGGGAAATTAGTATAAAAAATAAAAAAGGTAGAAAAAGAAGGAAAAGAAATACAACCAATCATCACGTCCAAGACTACTGGCCCGGGCTACCCCATCCACTAAGGAGATCTCTAATTCAGGGGTTACAAACTTTTATAAGTCAAAGTTGTTTGCCCCGGAGATTACTAGCCAATTTTTCATTAATCGCGATCCAAGAGATTTTGTGCATGACCAGCGCAAGGTTAAAGTGGAAGTCCATGCAAAAACTAAAATCCCTGCATCTATAGCAACCAACATTCTAACACTAAACTATCGGCGGAAGCTCTGGTCCCACCACACTGAGCTGTGTGTGCGGGTGCAGAGGACACGTCCATCAACAGAAGACCCATAGTAAGTCTATGGGTGACGTCACTTCCCATTAATTTCACAGCCGTTGTTGGACGTGTACTCAGCAGGGCTTCCGCCCACACAAAAAGGTATGTATACTGATTTTTTATTTTCAGGGCTAGAATAGTTAGTGTTAGAATGTTGGTGGCTAAATATATAGGGATTACAGTTTTTGCATGGACTTCCACTTTAATCACAGAGGATTTTCATGGTGATTTTAGCTGCTAAAGAGATAAAGAAGGCGAGGGTTCTAAGAGGTTTTGGCAACTCACTTGATAGGTCAGAAAATAGAGTATACGAAATTAGATTATACCAAATTAAATATTCTGGTCCAGAACCACTGAACCTTTGGACAGGTCCACCAAATATGGAACATAGTTTCTTCCTGCCGGCACACCCCTGAAACAATGGGGCGAAGTGTTGGGATAGATCTTAGCCAACAGTGCCAGGAAAGAAAACATGTGGCTAGTTCTATTTTTTTTTCCCTAGTCTATGCAAATCAACTGGAAGTCAGTAAACACCTTGATTTATATGAGCGCACAGACAATGTAAGTGAGCCCCTGTGCACAGCTATTATATAATAAAAGCCTTCTTGTGGGAACACTTCTAATTCCCATTATTCAATTAATATATTAAAGGCCAACTCAAGGCAAATTGTTTAAAAAAGTCCACTAGCAAGTTTTAAACAAAGAAATCAGCTCTGGCTGCAATACTTATGTCCTCTATGGTGCTGTCCCACACAGCAATTGCTTTCAGCCACTAGAGGCCCTCAGTCTACTGGGTTAAACGATTCCCAGCATCATTAGTTTGGACTTTGCAGTAAAACGCATGTTCAACATACATTGCACAGGCTCTTCACAAATCTCCTACTATTAGAATGTGTAAGATGAACTTGTAGAGGAAGTTGCTTACCTCACACCTGTCTTCCACCCGTGGTGCCTAGCCCCATGGTGCCTAGCTGAAGATAGCACCACACTCCTTTTTGGTAGTTCCTGGAGAAGGCAGGATTGTTGTCTGAACAACTGACAGCAGATGCTTAGTCGTGCTCTGAGAAGCGATCCACCAGGGATCACTTTTCAGAGCTTTGACCAGTGTGAATATAGCCCAAGGGTGGTAAACTAAGGTAAGCATTAGCAGCAGTTAAATGAGCCTGATGCTTTGCGCTGTACAGGAAAAGCACAGGGTTCACTTTCAAAAAGCAAAAGAGATGGTGGGAGATAAAATCCTGCTTTAACATTCAGCAGAGTTTGAGTGGCATTAGAAGTGCAGCTGCTTGCTGCTAAACATACCGTTCAAACACACAAAACTACATTCTAATATATGCTTATGGAAAAAAATGCTTTAATGTACCTGTATATTCTCTTTATTGCCTGAGTGATTGACAGGATTTGTCCCAACAGCTTCACCTGTACCCGTCTTCACTGCTTGCTCCACGTCATTCTTCTGTGTCTGTAGAACAGTATTAATCACTGGAGCTGGTGGAATGACCTGAAGTGGAACCTGTCCCACAGTGGGGTTGGTCACCAGGTTCCCTGTCACTTGTGCTGTATGCTGCATGATCTGCTGTATGGCTGGCAGAGCAGCAAAGGAAGACCCCACAACTTGCATCAAGCTCATGAAGTTGATTTGCTGGAGCTAAATAAACAAAAACAAAAAAGAGTGTCACAAAAAATATATACACAATTTGAATGACTTCAAAGTCAGTATTTGTCACAATACAGTTCACTTTCAAATCTTAAAATTAAACATAAAAAAGTAAATTTTATGTATTTTATCTATTTTTATTTAGTCTTATACACTGCATACATATATACATGCGACCACCATATATAGTAATAGAGATCGATATATATAAAAATGAGAATGGGTCCTATATTGAAGCTAACATAGGTACCCTCCAAAGTGAAGAGAGCATCAAACAAAACCCTGGCATTCATCAAAATGGGCGTGAAATAAGGCCATATTATATATATATATATATATATATATATATATATATATATATATATATATATATACACACACACACACACACACACATATATATACATACAATCAAGGATCTAGAAGGTTGTATCTCAGAAGCGAACTTATAGACTCCATGATGCACACTAGTAATTTTTTTAAGATCCTAGAAGTAGTCATTAGCATTTTTGTCTGCTCCTAGAAGCTAGATAGTGTTGTCCTTTCACACTGGAGTGGTGCGGATGGTAGCGGTAAAACTCGCTGCTAGTTTTAGCAGCACTTTACCGCTGTTATAGCTGCACTTTGAAAACAGTGCTAAGCGGGCTACCAGCGCCAAAGCGCTTTTAAGGTGCTTTGAAAGCAGCGCCCATTAATTCCTCCACCGCCCCAAAGATGCTGCTTGCAGGCCTTTCTTCCTGTCCTGCACGCGCACCACCCTAGTTTGAAAGCACTCTGGCTTTCACGCTGGGGCTGCAGAAGAGGCAGTTTACAGGTGCTATGTTTAGCTTATGTTTAGCGCAAAAACACCTGTAAAGCACCTCAGTGGGAAAGGGGTCCAAGTGTCCATGCATACAACTTTAGGCTATTAGTGTTTTTTCAGCATCCAGGAGCAGAAAAAAATAGTTTCTGTATGTGTGTGCTTTTTTACAGCAGAAACGCTCCTAAATGCAGCTAAACTTTCCTAATAGTATTTTTTTAGTTTTTTTATTTTTTTTACTGAAAAAAACGCTAATAAAACGCTAATGCTCCTAAAACGCTACTACAAAAAGCTATTACCAGAGTTTTATCCATTTTTTTTTACTTAAAAAAAACCCGCTAATGTGCATAGAACCATACAAAGGATATGAAAGGCATCAATATTATAACAAATGATAAGTATCCGTATCCATACCATTATTACTAAAAGTTACAGAATTAACAGTAGAATGATGGTAATTGAGCTAATGGAAATCTGAAGGTTGACCTCATGTTATAAAACAGAGCAAGAAAGCAATAAGTAAGCAAAAACACAGAATGGATAAAAAGGGAGAAAGAGAAACACAAAACAAAGGGGGGTGGAGAATATGGAAAGCATTATAGGGAGAAAACAAGGTGGTGAAAGGGTCCAAGTACTATGGTGTATCCAAGCTGGAGTATCTGACTGAGCATAACAAGGTCAATAAGTGAATCATATATAAAGCCCTGTACACATGGGCCAGAATTTTGTCAGGAAAATAATGTTTTTCCTGACGAGATTCTTGGCAAGAATCTCTTGCCGCCCGAGTGTACAGACACTTCATTCAAAAGAACCGCGGTTCTTTTGAATGGCCAGAATGCAGTTACGTTATTGCGTATGACCAGCATCATCTCGATGTGAATCTGCTAAACAGATGGATTGGGAAAAGAGGTTCAGTAGAATGCCCTCTGCGTTTACAAGATCTCACACACCTGTTATTGAGGGGGGGGGGTTTTAGGTTTTTCTTATGGGGATTTCTAAAAGATCAACATTATACTACAAAATCGGCCACGGTTGATAAATTAGGAGTAGCCACTGAAAGAGAATGAGCCCAACTAGCAAACAAAATGATTCTCAAGTTTTGTGGTTCTCTCCTTCACCTCATCAGCAAAGCATGGACCAGAATGGTCATCAGTTTAAAAAAATGTAACATTTAGAAACTAAAATTTGAAATTGACCTTTAGAGCCGATTCACACTGGGGCGACTCGTCAGGCGACTCAGCCGCCTGACAAGTCGCATCCCATTCTATTCAATAGAACTGTTCTAATAGGAGCTACGCAAGTCGCTCCGACTTAGAAAAAGGTTCTTGTACGACTTGGGGGGTGACTTGCATTGACTTCTATACAGAAGTCATTTTGCAAGTCTCCTCTGAAGTCGTCTTCAGGACGCCTTGCCAAGTCGTCCCCCAAAGTCGTGCCGCCCCAGTGTGAACCTGCTCTTTTGGTAATAAATACTGACTTTATAATCATTCAAATTGTACATCCATTTTTTGGGACACCCTACATTTAGAAATAGCCTGTTACAACGCTGACTATTTTACACTTCAGTATTTCAAATTACTGTTTAAACAGCTGCCATTTTTCTCCATTTGGTGGCCATTAGTAATTTTGTGCACAAAGTTCTCTATGGTACATGCACATCCCTCCAGACTAGGGTTGTCCAGATACCGATACTAGTATCGGTACCGATACCAAGTATTTGCGGGAGTACTTGTACTAGTGCAAATGCTCCCGATACCTAAATAGAATAATTTTTTTGTATTTATCAACATGTTCTGTGAAAATTCTTTGAGTTTTTTACTACTGCGTGACAAGCAAATAAAACATTTTTATTCATTTTTACTCATTTTTATTCTTTTATAATGTCTTGAGTTAGAGTTCTTCATAATTCTAAAGAAAATATCCTTAGTCTGTATTGTGGTTTGAAAACTGTCACATGACATTTAAAAAAAGTATCGGTGAGTACATGAAAAAAAGTATCGGTACTTGTACTCGGTCCTAAAAAAGTGGTATCGGGACAACCCTACTCCAGACACTTTGCTTACAGCTACCGGTATCAAGTGAACAAATGCATTCAGCACAGAGCGCAGTATTAACACCAACATTCTGCATAAAGATCAACTGTCTCTGTGGTGAAAGCCAGCACACTACCAACAAAAAAGCAGCCACAGGCATTGGAGTTTATTTACTGAAGACAATTTCACTTTGCACTGCAAGTGCACTTGGAAGAGCAGTCGCTGTAGATCTGAGGACATGCAAGAAAAATAAAAAAACAGCATTTTTGCTTGTACACGATTGGATGATAAAATCAACAATTCTTCCCCTCATTTCAGATGTTCCCCTCAGATCTACAGCAACTGCACTTCAAAGTGCACTTGTAGTGCAAAGTGGATTTGCCTTTAGTAAATCAACCCCATTATTGTGTCCAGGAACAAAGACTATAAGAAAGAATAGAGAATTTTAGGCTAAACAAATAATTGCAAAATCCAAAAGGCATGTGTAGTCTTAACCTGAATTGTGTTGTCCTTTGTGTATTTCTTCTACATCTGTGCAGGATTCCAGCATGAAACAACACTTGCACTTTGCCACTGTGTAGGAGTCTTCTGTAATAGAGACCTTTTACTGATGCTCTCTCTTTGGGCAGAATGACTAAAACTACCCCCCATGTAGTTTACTGCAGGCAGCTTGTAATGGATGAATCTGCTGGGTGCCAATCACAGCTCAGCTTTCCTATATCACTACTAATTTTACAAAGTAGTATCTGGGTTTTCAGGCCGATTCACACTACTACGGTGTGAATTCCAGCTCCGTCATCGGTGCAAAAAGATAAGATTGCTGTTCAGCAGATCATCTCCGTTTTAGCTGCGAATTTGAAGACCTGGGAGAAGGGAGGGGGGGTGTATTGAGTAGAATGAGATAAATCCTGATGAGAAATGAACACATCTGCGAATCAGATGCGTGCCCATAGAGGATAATGGGCCTGAATTCGCACACGTTTTTTCAGCAAAACTCAGTGCGAATGCATCGCACATATGTGAACCAGCCTCATTGAAATTAATGTATTTTTTTTTTCACAAGAAAGAAATTAATGTATTTAGAAATGTTCTGTGAATTGGATGCGGTTTAAGCCGCATTAAATTCACATAGGTGTGAACCCGGCCTCAAAGGTATTTTGTGCAACAAAGAGCATTTATATTCATATGTAGCGAACGAGGAATATATTTAAACATTTTGTGCACAACAATTAACATTAAATTGTGCCCAGAATTTGCAAGACAAAACTATGTTCAGAAGCAATAGAATTTACCTGGAGAAATCGAAACATTTCATCTTGGAAAAGCTGCCTGACGGCTTCTGAGGTGTTGGCAAGCTGAGTGCTTTGTCTTCCATCAGAAGTCAGTTCTGGCAGGTTGGTAAAAGGAGCAGGAGGTGGAGGAACATTTGTGGCACTAGGTGAAGGCTGTGGAAGTGGAGAACCAGTGGACATGGCTGGTTCATTGCTAAAACAAACCACACACAAAAACATAAAAACATTTCCCATTCATTACAACAAGCCTAAAAATCAGGATTTCTGCCGCATGAAAAACAGGTACCTGTATAATCTTTGTACTTTCATCTGTAAGTGCTACAAACTGCCATTCTAAATCCGACACCAAATTTGTGGTCAGTATGTATGCCTGGTGCTGCTTTCTACCTGGCTTCTCTCAATTGTTGTTATATTCCTTTATTTAACCCTGGCATGTTTACTCACTGACTGTGTATCATCTCCACAGCAACTGACGCTGGCAATACAGACATTCATTCACTAACAGACCTCTTTCTCTTTCCTATTTGTGTGCTTTAACCACTTGCTTACTGGGCACATAAACCCCCTTCATGCCCAGGCGAAATTTCAGCTTCCGGCACTGCGTCGCTTTAACTGACAATTGCGCGGTCGTGCGACGTGGCTCCCAAACAAAATTGGCGTCCTTTTTTTCCACACAAATAGAGCTTTCTTTTGGTGGTATTTGATCGCCCGTGCGGTTTTAATTTTTTGCGTTATAAACAAAAAAAGAGCGACAATTTAAAAATATATATATATTTTTTACTTGTTGCTATAATAAATATCCCATTTAAAAAAAAAAAAAATTTCTCTCAGTTAAGGCCGATACGTATTCTTCTACGTATTTTTGTAAAACAAAAAATCACAATAAGTGACTGCTTTGCGCAAAAGTTATAGCGCCTACAAAATAGGGGACAGAATTATGATTTTTTTTTTTATATTTTTTTTTTACTAGTAATGGCGGCGATCTGCAATTTTTATTGGGACTGCGATATTGCGGACATATCGGACACTTTTGACACATTTTTGGCGCCATTCCCATTTATACAGCGACCAGTGCTATAAATATGCACTAATTACTGTATAAATGTGACTGGCATTGAAGGGGTTAACACTAGGGGGTGAGGAAGGGGTTAAATGTATTGCCTGGGTGTGTTCTAACTGTGTGGGGGGAGGGGGGTGACTGGGGGAGGTGACCGATGCTGTGTCCCTATGTACAAGAGACAAAGATCGGTCTCCTCTCTCCCTGACAGGACGTGGAGCTGACGGACACCGCGGCCGCCGGGTACACGCATCGAATCCTCGGTGATGCGACGGGACTGTTTTTCCCCGCCGTGCGCCACCCTGTGGCGCGCGCGGGGAATTACAAGAACGTGACGTCCAAAGACGTGACCCCGGCGCCTCAGGTCCGCGCTGTTGACGTATTTTGTCAATAGCGCGGACCTCTAGTGGTTAAGAAATACTCACACTTTGCAATACAGTATGTGTTTAAAGGAGAACTGCAAGTAAAACCCCTTTCACACTGAGGCGTATTTCAGACGTTTTAGCACTAAAAACAGCGCATAAATAACGCCTGAAATACTCCTGTCCCAGCATTCTCAATGTGAAAGCCAGAGGCTGAATACCATGGCAATTCCGACGGTATAGCGCCACCAAAAACAGCGGCACTATGCCACCACCGCATATACTGCCCCAGTGTGAAAGGGGCCTTAAACACAGAATTCCATAATAAATATGCCATGACAATATCTGGGCACCTGTATCTACAATTTTGGTTTCCGCTGTGTAGTGTAAAGCCAGCCATAGGCGGTTCAAATCTCGGCCGGTTCAGCAAGGACCAACCGAGATTCGAACTATGTATGGGCAGGCCGAATGTACCCAAATTGATTGATCAACTTAGTTAAGACCTGCCAGTCTGATTACTAGCAGCAATCACTGTGTTCTCCTGGCAGGGGTGGCTTCCCTTTCCCCATCGGGAGAACACAATGGCTCCGTGGGAGAGACTCCCCCATCAACACTGGCTGTGTTGATGAGAGAATTAAGCAATTTTCTTAACTGCAACCCATGGTTGCAGAAACAAAAATAAGCCCCGTCTAAAAAACATCTATGTACCATCCCATCCAGCATACTTGCGTCAGCTACAGTATGCTGTTTTTGTTTTGTTTTTCGCTGTACTTATGGTTTAGGCCCCTTTCACATTTATACGACTTGTCTCACGATTTTGTACTGCAAAATCGTATGACAAGTCATTCTCCATGATTTTCAATGAACACCATTCATACTGGCACGACTTTAAGTAGTGCCAACTTTAAAGTAGTCCATGCACTACTTTGGTCCGATTTTGATGTCACTTACACAGGCATTCATTGAAATTGCGGCAAAATCGCGCGACTTTGAAGTTGCACAAGTGTGAAAGGGACCTTAATCGCTCAGTTGCTTTTCTTCCACCCGCAGGGAATAGGTGTTCCTATGAAGAGGGCTACATGATTGACGTGCGGCTATGGCGCGTCACACGTTCCGAAAATAGGCGGACGCAGGCGACGTATATAGCCGAGTCCTATTTCGGCTATTTTCGGAACGCGTGACGCGCAATAGCCGCACGTCAATCATCTAGCCCTCTTCATAGGAACGCCTATCCCCCGCGGGAGGAAGAAAAGAAAATTAACGGTAAGTACAGCGAAAAAACAAAAACAAAAAAACAGCATACTGTAGGTGACGCAAGTATGCTGGATGGAACGATATATAATTGCTTTATGGTGAACCTCCGCTTTAAGAGTCGACAACCCCAATTCAGATTTTGTCCCTTTAACCACTTAAGACCCAGACCAAAATGCAGGTAAATGACCAGGCCCCTTTTTGCGATTTGGCACTGCGTCACTTTAACTGACAATTGTGCGGTCGTGTGACGTGGGTCCCAAACAAAATTTGCGTCCTTTTCTTCCCACAAATAGAGCTTTCTTTTGATGGTATTGGTATTATTTTTTGCGCTATATACAAAAATAGAGCGACATTTTTGAAAAAAAAACAATATTTTTTACTTTTTGTTAAAAAAAAATGTTGTCAAACATTTAGGCCAAAATGTATTTAGCCACATGTCTTTAGTAAAAAAAAAATCACAATAAAAAAAAAAAAAAAATAGCTACCTAGTGGGAACAGCGACACTAATACAGCGGGGGCTACCCTGGACCTGACACTATCTGCCTATCACACTGACACTAACTGCAGTGATCATACATATGATCACTGCATTCAGTGACACTGTGACAGGGGGTGGGGGGGTGATCGCAAGGGGTTAATGTGCCTATGTGTCTGTGTGTCAGTGTAGTGTTGTGCAGACTTACTGTGAGATGTGATCACTCCTCAGCGGTGGTTGAAAAAAACGCTGAGGGGAGAGATCACATCACTTCCCCCTTCCTGTGTTTACACAGGAGGAGGAAGTGCACTGCAGGGGGAGCGCGCGCATTGGCTGAGAGCGATCCGGAGGGGGCGGACAAAAACGAACCGCCGCCCCCTCTGCACGGATCGCTCGGCCAGGTAACCGGACCGCCGCATGTACGCGGACCCCCGAACCCCCTCAAGGCACCAACGTATATATACGTTGATGTGCCTGTCGGTGCCATTCTGCCGACGTTAATGTACATGCGGCGGTCCTTAAGAGGTTAAACATCAAAAAAAGCTTGTGCTTTATTTTGACAATAAACCTCTTCCTTATTGAATTTACTAAGAAACCTAGAAGGAATAATCAAAACCTTACTGTAACTGTTCTGGTATTTCTTCTACAAATGATTCTTCGGGATCCTCTGCATTCTGATCAGTTTCAGAGTATACATTCTGTACAACAGAAGCACCACATAAAATGAATCAGAATTGTATTATTATTAGATCTCCTATTTAGGGCGTGTTACAGTCAGACTTGTGTGGTTTACATACCTGTACTTGTGTTGGCACAGGACGTATATCGACTGAGATTTTGGGGCTTCTCTGGGTGTCAGGCATTTCATCTGTAGGGAAAATATAAAGCGTTAGTGTAAGCTGAACCTAACTAAAGTTGCTGCTAAATATGTAATTTTTTACACTTTTACACTCTGCCATGCCATAGCCTTGATTTTCTCTCTCATATATCCATTTCCTCCCACTGCAGTATTCCATTCCTTCCTATTTACTATCAGTCAAAGAACTTTTATTTAATCCCTTCAATAACTGAGGGTGAAACAAATCTTAACACATGAACATAGTTTTGCGTGTGTTTTGTGACAGTCCTAGGCCCTGCCACGGCGTGATATTCGTAAAAAAGACACAGGATTCATATTAAAGAGTGCAAAGCTTGGGAGTATTTATTATGAGCGGAGAAAACTGTTTTTACAGCTCTCTCCAGGTCTGCTAATCCCAGAACTGGGTCTGGAGTTTGGAGACTTCGAAGAGATTTGGGTGGGGAGAAGTCTCCAATCCGGTGTCCAAATCTTATTGGAAAGGGGCAGGCTTTACAATGACTGATCACTGTGACAGCCAAGCACGGTGATCAGATGATTGGGGAATGAATGTTTGTACAAGATCTAGTTGTTGGTGAGAGCTCAGTCTCTGTTCTGGGAGCAGCTTGCTCCCAGCAGAAAACGCACCGACAAAGACACACTTCCATGAGGCCACATATGTGCATATAGTTGGTGGGAAGGGGTTAATCCCTTAGGGGACCAAGTGCATGTTGGCATCCATCCCGTCATTGCCAAGTAGCGTGGGCAAGCAGTTCCAACACACAATGCGATTATCATCTCTCTCTGTTCTTGCATCATGTACCATTTCCTTAGCATGCCTCATGTCTTCTCTCCCCTTGTTATTTATCTCTCCTTTGCTTTAACATCATTTTGATTCAAATAGCAAATCCAACAACCCTTTTTTTTTTTTCTCATTAACAGCTATATTATTACCAATCTTTCATTATTCCTACATCATTTCAATCCTGTATACATGGATTCATCTTTCCCTTTTCACCCAGCTAGATCTTTATTAGGACCTGCGCTTTGCCTTTTCTATTAACCCCACATTTTTCTGGTCTCCAGATCCACCTGTATGTACCATACTTCCCATTCCTACTTTCAGAGTGTGCGTTGTCATTGTCTTTGAGAATTCACAGTGACCTAAAGTTAAAGTCTGAAAAATACAAACAAACAGTGGATTGTCTACCCACTATGGCACTTTTCTTGGGCTCAGGAGATACATCTACTTGTTAAAACAAACTCATTATTTCAAAATTAGACCCGGTTCACACAGGGGCGACTTGTCAGCCGACTCCATTCTGTACAATGGAACCATTCTAATAGTAGTGACTCAAGACCCTCCAATTTAGAAAAAGGTTCTTGTACTACTTCGGAGTGGCTTGCATTGACTACTATATAGAAGTCGTTTTGCAAGCCATGCTGAAGTCGCACTGTATGGGGCGGCTTCAAAGTCTGAAACCGGCTCTAAGGCCGCGTACACACAATGAGATATGTCCGCTCACACTTGTCCGACGGACAGTTTAGAGCGGACATGTCTCAACGGATTTTGGTCCAATGGCGTGTACACACCATCGGATCAAAATCCCCGCCGGCAGACAGTCTGGTGACGTGGCAGTGACGTTGACGCCGCCACGTCACCGCACCAGGAAGTAAAAAACTTCCATGCATGCGTCGCATCCATACGACGCTTGTGCGGGCAGATATGTCCGCTGGTTAGTGTACTAACCAGCGGACATATCCGACGAACAGGTTTGTCCGCTAGCCCGTACACGATCGGATTTGTCTGCTGAAACGGTCCATCGGACCGTTTTCAGCGGACAAATTCGATCGTGTGTATGCGGCCTAAGTGTTTTAGCAAACAGATGTATTCCAAATGAGGTCTGAGAAACAAAATATTGCGCGATAAGAGTTGTATTGCTATACATGTTCACTTATCAAGGTGTTTATTCGAAGAGAGTACATATCATAACTAAAGAAAAATTACCATGAATCGGTGATGAAATGTTTTCCTATTATAAGAAATTCAATGCTTCCTCTGGCTTGGCATCATTTATAATCCCTGAAATTCATTAAGACTGGCACAGGCAGATTTTGCAAAAGTGACTTTCATGCATTCTAAACGTGGTAAAGAATGCGCCAAATTCATATACCAGTCTGGAATGCAGTGAGACACTTTTGCAAAACCTGTCTGAGACAGTTTTTCTCTCTATATGCCAAAAGAAAGTTGTTCTTAAATTAGCTCCACTTTTAAATGTGATGCATTCATGTGATGTAAAAGTGTTACTACATTCAGTTTGACCCAATGTAAAAGTGGTGCGTTTCAGAACTGAATCTAAATTTGGTGCATGAGTCGCTACCAGAACCATTAGTGTTAAAATTACTTCTTGAATTTGGCACAATACATTAACAAAAGGATATAATGCCAAAAAAGTGGCGCAGCAGCTTTATTGAATTCCTCCTGAGTCTTCACCTTCTGTTTCTGAAGGGATGGGAATTTGTTCCACCACGGGATATTCAGACAGGACAGATGCGTCATCTAGAGACTTATCCAGGGAGGTTACTTGCTGCCTTTCCTGGCTCCCATCACAGCTCTCTCTGCTTCCCTTTGACGATGCTCTAATAAAAAGACACAATAAGAAAGAAATGTACTGGATTGTTTCCGTTTAAAGTGGCGCTCCGGCCCTCTTAGCAAAAATTGAAAAAGGTCAACAACTAACAAATACTGTAGCTGCTGACTTAATTTTAGGACACTTACCTGTCCTGGAATGCTGCAATGTCGGCACTCCAGACAATTTTTCAATCGGCTCTCAGGTCCTGCTGCCGTCATTCCTTGTAAGGGAAACCGGCAGTGAGGCCTTGCGGCTTCACAGCCGACTCCTTACTTTGTTTATGTGAAGCCTGCTGCACTTTGTGAATGGGCTAGTGGTGGAGGAAGGAAGGCTAAACAGAAAGGGAACTTTGCTGCGCCAATGTCCCCCAGAAGTATGAGCAAATACCTGTCAAAAAAACTGTATCTGCCCCCCCCCCCCCCTAAAAAAGGTGCCAAATGTGGCAGTGGAGGGGGGGAGGAAGCCAACAAGCGAGAGTCTCCCCTTTTAAGTGGTGCTCCGCTTTGAGGTCTCTATTACACATACAGCATCAGTTTTGTGAATGAAGCTTGCGGTAGAGGAAGCAATCGGCTTGCGGAGCAGAGCGGCATAAGTTGATGCTTCCTGTATAGCGCCGACTTCTGTCACAAGCAGTGTGATAGCAAATGCACTCCACCTGCTGCGGCAAATGCCGGGAATACCTGAATAGAAGTCTGGTTATTAAAGGTGGGTTTATTACTAAAATCACAGTGTGTATATGGGCATATCTCTTCTGCAGTGGTTACTGGACTGCTTTCAAACTGATCCGCAGATGCAGTGTACCTGCACTGAGCCTTAGACTTCTATTATTACCGGCAGGTTTGGTGCGCTTTTTGAAAGTGCACTACACCTGCAGGGGATAATAGAAGTCTATGGCAAAGTGCAGCTAACCTGCAGGAAAGTCACAGGTGCACGGCACCGGCGGTGTGGGTAAACCGCAGAGAATCAGTTTGAAAGCAGCCTTAAGCCCTTTTCACGCAATCGGTCCCTCCATTTACCTTTGATGCGAACTGATAAAAAAAACAAAAACAGAAGGGGATCCGTCCCCTTCTGTCAGGGTCCGTGGCCTCGCTGCATATGCAGAGTGCACACGGACCTGTAATCCACCCGCTCCACATATTGTGGCCCGTGACCGGTTACCAAGACGCTTAAGTGGCCCTCACTTTTGAAAAGGTTGGGCACGCCTGATCTAGAGCAAGTGCACAGTGTATTTGTATTTTAGTAAATCAACCCCTTTGACTACTGAAAAAAAAACGGGAGAGGAAGCTTAGATCTTTAAACTCGACTACATAAACCCTATGTAACTATAGTATATAAAATGCAAGTATATACTCTGTAAAATGTGTACACTTTACTGATATACCTGTACAGCATTTTAATGTTAACAGCATTAGTTGATATGTTAAAGTTAACAGCATATAATGTTCTAGGAGATGATCTAGTGCAAAGTATCAACATTCATGTTGGTCAAATATCAAATACATATTCTACAGCTACAATATGCATGCAGTATAATGTCACCACACCATAGTAAAATACATTTACAGTGTCTATGAAACTAGCAGACTAATGTCTGTGGGTACAGGAAAACAAAAGCATGCAATGAAGTAGGAAGATGCTTCCATGGTAAGGTTATCAGTGTGCAAGCAGAGGGAAAGGGCAGGCATATCCTTATGTCTGATCCCCATACTGAGACAACTACAGCCTATAATAGAAGATGCATTACCTTTATTAATAACATTTAAGGGAAAAGATGAATTTAAGATTCACAGTTTAAAGTTGGGGTAAACTAAAAAATGGCCAAGAAACATAATTAATTGAATGGACAAGCCAGGGTGTACTACCCAACACTGATGGCTACAGTTCTGTATACACTGTTTGTAAGTGCATGCTTCATAATGTTACCATTTGTACTTTACCTATTTTAATGAAAATTTATTGAAAATTAAAAGAAATTGGACCAGATTGTTTGTTCTGTACAATGCTTTTACTGTGTCAAAGATTTATTAAAATGACCCATTGGGCTAGATTTACCAAAACTGAAGAGTTCAAAATCTGGTGCAGCTGTGCATGGTAGCCAATCGGCTTCTAACTTCATCTTGTTCAATTAAAACAGAGTTCCACCCAAAAGTGGAACTTCCGCTAACCGGATCCCCCCCCCCCCTCCGGTGCCACAATTGGCACCTTTTGGGGGGAGGGGGGACAGGATACCTGTATCCGAATCCAGGCCGCTGCCTGCGACATGAGTGCAGGGCTCCTTCCTCCTCCCCCGGGCCAGTAGGAGACAGGAGCGGGCCTCGCACATGGGCAGTAGGGTTCCCAGCGTGAACCTGAAAGGCTACACTGCTGGGTACCCTTATCCGCAATAGCGGCAGCAGCACCCGACAGTTGATGGAAACATCCACTGAGGGGTGCTAACAGTGATTGGACTCCAGGACAGGTAAGTGTCCATTTATTAAAAGCCAGCAGCTGCAGTATGTGCAAATTCTGTTTTTCCATAATTTTTTGGGGGGCGGAACACCGCTTTAAGCTTTGACAAAGAAAAAAAAAAAAACCCTGGAAGCGGATTAGGTTCTATGCAGAGCTGCATCAGATATTGCACTCTCCAGCTTTAGTAAACCTTCCCCAATGTGTTTAGACTGCATTGCAGCAGCTATAGACCAATGCTGGAGAAGGTTAGATTTAAAAAAACGCTCACCTGGAGTGACTTTGCTCTAATAGCTCAGGATCCTCCTCATGTACTACACTGAGGGGCCCTCTTTCTGACTCGGAATCATCATCCTCCTCCACCGGGGCTTCTCTCTGTAAGCTGGGCTTCACGGCATGGTGGACAACAGGAGCTATAATGTACTGTCTTGGTGGAACCTGAAAAGAACACATGTATAAAGAGATGTACATAGAATGCTAAAATAAAACTTTTGTTTTTCTGTAGTAAGAAGGTTTCAGACCTATTGTGAAAGGAGTGTCTCTGCTACATAAATGTATTAAATAAAAAAATAAAAAATAAAACTAAAGAAGATGTAAAGATTCAAATTATTCTGTCAAACTTTTGTCAAACTTTAAAGCCCAACTGCGGGATCCTTTTCAGCTCTTAAACAGCTCCCAAAGTATTAGAGTACGAGGGGTTTTCAAAAAGTTTCCACTTTCCAAACATTTAAAAAAAAAAAACGTAAGCTTCCTGCACATCTAGGCGTCCCGTCCACCTGCGTTCCCGAATCGCCACAAATCGAGGGACGCCTTTGCGAACCACGTCACTTCCAATGGCACCTCAATCGCGGCGCCTGTCCGGGACTTCTTTTGGGTGACAGGCATACTGCCACTCCGACGGACATGTCTCCGGCGGACAAATTTCAAAGCATGCTTTGAAATTTGTCCGCTGGGAAAACATGTCCGCTAGCCCGTACACACGATCGGAGATGTCTGCTGAAACGGTCCGTCGGACCAGTTTCAGTAGATATATTCGATCGTGTGTAAGCGGCCTAAAAATTTCAACAACAAATTACATTTTCTACATAGTCATCCTCCTTTTGCGATGCATTTTTCCCAAGTGTTGTATCAACTTTTTAATGCCATAAGCAAAAAATTTTTTTGGTTGAGCGTGTAGCCACTGATGCACCACTGCTTTTCCATCATCATCACATAAAAAATCTTCTTCATCTTAAAGCTTCACTGAGCAGTGCAAAAATCATAAATACGATGGCGCTAAATCCAGACTATAAGCTGGGTGTTCAATAACCTCCCAATCAAAATTTTATTCCCATACTGAGCACAAATACGGAGATGAATTTGTGCTCCCGACACACCTTCTGCCCACAAAAAGCGCATAACATAACGCTGTTCCGCTTTGGCACGATTAATAAGTTTCACTGCCATCTTCACTACAGCGTGACAACTCTTATACTAAACTGCAAGGTCAGCCAGCTTGCCAGAGACTAGTCATATGACACTCTCAAACATGACCCATTACTACGCTTAGCCAGTCTCACCGTTTCCTACGAAAATATAAAAAACTTTTTGAAGAACCCTTGTATATTCTTAAAGGCTTGGTTAACATAAATCACTGCCAGCCCCTCTATTATAGGCAGGCATAGCACACTCTATAAGTCTTTTATAAAAACAAGAGTGGTAAATACAGATTTATGGCGATCTTCAGGCCGGTCACATGACTCACGGCCGCTGTATAGATCCGATATATGGCTTCTGCAGGAGGGGACGAGATCTCCCTCTGACATCAGCTGGGGAGATCACACGTCCTTGAGACACGTTTCGAGTCAGGTAACCGACCTGAAGATCGTGCTAAAACTGTCAAAATCCCCCATCATACTGCCCCGTCACACTGCCCCTCATCCTTTCACAATACCCCCCCCCCCCATCATACTACAAGTCAGGGACCCTTGCACCGGGCCCTGAAGGTTATAGTTACGCCTCTGACACTGCCATTACTAACTTCCTCCTGAAAATGCTTCCAAGATCTTCTAACTTTAGTACGCAGACAAAGACCAACAAAAGTATCCATATAAGGACAGTTAGATTACTTTCAGAAGTCCTTACCCTCAAAATGATTCTAAATTACTGGACTTGCTGTAATAAAGTAAGAGGATCGGCACAACAGCCAAACATGAAGAATTTATAGAATGTTTCGCCTTAAAAATATATTCTCTTAAAATACGGAGTTGTCCTTTAAATGTCAGCACTTACCAGGTAAGGTTCTTCCAAAAGCCATACAGATGTGAGAATAGCTGCAGATGAGGTCTTGACGCGTATGGCGGTGTTGGATCCAACATGGCACAGTTCTGCTTTGCCTCTACTATAAAACAACCGGCGGTCAGACCAGCGGATCATCCACTCCACCAGCTTAATTTCATTGCTGTATTTGGCCTGAAGCTCAGGTCCAAGCTCTTCACTAGGTTTGCAGTGCTTTTTCTTAATAAGGTTGTAGCTGTAATGATCAAACGTGTATCCAGAAAAAGTTAAATTACAGTCATCTTCGTGACATTTTTGTGTTCTTTGATCCTGTAAGCCAAACAAGCCGTTTTTGACAGATTGTGATCTAATCCTATGAAAGTACTTCTCAGCCGAGGACAATGGCTTCCCCAGCATCACCGTTGAACATAAGACCGGAGATGGCTCAGTTGTGCCTTGAGTCTGAACTAATGTGCTGTCCACAGCAGGGTCATTTTGGGGTTCAGCATCAACTTTGTAGCAGGAACCAGCTCTAAAGACACTTTTTATCTCAGGTCGCCCCAGCTTGCGCTTTAGTGTAGTATGAACATCGAATGCAAGGGAGTTGAGCTCATGTTCTCGAAGATGCGGAGCAAAAGAAGTGAGAAAAGGAACCCCTGGCTCAGTGCTATGAACCAAGTCCCTCTCCAGAAGATAGCTAAGAAAGAGATCCAGGAAGTTGGTGTACTCTTCATCATCACACTCAAACTCCCAAGTGCCAACTTTGGGTACAGTGGGTCCATTCTCAATGGGCATCTCATTTCTCCCTTTTGTTTTTTCTCTGACTTTGTTTGGCATTCCACGGAGCACAGGTTTACTGAGTGGGCTGTGCCACTCTGCTCTGCAAAAGAGGATGAACACATACTGAAAACTAAAGATAATTCAACCAAAGAAAAAATAAAGGTACACTCCAGCCAAAAAATTTTAAAAGACGTTATTTTTTAAGATGTTGCTGATGCTGGTCTTGTACAACCATTCAATATGCCCTTAGTAGCAGAAGTGTCTTCTAGAAAGCCCACAGTGGTCCATCAGGATGTCTGTCTGTGAAAGTGTCCTGCAAGTAGCAGCAGGGAAGGTTGAGTTTTCTCTGCCCGTGCCAAGCACATGAACTCACTGCTGCTCATTAAAGTGTTACTAAACCTACCAGTAAAAAGTCTGTATATTAAAGCATGTTTGTTATAGAACGTTATCATTTTTTAAGATGTTGCTGATGCTGGTCTTGTACAACCATTCAATATGCCCTTAGTAGCAGATGTTGTTTTCTTCAGTGTCTGACACTCTAGAATAGCCCACAGTGGTCCATCAGGATGTCTGTCTGTGAAGCCCCCAGTGTCCTGCAAGTAGCAGCAGGGAGGAGGTTGAGTTTTCTCTGCCCGTGCCAAGCACATGAACTCACTGCTGCTCATTAAAGTGTTACTAAACCTACAACAGTAAAATCAGTCTGTATATGCAGTAAAGCATGTTTGTTATACTCTCTGTGGAACCTAAGGGGTTAATCCTGCGCATTGAGTAAAATGCAGGTTTAATCTTGTCTTTTCTGATCCTCCCCTTTGGGGACAAGCTGCACATGCTCAGTTTGGTGTGTATTTCCTTGGGAGAGTGCATGTATCAGCACAGAGCCAATCAGCATTGTCCAGACAGAGGGTCAGGGGTCCTGCAGTGTCATAGGACAGCCAGAGTAGAATGAAAACTCCTCCTACAAGCTTTAACCAGCACTCTGCTGGACACTGATAGAAGTCACAAGACTGCTATATACTGCTGATAAAAAAAAAAAGGTATTTAGCAGTTTGTATTTACTGGAATAATTGTGATTCGCCGCAAGATCGCGTTATCGGTGGCGGGAGAGGGTCGTCCCCCCCCTCCCACCGCTCTCCACCGCTTACCGTAGCCGTCGGTAGCGGCGGAGGCGATCGGGTCCTGTCGGCTGCTGACTGGGGATGCGAATGAGGGAAAAATGTCCCTCACCCGTCCCCATAGCTCTGCTGGGCGGAAGTGACGTCAAAACGTCAGTCCCGCCCATCGTCTTAAAGAAACATTTTTTTTTCTGTCGTTTGAAAAAATGACAGTTTTAATTTTTAATTTTTTTTTGCATTTAAGCCTAAATATGAGATCTGAGGTCTTTCTGACCCCAGATCTCATATTTAAGAGGACCTGCCACGCTTTTTTCTATTACAAGGGATGTTTACATTCCTTGTAATAGGAATAAAAGTGATAATTTTTTATTTATTTTTTTATTTCAGTGTTAAAAATTGTAAAATAAATAAAAATAAATACGAAAACAAAACAAAACGTTTTTTAAAGCGCCCCGTCCCAACGAGCTCGCTCGCAGAAGCGAACGCATATGCGAGTAGTGCCCGCATATGAAAACGGTGTTCAAACCACACAAGTAAGGTATCGTCGCGATCGTTAGAGCGAGAGCAATAATTCTAGCCCTAGACCTCCTCTGTAACTCAAAAAATGCAACCTGTAGAATTTTTTAAACGTCGCCTATCGAGATTTTTAAGGGTAAAAGTTTGACGCCATGCCACGAGCGGGCGCAATTTTTAAGCGTGACATGTTGGGTATCATTTTACTCTGCGTTTATTTATTGTTGTCTTACTTTTTAATTTAAAAAAGTGAATTTTTTCCAAAAAAAGTCCGCTTGTAAGACCTTTGCGCAAATACGGTGTGACAAAAAGTATTGCAATGACTGCCATTTTATTCTCTAGGGTGTTAGAAAAAAATATCTATAATGTTTGGGGGTTTTAAGTAATTTTATAGCAAAAAAATATGTTTTAGTCTCGTAAACACCAAATCTGAAAATCAGGCTCGGGGCTTAAGTGATTAACAATGTGCAGCTCCACAGACAGCAGACAGTCATCTTTATGGCCTTGTGGCCAGTACTAGCCTACTACAGATAGCCTCTGGCACTCCTAACATTTTATGTATATGTGCAGTCTAAAAAGGTGTTACTTTATGACAGCATCTCTCTAAAGCTGGGTACGCAGGATTGAGCTATGACTAAGCACTGAACTCTTGTGCGAAACATGTTAGCTTTTTATCCCACTGCTTGCTGTGCTGTGCTTTGTAGTGCTTTTTATCCTTTTACAACAATAAAGGCAACTATTTTTCGAGTGCGGCTGTTCATGATTTTCTTTCATTGATTTTTTCCTTGTGCATTGCCAGCGGTCTTTGAGGACACTAATTGCTTATTGCACTCATCTGGAGCGGTGATCCTTTTTCTTTCATACGCAGGATTGATCCTTGTTTAGCCCTCTTTGATCAACAGAAGCCGATCGTTACGACTGGCTTCTGTCACACGGTCCTGCTGGAAAAACAGCATTCGACCAGCGGCTGGAGCTCTGATCAGTGAATTCTGACAGGGCAGGTGTTGTGGCAAAGTCCCCGCTGACAGAATACAACAGTGCAGCAAGGGGAGATTCCTGAATTCACATTGCTTGTGTGGATGCAGGAATCTGATTTTATTTTTCTGTTCCGCCAGCTGGTTGAAAGAAAAAAACTCAGTGTGTACTACCCAGTTTTAAACTATGAACTATGCTATTGAAAACCATGGAACCTACTTTCCATGCGCTTGTTATGCAGAAAATGCCCTAAAAATTGTTTAAATTTCCCTGTAAATTGCTTTGGACTTTAATTGCTATACACAAGTAAAATAAATTAAGACATTCTGGAAGTGTATCCTCAGTACCTGTCCTCTGCAGCACTGCTTCGGAAGGTGTCAGACAAGGTGTCTGTGTCACTGTAAATCCTGCCAAGGTCAGTAAGTGTGCTCCTGCTGAGACTGGTACCCAGCGAATATTTGTCATAGCAGTGCGACTCATTCTCTGTATTCTCATCCAGAGCTGGTTCCCAAACATGCATCTCCACTGGGCCGATATTTCTCTGTACACGTCTGAGAGCTTTCACTCGCACCCTATGCACATTATGGGTTAGAACAGACATCATTTCTTCCCCTTCCAGTCCTATATAAACAAAATAATATACATTTCATATTACAAATGTCTCCCTTTGTCTCAAAATTTAATTGCAACAAAAGCAACCCAGTCACCTAATTAAAATTGCAAAAACATTTTCCCTGTAAAGAAACCTCTCTTGCTGCCTACAGCTCTAAACACAGCTCCATTGAAGAGAATTCTTTTTTGCTGGAACCAGCACTTCTGTAAGTGTCAATCTCCCAGTCCTTCTTTTCACTCAGTTCTTCCAAACCAAAAATCCCTACTGTGTACTGTGGTTACATTAGGATCAGTGAGAGCAACCAGTGAGCGCTGCAGGGGACACAGGAAAGTCACACTCATGGAGTTTTGGTTTTAGAAGAAAGTGGTAAACCTGGAGCTGTAGATCTGCTTTAGGTACTGAGTCACTGATCCAAAACAAGCATTCAGCCATGAAGCCAAAACTTGGGTTTACCATAATAGTCAAGCAACAAGCATTTTTTTAAGAAGAAATGGAAGCCTTCATATTTCTGTGGAATTTTCTTTTTTACAGTAGCATGTTAAAAGTAAGATATTTGATGCTCACCTGTGCGCGTACCCCGTGGACTCCTCTTCTCTTCTTTTTTTCATTTTCTCCTTTACACTGGACTTTCCTTTTCATTATTTCTATCTTTCTCCTTCACTTTGTTCTAGGCATTCTTTCCATTATTTTATCTTGCCATTCGATTTTGGCCGGGTTAAGATGGTTATAATTGAAATCTTGAAATCATTGTGCTCTATTTCTGTTAAATTTTTTTATTTTTATTTTTATATATAAGGAATTTTGCTTGAAAAAGACATCTCCGGTCACGTAGCCTTGTTGATATGTGACAAGGCGACTATGCTGTGGCTTTTTGGCCCTATCCACCCAGGGACTTTTGGATGGGTAAAATTTGATACTTTTGGGGGCGTGGCTTGGACATGGCCGAGTGAGGCAGCTTTTTTTCAGAGCTCCCGGCCTCAGCCTCCGTTGACCCGCAAACTAACTTACCCACTCGGTATGCAATCCGCCAAAAGACATAGGACGAGAGCAGTAACCCGCAGCACTCCCCTCAAACAAAACCGGGGGGAGATTCAGCGCTATTTCAGGCAACTGCAGGAGGTTTCACCCGGTGCCATAGTATCGGCGCCACGAGGCACCCCGCGCGCACCAGCACAGAAGGCCCCGACCACGGGACCTGATACCCCGAGCCCGGCGGACCACCCCATCCAACTGAGCCCACCAGAGGATCCGGGGAGCCACCTGCAGCAGGCTGAGATGTCGCCCCCACAGTCCCCGGACAACAGCGGGATAGACCAGGACATACGGTCGCTTCTGCAGGCCTTACCTACTAAGACGGACATTGAGGCGCTGATCCTCCGGCTGGAGGAAACACACAGACGCGACATCCAAGTGAGAGGTGAGGTGTCCACCTTGGCTGACAGGATCACGTCGGGGGAGGAATCGGTCGCCACCCTTGAGAGGCGAGTGTCGGCGCTTGAGAGATCCCGCGACCAGCACAGAGACGCCGCGATCGCTCTGCAGCTCCACCTAGAAGATGTGGAGGACAGGAGCCGCAGACAGAACCTTCGCCTGCGGGGTATACCGGAGGATGGCGAGGCGGCAGCGCTGGGGGAAACGGTCCTCGGGATCCTCCGCACAGTACTGGAGGACCAGGATGCAGAGATACAGCTGGACAGGGTCCACAGAGCGCTAGGCCCGAGACCGGCGGATCCGGACAGACCACGGGATGTAGTGATCCGGTTCCATCGCTACCTGCAGAAGGAGAGTGTCCTACGCCGGGCCTGGGAACATGGAGATGTGTCACTGAATGAGGCGAACGTGAGAATCCTCCCGGACCTGTCGAGAGCTACACTTAAGCGCAGGGCCATGCTGCGCCCAGTGCTGGATCTCGAACGCCAGCGAGGAATGACATACCGCTGGGGATACCCTCTTGCTGTCACCATCCCCAAGGACAACGAGGACTTCACGCTGCAATCCACCGCAGACCTCCCGGCCCTTTTTCGCTTCATGGAGACGGATCCAGTCCGGTTCCGGACAAGCTACAGCTCCTGCCACGCCGGGTGGGCCGGTCGGGCCTGTCGGCACCCCGGGGACCGCCACAACCACGCCAGCAGAGAGGCAGACGGAGGCGCAGAACCGTGTCAGGAGGAGAACACCGTGAGTAGGCCTCTTAGGACGCATGTCCCTGATAGTGCCACCCCCCCTTAGACTACCAGAAACTTGATCATGCTACCCTCCCTCAGAACATAGCCCTACCACTGACCCCCCCGAGAGGTACCATCCATTCCCGGAGGAGCCTAGAGGAGAGTCCCGCCTATACACCTGCTGTCCCTGAGCTCCGGAGGGTCCGCCCGGACTGGAGCACATGCTCAATGACCTGACCCCCGGCTCCCGCAGTTTTCCCCCACCCCCCCGCTATATGCCCATTCCCGGAGTAAATATGGGAGATTTGGAACTGCCTGAACGTTCTGCAGCCGCCCCCCCTCCCCTGTGCCTGACCCCCCCCTGTGAGAAGACCCCAGGAGGTATGTCCCCTGCTGACTGTTTTGGAGGGATCCACAGATGGTTCCAGACCCGGTATTCTGCCTGGGAACGTTGGACAACCTTCTCCTGGTACTTAATTACACACACGAATGTTCAAGGCTGGAAGGGACTGGAGGGGTAACGGGTACTTGGGTAGGCGTGTGTTTTTTTTTTTCTTTTACCTGCCCGAGGAGGCTTTATTTTCATTTGTTATTACCCTCGGACTATATGCAGTCTACACTTGCAGATCCGGTGGGGTGGGAGGATACACCTGTCTTCTAGGACTGGGAAGCTGATCGCCCGCATGTTGAAAGGCGGTACGGGATGGCTGGGGGAGACCTGCTCCGTTAGGAGGGGGGAGCTAGCCATTACTTTCACCTCTGGGAGGGAGGGGAACAGGCTACGGGGAGGCACGAGGGGATTTAGGGGGATTACATGCTTCAGGGCTGCATTAATATGTATATATAGATGTGTGACTTTGTTTAGGTACCATCTGTTCTTAAATGTGGAGAAGCCCCGTGGGCCCACAGCCAAGCGGAAAGTTCTGATGGTACACCCCACGTCACCACATGTTGCACTATGCACCCCTAACTGCCTTAATTGATGTTTGCACTGTTTATTGTTATTTGCTGCTGTTGGTGTGTCGTCTGCCCCCTGACGGACAGATGACACATCTATTCTATGTTACTTTTTTCCCCTTTTATTTTTTTTATTATTACTGTGATTTGCTACCGTACTGATTGCACCACTAATTGACTGCGGGCGTGGTTGGAGGGGGTCGGGAGCTCGCTTCCCGGCTCTGCTCACCCATTAACCCACATAGGACCGCGCTCAATTCCCAGGCATATTCTGGCGAGCGCCTCAGCCAGATTTGGCTCCTTTTAGACTTCTCTAGGACCGCACGCCCTAGTGCCGGCCCTCTCTTCTCTCATTCTTTTACTGCCTTCCTCTTTCACTTCTCCCCCCACCATCTGACCACACTCACCCCACCCCCACCCACATGAGACCCCCCCTCCCGGACTAGACTCGCGAGCATGGACACACTTATTGTAGTCTCCTTAAACGCAAAGGGCCTTAACACCCCGGAAAAAAGGAAGATGTTACTCCACGATATGCGCCGCATGAAGGCGGACATAGTGTTCCTGCAGGAAACTCACTTTCGTAAGAACAATCTCCCACTGTTAAAAAACAGATTCTACCCGCTAGCGTACCACTCCATGTATACAGAGGCAAAATCTAGAGGAGTCTCCATCCTCATCTCAGCTAGGGTCCCCTGGACGCACATAGACTCCCGGACGGACACAGGGGGGAGATACCTCCTCTTGAAGGGCCGAATAGGGGGGGGGAAAGGTGACTTTCGCCAATCTCTACGCACCTAACGAGCGCCAAGACACTTTCTTACAGAGACACCTTACTCAAATCTCACAGTATTCAGAGGGCCAATTGATAGTAGGCGGAGACCTTAATATCCCCCTAGTACCACACAAAGACACCTCCACGGGGCTGTCCTCGACCTCACGCGACATGCGTAAACGGATAAGCTCGGCACTTCACTCGGCACAGATGATAGATATATGGCGGCTCCTCCACTCAGGCGAGAGAGACTACACGTTTTTCTCCAGACCGCATCAGACCTATTCACGCATAGACTATTTCCTCATACCCCATAGATGCCTACAGGCAGTTAGAAATACCTCCATCGGGTCCATAACTTGGTCGGACCATGCCCCGATCACCCTGCGTTATGCTCTCTCGAACATCCACACAGGGCCACGACCACCTTGGAGACTAAACGCAAGTCTGCTTAAGGATCCGGAGGTCCTGGCGGACGTGGCAGGGGAGCTGGGACATTATTTCGCCTCCAATGACACCCCGGACAGTGACCCCGGCGTAGTGTGGGAGGCGCATAAAGCGGTTATCCGGGGAGTACTGATTAAGCACGGCTCTCGACTGAAGAAACTACGGACGGAACAGCTGAATCGGTGTCTGCAGAAGTTGCAGACACTAGAGGCAACCCACAAATTGACACCTACCAGGCAGCTGGGGGTAGAACTAGACACGACACAGGCTCAGGTGACGGAACTGCTGCAATTTAAAGCCAAGGCAGCACTGCAGATAGGCCGCAGGATAGTGTATGAGTCGGGGAACAAGTGCGGGAGATGGCTGGCCCACACGCTGAGAGAACAGAGACTCGCGTCGTACATCCCGCACATTACTTCTCACACAGGGCAACGGCTCTCTCTGCCCCAACAAATCGTCCAAGAGTTTAAGACATTTTATGACTCCCTCTATAACCTGCCAGTGAGGCAGCTAGACCGCGACGCCGCATAGGAATATATTGCCTCGTCCACTATGCCTCCTCTCCCCCCCGGTGCCAGAGAGGTTCTGGATGAACCCATCACTGTACCGGAGATCCAATTAGCCCTCCGGAATACTAAGCCGGGGAAGGCCCCGGGACCAGATGGTCTCACCGTCCCCTACTACAAGACCTTGCTGCCGAATTTGGGCAGCCACATGGCCAAACTATTCAACAGCTTTAGCTCAGGAAATGCTTTTCACCCTTCCACAACCCAGGCCCACATCTCGGTAATCCCAAAAGAAGACAAAGACCCCTCCCAGTGCGGAAGCTACCGCCCGATTTCCCTCTTGAATGTCGACCTTAAACTATTCACCAAAATTATCGCCACTAGACTGCAGGCACACCTGACGCACTTGGTTCACTGGGACCAGGTGGGATTTATTCCAACCAGAGAGGCCAGAGACAACACCATTAAAGTGTTGAATCTTCTCCACGTGGTTAATAGCGAGAAAACACCCTGCATCTTCCTTGGGACAGACGCGGAGAAACCTTCCGATCGCGTGAGTTGGGACTTTCTGTTCGCCACTTTGAACCATATAGGGGTAGGTCGCAACATGCTAAGTTGGGTCTCGGCGGCCTACCATGCTCCTTCGGCAAGAGTCAGGGCGAATGGTGTGCTGTCCGACCCGTTCCAGATAACTAATGGCACCAGACAGGGCTGCCCGCTGTCACCACTACTCTTTGCCCTATCCCTTGAACCCTTTCTTTGCCACATCAGACGAAGCCCTGATATCACCGGCGTGTCGGTCGGCAGTTCGCAACACAAGGTGTCCGCATATGCGGACGACCTTTTGTTCTCCCTCACCAACCCTACGGTATCGCTCCCTAACCTAATGCGAGAATTTTAAAAATACGGGAAGCTGTCCAACCTCAAGATAAATTTTACCAAATCTGTGGCGATGGGAGTGAACGTCCCACAGCCGCGGCTTACACACCTCCGGGATAGTTTTCACTTAAAATGGACTGATACTGCCTTGAAATACCTGGGTACGCAGATCCCACCCAGATTCAACCAACTTTTCCAACTTAACTTCCCACCCCTCCTGAAAGAGCTGCAAAAACTCCTGGATCGGTGGAGAAGAGGCCTCCACTCGTGGTTTGGCCGTTGCAATATACTTAAAATGTCTGTACTACCAAAATTTCTTTACCTGCTTCAAGCCCTCCCAGTCCAGATACCGGCAGAATATTTTAGACAAATAGATTTAACCTTCATAAAATTCATTTGGGCAGGGAAGAGACCGTGCATACAAAAAAAAATTCTCTGATACCCCAAGCGGTACGGAGGCCTGGTAATGCCAGACATCCGTTCCTACTATTACTCAGTGCATCTCAACAGACTCCTAGACTGGTGCAGGCACAAGGAAACCAAACTTTGGCCAAATTTGGAACAGGCTCAGACGGCGATGTCACTTCAGGGGACTCCATGGTGTTACACGAACCTCCACCCTGACCTTAAGCGGCACCCTTTGATAGGTACCACGGCTAGGATTTGCGCACAACTGACATCGAACCACTACCTTTTCTCCCGACATTTACCACTACGCCCCGTCTTGGGGAACCCCCAATTTGACCCGGGCGTCAGCGACAAGCGATTCCAAACACTCAGGGAGGCGGGAATAGGTCAGGCCGCCCATTTTAGCTGCGGAGGTCGGTGGAGAACAACTGAAGAATTGCTAGACCCCGACGGGCAATACAGATTAGACTTTATGAGGACACTACAGCTCAGACACTACCTCAACCACCAGACACCCCCGAACACACATCCCGTTACCCCGCTGGAGGTAATGTGCACAGACACTGGGGTGCTACCACACGCACTCTCGCAGGTGTATAACATGCTAGTAACACCAACTGAGGACTTTCAACTCCCAAGCATGGCTAAATGGGAAAGGGACCTAGACTGCCACCTCTCTGCCAGTCAACGTCAATGTATCCTTGAATTCACGCACAAGTCCTCCTTGTGCTCTAAAGTACAGGAGACTAATTACAAAATTCTTATGCGCTGGTATAGGACTCCAGACCTACTACATAAATTTTTCCCCGACACTACGGATGTCTGTTGGTGATGCCAAAAAGAGGAAGGCACGCTACTTCACATTTTCTGGTCCTGCCCAGAGATACAGACGTACTGGAGAGAGGTCCGCAGAATTGTACAGAAATGTACAGATCGCCAGGTCCCGGACAAGCCTGAGTACTTCCTTTTGCACTCCACTGACATCCCGACCCGCGCTTACAAAAAATCAGTGATAAGACACCTACTAGACGCAGCGAAGACCTGCATTCCACTTTTGTGGAAATCACAACGACCTCCGACCATAGCCATGTGGCTAAAGAGGGTGGATGAGATCAACCTAATGGAGGATCTTGTCCTCTCCAGCCAAGACAGAAATGAGACTTACACAGAAACGTGGCAACTTTGGAACCTTTTTAAATACTCGACAGAAGGCCAGGCCCTTAGAGGGGATGCCTAGACAGGACTACGAACTCAACAGAGGGGGGGACGAGAGTGATCCCCACACCCCCCTCCCGGCGAGACGTGTTTGTAAACAAAAAAAAAAGCTTGATGTGGGAGACATGCGGACGTGCTCGCGAGTCTTCCAATCCCCAGCCCCACCACCTTTCTACCCTCCCTCATTCTCCTTTGGCCTAATCTAGGCCCTGCTCTATCCATCGAACCCCGAATATCTAAGGGGTTCCCCTCCCACCCCCCACCCAACATCCCCTACCTAGACTTACTTTTCCTTTCCAATATAAAGGTAAAACACTGGGGGCCGGGACCCTCCGTTCCTGATCCGGAGGATGAGATGTCAAGGGTCATGCCAGCAGGTTAGATATACGTGGGACCCCTATGGGCCCAGTAGATGGAACATGACTTATCCCATATTTACCTGACACTCGCTCATAACTACGCACAAGTGGAATGTTTTTTTTTTTTTTTTTTCTCTCATGTGAATAGTCTGAAATACCCTGTATATTGAATGTCAGTGCCCTGCGTGGCACCACACTGTGATGTTTTATTACTCTGTTGTTGGTCGGTTGAGACTGGTTTCCTGATATAAATATATAAAAAAAAAAAAAAATTTGATACTTTACTTTGTTTTTCCATTTCATTTTATGGGACATTAGTTTTTTTTTTTTTACATGAGGTGTGATACGGGTCTCTTTTTGCTGTTTTGTACTGTCATTTTTTCTGAACACCTTGTTTGCCTACTGTACGATGTAACCATCTGAGAAAATTGGTTATATGTTGGATTTTATGCCAATAAAACTTTTTGTAAAAAAAAAAAAAAAAAGTAAAGATATTTTCTTCTAACGTGTTGCAATCTGTTAGATTCCTAGTTTAGTCCTTACACAACACAAAGACAATAGTATTTTTTAAATCATCTTCTTCAATGCTTATGCAGTGAAAATAATTTCTGCTCATGAAAGTGCACACTACCTTTAATCATAGAGTGCCGCAGTCGCTGCTGAACAGAATTAAATTTCTCTCTTAGTGGAACACGGACATCATCAGGATGTGAAAATGCCTTCACCATGAACTCAGCAACCTGTAAGAAGCAGAGGCAGTCAAGTCAAAAATAATACATACTGCTCAAAAGCAGCACCATGGTGCCAGAATTCACAAGTATATAGGAAGAGATTTAATTTAATTTCCTTTATATAGTCAGATATAGACTATAGATTAGATTGGGGGTTTCAAACTGGCGGCTGTCCAGCTGTTGCGAAAATACAAGTCCCATGAGGCATTGCAAAGTTGACAGTTACAAGCATGACTCCCACAGGCAGAGACATGATGGAACTGTTTCGCAACAGCTGGAGGGCCGCCAGTTTGAGACCCCCGAGTAAGAAATAGAAAGAAACAGTGAGAGTGAGTGAGTGTGAGAGTGAGTGAGTGAGTGAGTGAGTGAGTGAGTGAGTGAGAGAGAGAGAGAGAGAGAGAGAGAATGTACATGAGAAAATTTCACTTTGTGCCGTGCAATGACATTTTGTTAAACCCGACCTAATACCAGACAAGATCCAGCCCTCTCCGGTGCCCATTACCCCATTTTAGATTATTCCTGTAACTTGATAAATGTCATTTATTTCTTTGCAGCTTATACCAACCTTTTTCACAGGAGGGAGCTCACTGATCAGGCTCAGGATAATATCTTGTATCAACTCCTCACAGTTTGCAACTCGAGTGAATGGCAGCATTCTACAAGCCCATTCCAGAGCTTCAAAACAATGCTCAGTCACACAGGAGTCATACTCATCTGAGCTCTGGTAAAAAAGAGAAAAGAGATGTTATTTTATTAAATTACATAACAAGTGGAGCATTCCAACTAACATCTCTGCCACAATCACCAGAAAGGCACCAAGCAGCAACACCCAATGTGTCCTCAGAAAAAAAAAAAAGTCCCGGAGGGCACAGGCAATCACCCTTAAGACTATTTCAAATAGTTGGAGTACTCAGGATATTCCCACCCATGCAGGGTGAGGGGTTCCCAGGTGATCCACCACAAAGAGGGAAAACAGGCTTGCAGCTTTCTCAGGTAACGAGTGACTGCCCATTCCTCGGGCTGCTTTTTTTTTTTTCCAGCCCAGCTTCAACAGATCAGTTTCTCTTAATATCATAGGAAAGTTCTACAGTTTCTCACCTGTACAGTGATGAGCGTCTATAACTGCTTAATTTGTTTGTCATCACCCTCCAGCAGGTCACAATTATCCCATACTCACAAGCAATATTTAAAATTAGGATCAACACTTTAATTTTTACACTATAACTATGGCTCCATGGTGTTCTATTTGTAGTTACAATTAAGCGAGCTGTCACAGTTTTGCAAACATCAAAATTGCAACAATTGGGTCAAAAAAAAAGAGTAGTACAGTTTAAGCAGCAATTCATTTTCTTTGGCATATTCTATTGCCTCGTTTCCACTGAGCGGATCGGTTCGGTACGCTATTTTGGGTGTTTCCATTATGAAAGTGTGCCATAAAAGCGAACCGTACTGGACCATTCTGGTCCTGCTTCAGATGTGGGGCCATAGAAAATGGAACGGTTCCATTAGGGCGGACCTACAAATACATCTCACTGATTGGTGGACGTGCTAGGCTTTTTTTCGAAACCTTGTATGGTCCCGGGTGGTCCGATTTGCAGTGGAAATGCTCAGCAGAATAAACCGGACCATTCTAACTCGTTCCATTCTAAGCCACCCGAACCGATCCGCTCAGTGGAAACGAGGCATATGACACCTCATGGAACAAATGAGAAAAAGCAAAATGCAAGTGCTCAGTCACAAACTCCAACAACACAAGTTTAAACAGGTTCACTAAAATACAGAATAGATCCCGTACCTTAAAAAGCTTTCCACTGTCTCTGGCTTTTTGGTATTTTCTGCAGCTCAATGATAATCTCTCACGTACATGCAGCATCCAGCACAGAGCACAAAGCTCACGAAAGCATCCTATGAAGAGACACTTGAAACTTTACATGCGAGCACTAAAAAAAATTTAAATGTCAAACTAAAAAAAATATATATAATTTTACAAAACACAGGCCAAAATGATAAAATAATGTAAAAATAATGTCGCCGTTTACTATATTGCCACACACAGCTGTGATTTCAGTACAGCGCTGTATATTCTTCTAGGGGTTCAATGGCAAAATATTTGTCTCCTGAACAAGGATTTCCTGGCCCATCTCCCACTATGGACACTTGTCTTTCATTTAGAAAAGTAGCGATTCATGTCTGGAGTTCAGCTTTAACCACTTAAGGACCGCCTACTGCACATTTACGTCGGCAGAATGGCACGGCTGGGCACATCAACGTATATATACACGTTGATTTTAGTACCCAGCCGCGGTTCGCGGGCGCGCGCCCGCGACCCGGTCCGAAGCTCCGGGACCGGGACCGCGGGATTCGCGGACCCGATCGCCGCTGCAGTGTGGCGATCCGTCCCTGGAGCGGAAGAACGGGGAGAGCCGTGTGTACACACGGCTTGCCCGTGCTTCTCTGTGGCTGTAGCATCGATCGCGTCATCCCTGTAATAGGGGGACGCGATCGATGACGTCACACCTACAGCCACACCCCCCTACAGTAGTAAACAAACCAAATAGGCACACATCCCCTACAGCGCCACCTGTGGTTAACTCCCAAACTGCAACTGTCATTTCCACAGTAAACAATGCAAATTTAAATGCATTTTTTACTGTGAAAATGACAATTGTCCCAAAAATGTGTCAAAATTGTCCGAAGTGTCCGCCATATTGTCGCAGTCACGAAAAAAATCGCTGATCGCCGCTATTAGTAGTAAAAAAAAAAAAAATAATAAAAATGCAATAAAACTATTACTTATTTTGTAAACGCTATAAATTTTGCGAAAACCAACCGATAAACGCTTATTGCGATTTTTTTTACCAAAAATACGTAGAAGAATACGTATCGGCCTAAACTGAGGAAAAAAAATGTTTTTTTATATATTTTTGGGGGATTTTTATTATAGCAAAAAGTAAAAAATATTGCATTTTTTTTTAAATTGTCGCTCTATTTTTGTTTATAGCGCAAAAAATAAAAACCGCAGAGGTGATCAAATAACACCAAAAGAAAGCTCTATTTGTGGGGAAAAAAGGACGCCAATTTTGTTTGGGAGCCACGTCGCACGACCGCGCAATTGTCAGTTAAAGCGACGCAGTGCCGAATCGCAAAAAGGGGCAAGGTCCTTTACCTGCATTTTGGTCCGGGTCTTAAGTGGTTAAAGTTTCTACCCGTGCAGTGGGTCCCAAAACATTTATTGCTCATTTTGCCAAGGGTATGATAAATAATATGATATATTTACCCTATACCTCAGTGGTCATCAACCCTGTCCTCAGGGCCCACTAACAGGCCAGGTAGACAGGGTTGATGACCACTGCTATACCTCACTCCTGCAACATTTCTGCTTTTCAAGAGACTGGTCCCTGAAACCTCTTCCTTGCAGTCATAGCTCTCTGACCATCGTCACATAAAATGTAGGATCAAGTCTTGTACGGGTGGATGCGCAGGGCCCATCCATATTTTAGAGGGTTGGACAGTGAAGGAGAGTACTGTCTGCCATCAGAGAAAGGAAACCAGGATTTAGAGCTCTGCTTACAGAATTTTTTTCATTTACAGTATAGAACCCCATTTATTTTTACATTCAGACAAAATATAGCTAAGGCATTGACACAGAAGTGTGTTTGTATATATATAATAATCACCTTTTGGAGCATGTTACACCCATCAGTAGGGTGTAACATGCTCCAGCAGCAGTCCCCATGTATAATGATTTTTCACAAATTGTCTTCCTTACCTTAAGGCTCACGTTTTTTTTACCTTCAACCTTCTGTGTGCAGCAGCCCTCCCCGCACAATACTAACCTGAGCGCCACTGCAATGTGCATGAGACTTTCCTTCCTCACTGAGCCAATGGCACCCACTGCTGTCAATCACAGCCAGTGAGCCAATAAGAGGAGAGAGGGAGTTGGGCCAGGGTCTGAATGGGCATGCAAAGTAGCAGCTTGGGAGCGAATCTCTTCAGCAAGCCGTTTGTTCTAAGTGCACTCGGCAGGAGGGAGGGGCCAGGAGCACTGGCGGGGGACCCAAGAAGAGGAGGATTGGGGCTGCTCTGTCTAAAACCACTACACAGAGCAACTAAGTGTAACATGTTTGTTATTTGAAAAAATAAATAAAAAAAAAACAACAACTTGCCTTTAATATCACTTTAAATGGTTAAAAACTACATCACCATAGATGTGTATGCAGGAGAACAGTTGACTATTACAAGGTTCACAACAACTGACCCGAAGCTCACCTACTACACTGCAGGATACGAAATCTCCACCTGCTCCCGGCTTGAGAAACACAGTTCTGCCATTTGCATAATTAAGTAAAGCTTCTGGAAGTGGACTTAGAGGGGGCAAAGCACCCTTAGCACGAATCTAAAACAATAGGGAAAAAAATAGTTAAAAGGTAATTTAGTCTTAAATATACCAAAAACTTGAGTTCAGGTAGTTCCAATGATGGGTACTGTTACAGCATACAAAGCCATTTAAAACAACAGTGTGCTTCCAGCCTTGTGTCTAGAAGACATGGTTTAACAAGTTTGGTGTGGAGGAACTAGAGTGGCCTGAACAGAGTTTTTCCCCTAACCCCACTAAACTGGAAACCAACTTCAGCCAGATCTTCTAGCCCAACATCAATACCTGACCTCACAAATGGTTCTTTGGCTGAATTGGCACAAATTTCTACAGACACAGTGCAGTATTTTGGGGAAAGCCTTCCCAGAGAAGTGGAGCTTGTTAGGCCCCTTTCACACCGACACATTTTTCAGATGGTTTAGCGCTAAAAACAGCGCTGCTATACCGCCTGAAAAAATTGTGCACTGCAGTTTTCAATGTGAAAGCCCGAAAACTTTCACACTGAAGCGGTGCGCTAGCAGGACCGAACCAAAAGTCCTGCTAGCCACATCTTGGAGTGGGGGGGGGGGGTTTACCGCCCCAGAGGCGCATTGCCGGCGGTATTACCGCGGTTTCCCATTGCTTTCAATGAGAAGGAGCGTTATAGATGCGGGGTGTTTACCACGCCTTCTCATTGAAATCAATGGGAAACCGCGGTAATACCGACGGCAAAGCAGCATTGCAGGCGGTATTAAACCTTTTTTCGGCCACTAGTGGGGGTTAAAAACCGCACCGCTAGTGGCCGAATATCGCAGATGGTATAGCGGCACTAAAAACCGCGCCGCAAAACCCCCTTTGCCACATCCTCCCCCTTCCAGATAGCCAACGGTACGCGCCAGGGATGTCCACTCTCACCTCTGCTCTTCGCTCTATGTGTCGAGCCCCTGGCAGCATCCATACGGGGAAACCCAGACATTAGGGCTATCCTCCATGTAGAATTAGATAAATATGGGACAATGTCGGGTTACAAAACGAACGCCTCAAAGTCAGCAGCCCTCCCGATCAACATCCCAGAGACTGAGGTCCATCACCTACAGTCGAACTTCCCCTATACTTGGGAGAGCTCATCCCTTAAATACCTCGGGGTCCATATTACGCCGTCCTTCAGCTCCCTGTACCAGGCCAACTTCCCTCCCCTATATCGGATAGTTAGGGGCCTTCTTCAAAAATGGAAGGCACATCATATTTCACTCCTGGGCCGCGTGGCGGCTATAAAAATGGTCATCCTCCCCAAACTCCTTTATCTGTTTCAAACGTTACCCATCCCGATCCCGTACGCCCACCTCCGCAAACTCCAGAGTGATATGCTGAAGTTTGTCTGGAACTATAAGAAGCATAGGATCCCTGGGTCGGTCATGACAGCCTCACGGGGAGACGGGGGCCTGGCCTTCCCCAACCTTGTTAAATATTACCAAGCTACCCAGCTGCGTGCAGTGGTCTCCTGGTTCCCCCAGAGGTCCTTTAATAAGTGGACGGAGATAGAAAAAATATGGTTAGCCCCGGTCCACCCAAATAGCCTCTTATGGGATGCTGATGTGAGGGTGGAGCCTGACCGTTTGTTAGGTTCCATGTCCCTACTTAGGGGACTCTGGCGTAAGATGTCTCGAGAGGTGGCGCTTAAGTCCGAGTGCTCCCTGCTGAATTCTTTTGTCTGCAACCCCAAAATACCGGACAGCCTGACCCACCAGATGTCTTGGCCCTGGGCCTCTCGAGACCTATTTCATTTTGGACACTTAGTGGACCCCAGGTCCCGTAGGCTGCTGACATTCTCGGAGCTCCAGGTGAAACACGATCTGCCCAGACAGGTGTTTTATAGCTACCTACAAATAAGGCATTATGCCCAGACAATAGCCCCAAAGCTCCAATTCTCACAACCGTCCCCATTTGTAAGTATTGTCCTGGAGGGGCGCCATAGAAGGGGGTTGATCACAGACATCTACCAGCTGTTGAATGCATATGATTGGCAGGGGCGGGGGAAGCATGTATATATGCTGAGGTGGGAGAGAGAGCTAGGGGAGTCACTGCCGATGGAGGCCTGGCAGGCCGTCTGGAGGCAGGCTGCTAAATCGTCCCTGTGCACCTTGTATAAAGAAAACTCATATAAAATTCTGTGCTTCTGGTACCAAACCCCTGACATACTCCACAAAATATTTCCCTCCACCTCTGACCGATGCTGGCGATGCCATCGGGACAGAGGCTCTCTCTTCCACATCTACTGGACGTGCCCCCTTATCACCCCGTTCTGGCAGTCCACGCAACAGCTGCTTACCCATCTCTTCGAGACGCCAATCCCCCTAAACTATTTTTGCTAGTTATCTCCCAACCCCGCCTGACCAAACCATATAAAAAAACTACTTAGACACATACTAACGGCGGCTAGATGCCTGGTAGCCCTTAACTGGAAAAAATCCACACCCCCGTCCCAAGAGGCACTTTACGCTAGGATCAAGGACGTAGAGCTGATGGAGCGGATGACAGCCAGGATGCGTAATGGCATGGATGCCCACGACGCGGTCTGGAGCGAGTGGCACCGGCGGGAGGACCCGCCGGGGGCGGACGAGGTGACAGACGCAGTGACCTGATTCTCCCTTCCCCCTCTTCTTCTCTTTTCTTTTCTTGACCCTTCTCTCCTCTTATACAATCTACTGTTTCGGTGTCACCGTTGACACCAGTGTTTAGAAAATGGTTTGAAATGCATAATTTGTTGACACGACTGGCAGTAGAGCCAGCTTTTGGAACAGAGCCCAATGGGTCGGGAACTTATTCCCTCCTCTACCCATAAAGGGCAAGAGTAATACTTGTATTCTTGGATAAGTCTCTGCTTTGGCTTCTGTTATTACCTGCATTTATCTGTATCTTGCGAACTGTTTTATATAAATAAAAAATGTTAATTGGAAAAAAAAACGCGCCGCTATACCGCCACCGCACCTCCGCTGCCCCATGTGAAAGGGGCCTTAAAGCTACAAACAAGAAGGGGATCCATATTTTGGTGTATGGTTTTGGATTGGTGTATCCAATAAGCTCATAAAGTGATGTTCAGGTGTCCACAAACATTTGGTCATATAGAGTATAAGGATTCTGCTCAACCAGAGCAAGATAAAACGCTGGAACTGTGCAGCAGCAGACAGCAAAACATTTAGCCTAGACTGGATCCAGCAAATAGAAAACTTTGTTACAGATGTCCTCAGTCTGATGGTCAGCATCATTCAACCCACTTCCTCTTAGCCCACGATGTTGTGGAGCTGCCCCAACCTATGGCTGGACATTGAAATTAGTAGAGCGATGAGCTCATCTCACGGCCACTTTACTTTCTCTTTCTATCAGCATGCTTAGCACATGAACTTACTGGGCCCTTGTGCTGCCTCTCATGCTCCAACCCTCCTGTACAGGGACTGTAAGAGGCCAATGCCAGATGAAATTCACCTTTTATTTAAACAATACATTCAATTATGTAAACTGTGTATTTCATAACTGGTTAGAGTTTAGCTTTAAAGGAGTTGTAAAGGAAAAAATGTTTTGCCTAAAATTAATATCTGCACGGTAGACAGACAGAATAGTGTAATGATTCTGTTAACAAACGAGTAAATGCCTATTAAATTCCTTCATCTATATCACCTCCAGCGTTCTAGTTTCTGTTCTCTCATTCACTTCCTGGTTTGCATCATTTGTTCATGTAAGAACTACATATCCCAGTATGAATTGCGGCACGCCCAGTAATTCACACCTCCTCGAAGTCTCTAACACGTAGAGAGCGTCCTGCCACACAGATGTAGTTCCCAGGAGGGGGCGAGCACGTCACTGACCATTTTTTTTTGCCTAAAATTAATGTCTGCACGGTAGACGGTAAAGCCTCCCTTCACGGTGGTCAGTAACAATCAGACAAGCAGGAAGTGAACAGAACAGAGAAGAAATAAAGCAACTTCTGAGCAAAAACAAACAATGAGGAAGTGAAAAGAGGAATGTCTCCAGGTAAAGGATGCTTATTATGAAAAAAAAAATTTCCTTTACAACCCCTTTAAGTGTATGAGAACACAGCATGCATGAATAACAAAATTCAAATTACATAGCAACCGCTTCACAAATCCATATGGTTGAGTTATAAGAAAGGAAATGGAACCTTTTGCATGATTTTCCTTGCTCTTTTTATTTGCTTGATGTACCACTGAGCAGCAGGAAGGGAACAGTGGGCTGCCCGTAACAGCAAAAGGATTCTCTGAAGAACCCCAGATAGCTTCTGACGACTCAGTTTCTCCATCTGTAACAGCAAATCACTTGGGTCTTCCTAAAAAAAAAAAAAAAAACTTACACGTAAGATCAGACAAAGTATCAAAGTAGAAAGGGGAATTGAGGGGCTTATGGACTTTTTAGGCACAGTTATAAATTAGTTCTAGAAAAATAAAAATAATTTATTTATACTGGAGTTGTAGCACTCAAACTTAATAAGCCCACTACCATTGGTGCTATAGTGCTTAATATCATATTATCTACACCCCCATGATGCTTAGCTTTGTCCTTTATTGGTATTCAGGGTAGGTCGTTCCTTATTGACATACTTCCGTTTCTGGCCTGTCATTGGTGCATTGTTGTCCACATAGTTTTTTGTTTATTTGTGTTTGTTTTAATCATCTTTGGAATTCTAATTTCTTTTTTACCTTTATATTTATAGCTATATAACTATAGTTATATATCAGACAGGAGGCTCATATCTTATGCATTAATCTTTCTTTATTAATGCCCATAGCAGAACAATTAATCTTTAATTTAACTGTAAGTGAAACAGAAAAAACTGTATAGAACTACAATTCCCAGCAGTCCTAGGGTCACAGTAGCCCCTCCTATCCTGTTGCTCTATATAAGGCTTGCCCCATCTAGGATCCTCCTCTTTCTTTCTGCTCATGGCAGAGCACTACAAAGATAAGTGTATTTTATATTTCATATTTTCCTAAATTCTTGTTGTTGTCCTGTTGTGGGAAACGGGCTTTCTCCCTTATTTTCCCCTCATTCACAGCTGCATTTTTCTATCGCTGTGGCCGGGTTTTTTCCCGGTGTCAGGTATCTTATTTTGCCTTATTTGGCTTGTTTGACCTGTGTCGCCTTTCCTCCGGCGGCGCCATCTTGGAAGATCGTGTCTCTCCTTCCTCCCAACTGTCCTGTACACGCTCGGAGGGGGGATCGGTTTTCCGTTCGCGGGAGGTCCCCCCCCCCTCCCTCTCTCTCCCCCGTTCTCTCACGTCGTTACTGACGTTTTGCTGGGACACACTGAGGCGTCCTCCATTACCGCCCTGAGCGGGAAGCAGAGGGGCGGATCGCAGTCGTAAGCTCCGTCCCTCACGTCTGCAGCGCGACAGGATCCCAGGAGCCGTAGTCTCGCGAGACTTCGCCTCCTCAGTCACTTCCGCTTTTCGGCTCTCCTCCCAACACAGGACATTCTACGCCTGCGGTGTCGGAGGTAGGAGCCTTAGCTAGTCAGCTAGTAGTATTCTCGGGTCACTTAGGCAGATAGTTAGCGATTACAAAGGAATTTATTCCTATTTCTGGCCTTTTTTCCTAGATACCTATAGTGTCCTTAACATCACATATATATAAAACGGTGGTTCAGTGCCCCAACTACCCAGTGCCCAGAATTCTCTCCTCACTATATATATAGGTATATATATATATATACACTTTACAGTATGGCTGGGGAAGGGCGATAAGCTGGCGCTGGACTCAGTACAGTTTTTGAGCACAGCACAAATACAGGATTTGATCACTAAATCAGTACAGGCTGCCCTGGCGGCAGCTGCCACTCCCTCTGGACCGCAACAAATCCTGTCCCTCACCCCTGTAACGTTACCACACAGCGGTGATCCGCAAATAAAAAGAGGCAAATCCTCTCATAAGAGAAAACACGTTGTGGCAACCTATGACTCCCCGGCAGGGGAAGCAAATAATATGCATAGAGCAGTTCCCCACACGGACTGCCACCCCACGCATTCCTCGGACTCCTTTCAACCCCTGGGCCTCAGGGAGTCACCAAAGAGGCATAGTTCCGCTAAGCGGTCAAAACCTGACTCATACGTAATCTCGTCAGACGACGATACGTCGGCTGAGTCGGGCGAGGCTGAGGTCTCGGAGTCCGAGTATGAAGATGAGGAAGATGCGGGGGCATCGGCGCTCTTACACAACGCCAACCCTGAAAATCAGGGCGAAATCATTGTAGATATGCAAGGGGAACCTCTGTTCCACCCAGATGCTATATCCCATCCCCGTTCTGGGGACTGGTCTCCCTTACCCCACGTGTCCCAATATGTCGAATTTTGGGCACGTAGGTCCCTTGAGAGGTCCAATCGTAACAAGTTGCGATCTGAGTGCCCTCGACCACATATCCCTAAAAAAGTGGTCTTGACACCCGAGATAGACCCCATTCTATCTAAATATCTGTTCAAAACAGGAAAATTCCCCAAGAAGGGGATAGACCGCTCCTTTAAAGCCATACAGGACCGGATCCTTGACCTTCTTGGCCCACTAACTAAGATCTTAAATCTATCAGAACAGGCCGCAACTTCAGGCCAAATGGTTGACATAACCCAACTACGTGGGTGGGCCCAAAGAGCCGTATGTCTAGTGGGCAGCGCCAACACCGCCTGCTCTGTCGAGCGCAGACGCTCCATTTTGATGAGGCTTGACCCGCAATTAGCTCACCTGGCAGAAACCGAGCCAGGTCCAGCAGCAGAGGGGATGCTGTTGGGTGAATCCTTGGTTAAGGATATTAATAAAATTCGTAGGGCTCTTCAACAGCCTCGACAAGGCTCAAACCTCGCTCAAGAGATCTGCAACCAGTAAGGTTTTCCCCAGGGCCGGCAGAAGTAGAGGTCGTTCTGCCGGCCGCAATGTCAATTTCAGACCTTTTCACAGGGCAAACCCCTCTCAATACACCCAGGCTCCCCCTCCGTACACCACCGTGGCGCAACCAGCACCCTTTTTCCCCCCCCGCGGTAGACCATGGAGAGGACGTGGTAACAGAGGATATCCCTGCTCCCGTCCATATACCGGTGAGTACTACCTACATTCCAAATCCTCACACACCTGTGGGGGGTCGACTCAAACTTTTTACCCACGCTTGGTCTGCGATTACGGCAGATACGTGGATATTAGACACCATTTCAGGTTTCCACATAGACCTTCTGTCCTCACCGACTTTAGGAGTGATACCACCCCCTATTCGATTTGCGAAACAAAACGTTGTTCTTATAGACAACGAAATCCGAGATCTGATTGCCAAACAAGTAGTAGTCGAGGTCGACCCATACTCCCCGGGGTTTGTCAGCAACCTCTTCCTAGTCAAAAAGAAAGGGGGAGGCTACCGTCCCGTGATAAACTTGCGAGACTTAAACCAACATGTCGTATATCGGCATTTCAAGATGGAGGGTATCCACTGCCTCCGAGATCTCCTCCACCCAGGGGATTGGTTAGTGAAGGTGGACTTAAAAGACGCCTATCTCATCGTCCCCATACACCAGGAATCCCAACACTTACTCCGCTTCAGATGGGGGGGGCGCACTTGGCAATTCACATCCCTTCCGTTCGGTCTGTCATCCGCCCCATGGTGCTTCACCAAACTCCTGAAGCCGGTGGTGGCATCTCTGAGGAGCAGAGGTGTACGTCTAATTATCTACCTAGACGACATCCTCGTTATGGCATGCTCCAAGTCACAAGCTCAACGCCACATGATTTGGACGATCGATTTACTCCAGAATCTAGGTTTCTTGATCAACCACGAAAAATCGATTCTGGCACCAGCTCAAGAAATGGAATTCCTGGGCTTCGTGGTGGACACCAAACAAGCTGTCCTCCGTTTGCCCAAAACGAAATTAGTACTGATCCGCAAGGAGATCAGAGCGGTGCTTCGCAAGAATTATCTGTCTTTACGTGTCTTAGCCCGCCTGGTAGGCTTGCTTGCGTCCTCCATTCAAGCCATATTTCCGGCCCCCCTTCACTACAGGGCCCTCCAACGGCTCAGGATCCTTCATCTGAGACAGGGTCTCAGATACGCAGACAAAGTGCCTCTATCTGCGGAAGCTGGGGTCGAATTGCAGTGGTGGCTTCGTCATGCCGTCGAGTGGAACGGCAAAACGATTTTCAACTCATGCCCGGATGTCATTATAGAATCGGACGCGAGCCGTCGGGGCTGAGGCGCACACTTGGGCGAGACCACGACAGGAGGGACCTGGTCCAACAGGGAATCCCTCCTACACATCAATGCATTGGAACTCCTAGCAGCCCTGTTCGCTATCCAGAGTTTCCTAACAGAGAAGTCCAATTGCTGCGTTTTATTACGCATGGACAATATTGCAGCAGTGCAATACATCAACCGCTTAGGGGGCACCAGATCCAAAATCCTGGCGGATATCGCCAAAACCATTTGGCATTTCTGCCTGTCCCGCAACATCATCCCTATGGCGGAATACATTCCGGGTACTTCCAATATTATAGCAGATTGGAATTCCCGTTATCTTATCGACTCCAGCGATTGGCGTCTGGACCGTTCAGTCTTCATCCGACTGAATCTTCTTTGGGGTCCCTTGGGCATAGACTTATTCGCCTCTCGCCTCAACCACCAACTACCCCGATTCTTCAGCTGGAGACCGGACCCAGAGGCCTCAGCAGTGGACGCGTTCCGTCATTCCTGGATAGGGGAGACGCATTACGCGTTCCCTCCATTCTCCATGATCCCCAGAGTGTTATTGCAGATAGCGAACCAGAGGGCGACGGTTGTGCTGGTCACCCCATGGTGGCCGTCTCAACCATGGTTCCCACTACTTCTGGAGATGGTCATAGATTGCCCCAGGCTTCTGCCGTTTGTCCCACACATCCTCTCCCATCCGACCAAGGGCTGACCCTCCTGGCGTCGTTGGTTTCGGGATGCCAGACGCGGACAGCAACCTTTCTAGATCAGCTAGAGATCTCCTCGCCCTGGCCTGGGCCCCCGGGACTCGATCGGCATATCGATCAGCTTGGAAACTTTGGGTGTGTTGGTGTGATCAACGACAGGTCGATCCCGTACAAGCACCTGTAACTATCATACTAAACTATCTGGCGGACTCTTTTGATTCAGGCAAATCATACAGTTCCTTAAATGTGTACAGATCAGCCATATCAGCTTACCATTGCCCGGTAGATGCGTTACCAGTCGGCAAACATCCCCTGATATGTAGAATGTTGCGGGGCATCAGATTCAAACGGCCTCCTCGCCCAAAATATCAATCCACGTGGGATGTCGCCAAGGTTCTCGATATGTTCTCTTCATGGGAGGACAATGAGGCGTTGCCTCTCAAGCTTTTGTCTTATAAGCTCACAGTCCTTTTGTGTTTGGTCTCGATCAAACGAGTGTCTGACGTTAGAGCTTTGGACATTTCCAGACGACAGTTTTCGCCTCAAGGAGTTAAATTCTCTGTGGTTCGTAGGACCAAGACAGACATCCAATCGGTATTTTACCCTTTTTTCCCTACACACCCGAAACTATGTGTAGTTAGATGCCTTCAGGCCTATGAAACCTATACCGCTGACCTGCGCTCCCGTTTTCTCCCAGCTTTTAGTGTCATATGTCAGACCTCATCTCCCGGTCTCTTCCGCCTCTTTGGCACGTTGGGTGAAGTCAACCATGGCAATGGCGGGCATAGATATAACCCTGTTTGGAGCACATTCTTCCAGAGGAGCTATGGCTACCAAGGTTGTTATGGCGGGCGGTTCTCTTGCAGACCTCTTAATGGCGGCCGATTTGGTCCTCTGAGACCACCTTTCGCCAATTTTATTTTAGACCAGAGGATCATGTCTCCATGTCAATTTTGTAATGGTTAGCTTACACTTTCTACTTAGAGTTTTTATGATATAGTCCTCATTTGTTCGTATTCATTTATTCAGTGTTAAGCTTTGAACCTGCATAAGATATGAGCCTCCTGTCTGATATATAAATCAAGATTTTCCTAGCTTGTGACGGAAAATATTAGTTATATGAAGACAGGAGGCGAGTATCTTCCTCCCTACCCCACCCTATCACGATTTTTACATTTTCTTTCAGGTTATTGATCGCAACCAGGTTTTTCCTATGTGCTGACGACCTGCTGATCGGGAAGAGTCCCTTTTTGTCTATATATACGGATGGCCGGCTGGCCGAAGAAATGTTTGGTTTCGCATAAAGAAAGAGGAGGATCCTAGATGGGGCAAGCCTTATATAGAGCAACAGGATAGGAGGGGCTACTGTGACCCTAGGACTGCTGGGAATTGTAGTTCTATACAGTTTTTTCTGTTTCACTTACAGTTAAATTAAAGATTAATTGTTCTGCTATGGGCATTAATAAAGAAAGATTAATGCATAAGATACTCGCCTCCTGTCTTCATATAACTAATATTTTCCGTCACAAGCTAGGAAAATCTTGATTTAAATATACTGGGCCAGATTCACAGAGCGATTACGCCGGCGTAACAGGAGATGCGCGGTGTAAGTCTAACTGTGCGCGTGCGTTTCGATGCACGGCATCCCCAAAATGAGATACGCAAGAAATCTAATTTTTTTTGTCCAGCGTAATTTCGTTAGACAGGCGCATCCGTCCGCGCAAAACTGCGCTAGACAAACCATTAATTTGCTAGTCAAATATGCTAATGAGGGAGTTACGGGGATCCACAAAAGAACGTTGGGGCAGCGCAGGCTACGCGGTGTGTGCAACAGCAAAATGTCCTGTCTAAAATTAGACCATATAAAAGCTGGTCTAAAAAAAGAAAAATCGTCTACATGTCAGATAAAGCAACACTGTTAGTGAGGAGCTCAGCAGTCACACGTGTTGCACAACAATCTGTATGCCAACATGCCAGGGGCATCGTCGCGCATAGCTATACTACTGACTTTAGATGAGCAAAGAAGGAGGAGGGCACTGAGGAGGGCCCTGAGGAGGGCACGGGATTTTTTATTTTTTTTAAACTTTTTTTTTTGCTTATATAAACTTTACCATTTAATCTAATCTAATACAATATTCTTATTTGATACAAGCCCCTCACTCGTCACTTGATATATCACACATGCATAGACATCTATGGCATGAGTGATTCTGAGGTGTATCGCATCTTCAGATTCACCCCTAATGCCATCATGGAATTAACCACAACCCTGCAGGAGGACATCACCAGCCCAACACATGACACTACCCATGACAGCTACATATACAATCAGAGCCCCATCCCCACAGATTTCAAACAGAACATGTATGGGGACAGCTGGCTGGTTGGTGAGTGACATGGGTGGCAGGCATGACTGTCCCCCCCCATGATGCACACATCACAAGGGGCACATGCACGACTAACATCCTCCTGTCTTTTCCCTTCAAGGTGACTCTGCATATGCACTGGGACCCCATCGCATGACCCCATCTCATGCCAGCTCACATTATGCATCTTTGCACGTTAAACACACACATTAATCATGGCACAATGAGAATGCATGCATGCACACCACTGTGGTCCCTAGCACAGGCACATCACATCCTCATCACATTGGATTGGCACAAGCCCACCATGCAGGACTTGTGAGCAGCAACGCCACGCCAAGGCTCCAATTATGTCACTGTACATTCATACACCATTCACACAGACCTGGGTTTCACTTCTCCACCACAAATGAGGGTGACACCCCTTTTCCCGCAGGAATGTCACCCCCACATTCCAAAATCATACACAAACAGAACCAAAAAAAAATAAAAAATGACGAGCAAAAATAAAAAATGCCCAGCAAAAATATAATTTAAACAAAATAACAACAAAGAAAACACATAAAAGACAAAAATCACTCTGCAAAACAGTCCCCAAATATCTCAAAGACACGTCACAAACAAACAAACAAATGCTAATAAACAACAGAACATAAGCACCTTGCTGTATAGGAAGGGATACAAAGGGATGTACTTTTGCAAAGGAAGTGCGTTTGTCTCTGTCTATTTATGCTGTCTGCGTAGTTCACTAAGTTGCCCTAGTCCACTTCCAATTTCACTGATTGCGTCGTTCCCGAGTTGTGAGCATGCGCACAGAGGTGCTGACCATGGTCTGCTTCAAGTGCGCATGCGCGAGCCGGCCGGCCCTTCATTTGCATGGGGTCACGGTTCATTTCAATGTAACACGCCCACGTCCTTCCCAATTTGTATTACTCCGCCTTACGCCTCTGAAATAACGTTACGCATGCGCATAAAAGCGACGAGAATAGGGTGATTGCACGGCTACATTGCGCAAGTCTAACGTAAAGGCGGTGCGCTACGACGGTCCAATAATGCGCAGATGTACCTGAATCTGGCCCACTGTGCTTTTGAAGAAGCGTGTCTGCACGTGAAACATGTCAAGCCTTTTTCCGATCAATTGCAACTGATAATCCATTGCTACAGATATTGAGCCTTATTTTAGGATATTAATGCTGTTATGGAAAGAATTTAAAGATTTTCCTCAAGGCCCTGTTATTAGGGCGTTTCCTCTACTAGTATGTTTTCTGGAATGCAAAGGATTTTTAAAAATCATCTGTATTTATAAATAAGTTCTTTATATTTTTCTAAAACTAGTTTATTACTGTGCCTAAAAAGTCTTATATGTCTCTATAAGGACGCGGCACATGCTTTATTTAGATGTATCCACAGTGCCACTCTGTGTTATGATACACTTATCCAATTATTTTCAAAGTAAATGATTAAGCCAGTAATAGTATTGTGCAGCAAATGGAAAAATGCTTTCGCATAGGAGAGAATTCAAGTCATAGTTTCTGATTTCCTATCTTAGTCTAAAAGTAGGATAACCAGTAAGTTTACAGGTAAAGTAGACCACATTGCCCTCCACTGAACCAGTTTGAAGCACTGTAGACCCTTCAAAAAACAGAAGGTATCTACATATCTCTCTTCCATCAGATCCGAGAGATAATTTGTTTGTTCCTTTAGGACAGTGGGTGGAGACATGCTAAGTTAGACTTACAGATATCTTTATTTTTAAGAATTTCCAGCCCAATTGTTAAACATAGGTATCCCCAGATATAAGCAGACAACTGTTCTGGATCCCAGATTCTGCTGTATTGCCTTGCTTTATTCAATGTGTGCATTTAATACAGTTGGAAATCCTACCAATGAAAACCCAAAAGAAGAAAACACCATTGCTTGACTCCAACAGACAGTAAGAGTCGGTTCACACTAAGGCGGCACGATTCAGGGGGCGGCTCTGCAAGTCATCCTGAGGACGACTCCAGAGGCGATTTGCAAGACGACTTCTGTATAGAAGTCAATGCAAGTCGCCCCGAGCCGCCCCCGAAGTTGTACAGGGAGTACATTTCTAAGTCGGAGCGACTTGCGTCGCTCCGATTAGAACGCTCCCATTACACTGCATGGAAAGCGACTCGTCAGGCGGCTGAGCCGCCTGACGCGTCGCCCCAGTGTGAACCGACTCTTATCATATGCAATAACAATAGAATAAATATCAAACAATAATACACTAGCCATGCCTCCATTTTAAGACTATTGTACAAAAAAGTATAAAAATACCAAGGTATAAAAACCCCTCCAAAAAAGAAAAACAAAACAACAACTCCCAAATCCCCTGCTTGAAGGAGAGCGCTCCTTGTTAAATTTCGATGGTTGTGTCAATCCGCCTTCCCCTGACAGAACAAGTTACTGTCCTAAATGAAGAGAGGCAGGCCTATGCACTGCACAGATATTGGTAGATCTAAAGGAAATTGTTTATTCAGATTGTAAATGTGTGTATCAAACTTTGAAGAAAGAAGGGCTCAGAACGCATATACTCTTACTTCACTAACTGACGAGGGCTGGGGGCAGTATAATGGCGGTGCTGGCAGGTAGAGACGCTCTGGCACAAGACCCGGCAGCTTCCCGATGAGCTCTTTGGCTGACTCCATCAGCTGGCGAAGGGTTTCGGTGAGAATTTCTGCATCGACCATTACAGCAGCCTTTAACATTTCTTGCACTGAAGTGAACAGTATATCTGCATCTTCTTCCTCAATAGGGTCTGAAAAGTGGCAAAATGAAAATAAACTAATATTTAAATTGTTCTCGTCATAAATGTACTAATCGCTTTCATAAGGGAGAACAAAGAGAAACAATAAGCAACATTTACTATACATAAAAAATAAAAAAAACAATGGGTACATCTAGAACAGACAACCATGGGCATACCGTTAGCAGAACTTCCTTGGATTCAAGGAGATGTCATGTCGATAAAGACCAGTAAACATCCTTTTGCTGGAGCCACTCTTAAAATGTTGCAAGGTCTGTTTTTAAACATACAGACCTTTCACCTTTCCCGAGCCCCCAATTCGAATTTTGTGTAATCATCCTTTTAACCGGGAATGAACAACCCTAAATTTAATATACTTATTCGTCGGGTGTCCTCCTGTTTGTTGCATTTTGTTCAAGAAAATCGGCCGATGACAAGCAATGAAAAAGGTGCGCAATGTCTCTGACATTTTGAATTTCCTTCACTGTGCTCAGCTAGGTGCATATCTCCGTAATATATTGGAGACGTTTTCAAAATGGACCTGCCTTGAAGGAAAGCCAATGTAACATTTACTATCTTCCTTCACTATCCATTGCCAATGGGTGACGGGGTACACATTATACCTTTCAGAGATTGTCTCATGGCTGCTTGGTAGTTTGCCCTTATAAAGTGTTGGTAAAGTCACTTGTCGGAGGCATAGGTAGTTCTCACAAAGCCGAGGATGCCATGCAAAATGCTTTGTGTCTTGTATCGTTCACATTTTTTTGCAGATGGGGTGGCACACATATTTGCAAAGTAGTTCAAAAGGTAGACTGGTCCAGGTTAAAACCGCTACCCAGATTTGTAAATGCAGTCAGGTATTCCTTATTCTCGCAAGCAACAGAAAATCCCTCTCTTTTGCCTTTGTCATATAAAGGCGCATGTAATGTAACAACTTGACCAGGTATGGATCCCAATAAGTGTAAGGTTGTACCTTCACTTACAATGTCGAGAAGACCCTACAAGGGTATGTGACATATATGAAGGGGAACGCTGAAGTGTTTCTTCACAACACAAACCTATGTGTAACAAAATTGTATACGGATCAAAAAAAACACATGTGAAAATGTGAAACATCAAACAATAACAATATTTACCCTACGCATTTTGTCTTCAACTGGGGTTGTTATTTCACATACACATGTGGTTTTCACATAACATTATTGTTTGATGTTTCACATGTGTTTTTTTTTTTGATCCGTATACAATTTTGTTACACATAGGTTTGTGTTGTGAAGGGACACTTCAGTGTTCTCCTTCATATATGTCACATACCCTTGTAGGGTCTTCTCACCATTGTAAGTGAAGGTTCAACCTTGCACTGTTTCTTTTTTGACGTAATCACATTAGAAGTGCCACACTTTTATTATATATTCCTTTACAAACGAGTCTTTTTGTTGTGTTGCCAGCTATTTCACAGATTTGTAGGGTTGGCGCAATATTTAAACAACCATTTTTGGATCCCAATAAGTGCCAAACACACACTGGTGTCAAGAGCTGATGACACATTAGCCAAGTCAATGATCCTTGTTTTGTTGCCAATTCTTGTGAAAAAAAATACAATACAATACAACCTATATGGTAAATCTTGCCAATGACTTAACCACTTAAGGACTGCTGCACGAACATTTATGTCAGTGGAATGGCACGATGTGGAATGGTCAATGTATAAAGACGTCCCTTTAAATTTGCCGCCATGTGGCCGCCCCTGCCACATGCTCTTTGATTGTGGCCATGGGACCCGCGGACTCGATGTCCCGCGATCATGTCACAGAGCTGCAGAATGTGGGGGATGCCTGCGTAAACAAGCATCTCCCTGTTCTGCCTTGTGACAGGACACTGATCTACTGCTTATTGCCCCCTGACAGAATCACTCCCTAGGACACACTTAACCCTGCCCTAGCCCCCAGTGGTTAACCCCTTCACTGCCAGTCACATTTACACAGTAATCAGAGCATTTTTAAAGCACTGATTGCTGTATAGATGCGAATGGTCCCAAAATAGTGCCAAAAGTGTCAGAGATAATGTTGCAGTCATGATAAAAATCGTTGATCGCCATCATTACTAAAAAAAAAAAAAAAAGAAAAAAAAGGTGGTCAATTTTGTTTGGGAGCCACGTCGCACTACCGCGTAATTGTCAGTTAAAGTGGAGTTCCACCCACAATTTCACTTTTTAAATATAAATACCCCTGTAATACACAAGCTTAATGTATTCTAGTAAAGTTAGTCTGTAAACTAAGGTCCGTTTTGTTAGGTTGTTACAGCATTTAGATTTATAATCTAGAAATAGACCATGGCCATTATGAAGCCAGACTGTATGACTTCCTGGATTTCAGTTTTGCATATCTCGCACATGCTCAGTGCTGCACAAGCAATGTAATAGGTTTCAGTCAGGTTTGCAAGGACTACTAGGAAACATGATGCCTATCCCAGAAACCCTTGCAAATAGCCTTGTGACTTAATAGCCTAGGCTAATAAGGAGGAGAAGGTAATGAAGGACTACAAAATAAAAGGTATTTACAAGCAACAAAATAAATAAAAATTGTCCATTCTAAACACTATGAGATTAGGGCATGCAGCACAGACAAACATAAAAAAAATAGGTGGAACTCCACTTTAAATCGACGCAGTGCTGAATCGCAAAAAGTGCTGTTGTCTTTGGGCAGCCAAATGGTCCGGGGCTGAAGTGGTTAAAGCAATCTCTGTCACATCAGTATTAGGGCTCTTGAGGACTACAGTTTGATTCTTCTGTGCAGCATGTTTTGAATAATAAATACCCTGGTGTCACATTCCTCAAGAACACATGTCAGATCTTCAACTTCACTAAGAGTTTGTTACCGCTCTATTACAGTCACGCAGTGACACAGGTCTCCATGTACAAAGTACAAGCTTAAAGCAGAGTTCCACTCAAAAGAGGTACTTTCACTTATCCATCTCCTTATCCGGGTGGGGTGGTTGACAGGTACCGTTCCCCACTTCTGGAGTCAGCGCTGTCTCTCGGAAGTTCGGCCCCCCTCCTTACTCTGAGCATGAGCAGTAGGGAACTGGTTGTGAAAACTTCTGTGTTTCCTTAGCAAGCATGGTGGCAAATACAGCCGACCAGAAGATCGTCTGGGGTGCCAACATCCCGGGCTGCCTAGACAAGCAAGTGTCCATGTATTAAAAGTCTGCAGCTGCAGCATTTCTAGCTGCTGACTTTAAGTCTTTACTGGGACGAGAGTCACTTTGGGTGGGGGGCCTGTAGAACCCAGCTTAGAGGGGTCAGGAAACTCATTTTACAGCTCCCCAGGCCCCTCCTTTGTGCAAGTCACCCTTTGTCTATTGCGAACACAGGGTGACCTGAGAAGTCCAGTCTGGTCTGATCTAACCAGATTTAGCACAACCACTCTGGACTCAGCATTTATTTATTTATTTTTTCACAAAAAATAAATTCTCAGCATGTATTTTGACCCCTGAACCAGCCAGGTTGTCTGCACTATTTTCAGAACACTGACATTGGACATTGGCGTTTTGGCTTATTTAAGCCAACTTGTGGCAAAGTGTGCCGCTTTTTTAACTCTCGTTCATTACACAGTGCCTACTGAAAATGTTGATGAATATAACATCTCAGTTTTGATACATTTATGTGTATGTTTACTTTTCCTTGGTGCCAATCTGTAAAGTTGAAGCGTATTTTATACAACTTTGCCATATTTCATGGTCTACATTCACTCCTGAGCAGTGGTTTTAAAACTGCAGCCCGAGGGCCGGATGTGGCCCTTGGGGCACTATCCTCCAACTGATACAAGACACTACTCTGCCATCTGACACCAAAAATAGAGCACCATTTCTCCCACCGACACAAATAATGAGAGCTCTAGTCTTCACTAGGATACCAACAATGGGGCACTATTCCTTCCCACCCCAATACCAAATGTGGTGAGGTTTACTCCCACAGATGCCAAGACAATTTCTATTCCTGCTGGCCACAATCCGGCCCTCCTAAAGGCTGGAGGACAATAAACCGGCCCTTTGTTGAAAATGTTTGGAGACCCCTGCTCTTGAGTATACTAATGCACCAATAGCGGTATCAAATGTTAAGCACATGTGTAAATGTCAGTTTGAGAGATATTTTGTGTTGCTTTAATGAAAATAAATAAAGTTAAAAGCAAAACCAGCACTATAAGATTTTAGTTTTTCTGGTTCACAATTACATACATTTATGGTTTGTGACAAAAAACTGCAGGATATGTTATGGAGAACTTTTAACATTAAGTGTGGGAACAGAAATTCAGCTTTTCCTACTTCATCTTATGGCCTAGATTTCATCCCCACGAGTTTAGGGTTGATCATTGTGTATCCCAGTCAATGTTTACCGCCACAAATTCTACGTTACATTTGTTATGGTACCTCTCTATTATATAACTATTCCTATAAACAAAGGCACATCACTATCAATAAGGTGGGGGACATAGAAAGATGTGTGACTGTGATGAAGTAAACAATATCTGACTCTAATAGCCTCTAATGCAAAGCACACAATAGAAGTAGGACACTATTATTTGTAACTACTGTAAGTATTTAAGCAAATAGATACACACGCTTTAAACAGATACATAAGTCTAGGGCAATAGTTACCAGTAAATTGTTTAGTTTCAGTGTGCTTCTTGTCCAAGCCGTCTGAGGGTGGAGGTTGGCCAAGGAAATACTGTAACTTCTCCTGGAAAATGTATGCTGGGGACAGATACAGGGGCATGGATGGCAATTTTTCTTTACTTCTGAAATGTAAAAATTAAGTCTTTAATAAGGACTGTATAGCCATTTGGATGTAAAAGTTACATATACTGTATGCAAGACATCAGCTTAGTTAAAAAAAAATATATAACAACTTTGCTTTTATGTATTAAATGTAATATATACATATACACACACACACACAAATATAAACACACACACATACATTGTATATGCACACACAGGGGCATATTCCCCTTGCCGATTTGTAGTACGTAAAGTGGAAGTAAACCCTCCTATCGTTTTTAGCCAAGGAAGCTGCCATCTTGGCCTCTGTTTAATCTGCAACAGCCATGATGCTGCACATGTGATCAGTTATGAAACCAACCATTGGATGGTTTGACAGTTTGGTTGAGAGCACAAGCAAATGTGAGAGCTAGCATTTCCGGCATGCCGGGAATGTTAACTGTTTTTTTTAAACTATCAAATTGATGGGTTTACTTCCGCTTTAAAGTTGTTAAGTCAGACATTAATTCCCGCCAGCCCCTCTGCAATAAGAAGAACTACACAGTGTAGTGCTCCTTTAAAGCTTGTTAAACTGCATAGTGCTTCTGCAATGTAATTTGTCCCTTTGTATGTTGTAATATACCCGATTGATCCCGCCTGTTCCTGTGTCCCCCTGTCTGTGCTGACCACGGTAATCACAGCTGTTGATCCCTGATTATCTTGCTCAGGGTACATGCCGCCGTCACAGAAACAACAGCAGTCCTTCTCTGCAGCCCACTGGCAGAACACTACCTTTTCTAAAGCAAAAATGTAATTTTCACACTGTGACCTGTAAAGCGTGAATGAGTGCCTTGGATATGCTGCAAAAGCTGTATGCAGGCAGCCTGTGTTTTTGTATGGGGATGCATCGGCCCATCCTAATGTGACAGGCATGCATGGAGGGTGTGCCCGTACAGCCGCTGCATCCCCACAGAGGAACATAGGTTACCCGCACGCAGCTACACTCGCATAATCAATGTGCTTATTCATGTGCGAATGAGGGCTTACCATTTTAACCACTTCCTTACTGGGCACATATACCCCTTCCTGACCAGGTGAAATTTCAGCTTGTGGCACTGCGTCACTTTAACTGACAATTGCGAGGTCGTGTGACATGGCTCCCAAACAAAATTGGCGTCCTTTTTTCCCCACAAATAGAGCTTTCTTTTGGAGGTATTTGATTGCCTCTGCGGTTTTTATTTTTTGCGCTATAAACAAAAATAGAGCAACAATTTTGAAAAAAAAAAACTATATTTTTTACTTGTTGCTATAATAAATAGCCCAATTAAAAAAAAAAAAATCGCAATAAGCGTCTGGTTTGCGCAAAAGTTATTGCGCTTACAAAATAGGGGATAGAATTATTATTTTTTATTTTTTTATTTTTTACTACTAATGGCGGCGATCAGCATTTTTTTCGTGACTGCGACATTATGGCGGAGACATCGGACACTTTTGACACATTTTTGGCGCCATTCACATTTATACAGCAATCAGTGCTATAAATATGCACTAATTACTGTATAAATGTGACTGCCATTGAAGGGGTTAACACTAGGGGGTGAGGAAGGGGTTAATGTGTACCCTAAATTGTGTTCTAACTGTGGGGGGAGGGGGGGGTGACTGGGGGGTGTGACCGATGCTGTGTCCCTATGTACAAGAGACACAGAGCGGTCTCCTCTCTCCCCTGACAGGACATGGATCTCTGTGTTTACACACAGAGATCCACGTCTTGTCCCTGCAGCCGCCGATCCCGAGTGCCTGGCGGACATCACGGCCGCCAGGCACGCGCATCGGCATGTCAGCGATGTGGCGGGCACGTGCGCGCGCCGCCGACGGCGGCACTCGCGCGCCCCCCAGTGGCCAGACGGAGCGCAGGCCGTAAAAACACGGCCTGTTAGAGATTCAGGACATCCCTTCGGCCGTACAAAGTCGTACGGCCGTTGGGTAGTGGTTAAAGCACCTGAAATGTATTTCCAACATTTAAAACAACATTTGGCTTTAAAGACGGTAAGATATTTTACAATTATGTTTTGTTGCACACTCACTTTAGTAATGTATTTTTGAGAAAATGTCACAATTATCTTACAGAACAGGTAACTTACTCATCAGGAATGTTCTTCAAATGCAGACTGTAGGCCACTGCCATTGAAACAGACATCTTCCAATCTCCCAGATTATTCGCCAGCCATGCAGCCTCTGGTATCAATCCACCAATTAGAAGCAGATCTAGAGCATATTCTACTGTCCAGACGCTGGAAAGGTTCTGATCTCTGACTGCACTGGCCACTATGCTGTGCTGTAAAGTAACCACTCTTGGAAACCGGTCTGTGAAATATGTAATATAACATTCGTTGAGTAATTTGTCTCAATATATAGAATAGAACACAAAAAAAATAACCTAAAAACAACTGTCTAGTACACGATACAACAAAGTAATGCAAGAGAGGTGAAAATACCCATTACATAACCACTGATAACTATTACTGTACGCTTAGAAACTGTTATCAGCATTTTTTTTCTGCTCCTAGAAGCCACATAGTGTTATCCTTTGTGTCCAAGAATACTACTTTAGGCATTTTTCGAGCTTCAGCGTCTAGGAGCAGAAAAAAAATGTTTTTTGTAGAGCTTCTTGGAGAGTTTTTCCAACGAAAAAAAAAAAGTTTGAATGCTTGTAAACAGCTCCCCCCCCCCCTCATCATGTACTGAAAAAAATGCTCATAAACTTCTAATGCTCCTAAAAGCTCCTAAAATACTACTAGAAGATGGAACAAAAATCCTATTTATCAGCTTTTTTTGAGCTTATAAAAAAAGGCTAGTGTGCATTCGCACTACAGCGTTTTTAACCACAGGCAGATATGCCCGCGATTTGACAGCGCCGTTGTGTGAATGACAAAATGTGTGACTTGCATTTGAGATGCCATTCGTTTGCGAATGTCGCGTGTTAATTCACGTTGCAATCCGCATCGGGGGAAGCATGATGCTGACTGCCGCGACAAATCGTGGCAGACTTGCAACGTGATTTTGAGGTGTCATTCAAATGAATGGCTTCTCAAATGCGAGTCCTGCAATTTGCCATTCACACATCACATTTGCAGCGAATCTGCCCGCGATTCAAAACGGTGTAGTGTGAATGCAGCCTAAAGGTGGTTGTCAGAGGATATGTTGAGATAAGGAATGTTTGTACGTTTTGGGTGATGGGAGTGGTGATGTTCACAGAAAAGGGGGGGGGCATAAAAAAGGGGGTAGGGGAAAATTAGAGTAAAGTCTGGGGAAATAGGAAAGTGCGAGAGAAGAAAGCATGAAAAAAAAAAAAAGAACATGGGTTATATTCCTTATAGTTATAGTTATAGTTAGTCAGGTTGAAAAAAGACACAAGTCCATCCAGTTCAACCATAAAAAAAAATAAAAATAAAACAAAGTAAAACACAGTACATCCTCCCATACACCCAACTCCATACCCACAGTTGATCCAGAGGAAGGCAAAAAACCCCAGCAGAGCGATGATCCAATTTGCTACCGGAGGGGAAAAAATTCCTTCCTGATCCCCCGAAAGGCAATCGGATTTACCCCGGATCAACTTTACCTACAAAACTTAGTACTCAGTTATATTATGTGCATTTAGGAAAGAATCCAGGCCTCTCTTAAAGCAATCTACTGAGCTGGCCAAAACCACCTCTGGAGGGAGTCTGTTCCACATTTTCACAGCTCTTACTGTGAAGAAACCTTTCCGTATTTGGAGGTGAAATCTCTTTTCCTCCAGACGTAAAGAGTGCCCCCTTGTCCTCAGTGTTGACCTTAAAGTGAATAACTCAACACCAAGTTCACTATATGGACCTCTTATGTATTTGTACATGTTGATCATATCCCCCCTTATTCTCCTCTTCTCAAGAGTGAATAAATTCAGTTCCTCTAATCTTTCCTCATAGCTGAGCTCCTCCATGCCTCTTATCAGTTTGGTTGCCCTTCTCTGCACTTTCTCCAGTTCTCCGATATCCTTTTTGAGAACTGGTGCCCAAAACTGGACTGCATATTCCAGATGATGTCTTACTAATGATTTGTACAGGGGCAAAATGATATCTCTATCTCTGGAGTCCATACCTCTCTTAATACAAGAAAGGACTTTGCTCGCTTTGGAAACCGCAGCTTGGCATTGCATGCCATTATTGAGCTTATGATCAACTAAAACACCCAGATCCTTCTCACACTAACACCAATGATGGGGCACCATTTCTTCCACTGACACCAACAATGAGGTACAATTACTGACACTGATTAATGGGCAATATTCCTCTCACTGATACCAACGATGGGTCACTACTCCTGCTCCCAATTTCAATGATGGGGCATGGTTTACTCCCACTGATGCCTTGAAATGTTCTCTTCCCACTGGCCACAGTCCGGCCCCCCCTAAGTTTTAAAAGACAGTAAACTGGCCCTTAGTTTATAAAGTTTCCAGATCCCTGGTCCAGCAAGAGGAAAATGATCATGTACAGAGGTTGAGTCAGTAATAAAATAGCATAGTTACAGTTAGATATACATGGTAATCAGCTTGTAATGACTATATTACACCATGGCGATCAGATAGAGAACATCAGAGTAACGGCAACAGTACAATATATCTACAGTGTATACAAGAGCATCATTGTTAAGCAAAAAGGTCAAATATTTAGCACAACCCCAGGGCCCAACTAGACTGGGTTAAAAGTCACACACACACACACGTGTGAGAATTCTGCAACCAATGGCCCCAAATCCTATTATATTGGGAGGAACAACCTCAATGAATATAGATAAACTTTTTGTATGAAAGGTTACTAGTAACTTCTGATAACCAGGCCTGAAACCTAGGATGAAAAGCTTGCATTCAGCCGTATGCAATTAGCTTTCTTGTGGTAAATTAGTTTTGTGTAAGAAAGTTGTCATAAATTTGTTAGCTTCGGGGTCTGGGTGTAACCAACAGGGAACACATTATATCATGGAGGAACCTCACCACTTGTGCAGAGAACTCTTGGATTTTGGGGCAGGCCCCAACATTTACACACAACAAATTAACAATGCAAAAAGTTCACAAATTAAGACCCACCTATTACAATATGCAGAGGTGCCAGAACACAGACATTATGTGGAGGGAAAACATACAGCAATTGGTTAGTGAAATATGCAGCCATAAATCTCCCCATAGATTGGATAACAGCCAGCGCTGCTTCTGGGTGAATCTTCTTCAAGAGTCGCTCATCAGATTCCTCACCATCTAAATACACAGAAAACAAGGAGAGCTGTCAGAGTTTTGTCCTACAGATACAGTTACTGAAACAGTGCAAGCAGTGATCTTACCATTCTCTGTCTCTGCCAGCAGATCCGATCGAATCAGCAGCACCCTCACCAGCTGGTCACACAGGCCTTGTGCATCATTTAAATTGTAGTGATATAAGTGACAGTAAAGTATTGCCAAGTAATACCGAGTCTGAAGTAACCCAGCTCGACTTCCTCCTACACCACAATACAAACACATTTTTAAAGGTTAGTACAATATGGCAAATATCAACTAATATAATAAAAAAAGTACCAGTTACTTACCGGTAGCTGGATTTCTACGATGTCTTACAGGACGGCACTGTGAGAGTAGACTGGCTCACCTGACAGGAAACACAATCAAAAATGAAGTTTAAAAGGCCCCACCCCTCCCGTGTGCCTCAGTTTAAGATAAGTAACCGCTCTTTAGAACACGGTATAAACAGAGACTAAGAAAAAAAGGAGGAATATAGATAGAAGTAAAAGGGGAGGGAAGTAGGCCTGCCGTCCTGTAAGACATCGTAGAAATCCAGCTACCGGTAAGTAACTGGTACTTTCTCCCTCGTCTTCCAGGACGGCACTGTGAGAGAGAAGCAAGTAATCTTCAGGCCTACCTTAGGGTGGGACCACCGTCTGTAAGACCTTCCTACCAAAACTCAGGTCTTGAGGAGACAGTAGTTCGACTCTATAATGTCTGATGAACGTATTCCGGCTGGACCAGGTTGCCGCTCTACAGATCTGTTCTATGGAAGCTCCTGCCCTTTCTGCCCAGGAGGTTGCCAGAGAACGCGTGGAATGAGCCTTAATAACAGGAAGTGGTTTACCTGCCTGTGTGTATGACAAAGAGATAGCCTGCCTAATCCATCTGGAGATGGAAGCCTTAGTTGCCTGTTGGCCCTTTTTCTGGCCTGAAAAATTAACTAAAAGGTGAGGGGAAGATCTGAACTCTCTAACCCTCTCTAGGTAAACTAAAAGGCAGCGTCTTACGTCCAGACAATGGAAAGTGGTTTCCTTTTCATTGCTGGGATTTGCGCAAAAAGAAGGAAGTATAACTTCCTGAGACCTATGGAACCTGGTTGCCACCTTGGGAAGGTACAGAGGATCCTGAGTCAAAATAACCCTATCTTCAAAAACCCGCAGAAAGGGTTCTTTGATAGAAAAAAGCATGCAAGTCTCCAACTCTCTTGGCAGACGTGATGGCTAACAAAAAAGTAAATTTAATCGTCAGAAATTTTATAGAAATGCTGTCTATAGGCTCAAATGGTGCCTTAGTCAGCTGTTCCAGGACCAGGGGGAGGTCCCATGAGGGAACCCTGGAAACCTGCATAGGAGAAAGTCTGTCCCTGGCTGTCAGGAACCTCTTGATGAGGGGTTCCGCTGAGAGGCTCTTCTCCAAAAAATATGATAAAGCTGCCACCTGGACTCTTAGAGTTCTAGTAGCTAAGCCTAATTCCACGCCATCCTGAAGAAACTCCAGGATGTCGGGAGTCTTGGGAGAAGAGATCCGCTTAGCGGTGCACCAACGCCAAAAGACTGTCCAGACCTTTGTGTAGATGTGTCTGGTGACTTTCTTGTGGCTGGATAGTAGGGTATCTATGACTCTATCCGAGCAGCCCTTCTGTTGCAAGTTCCGCCTTTCAATAGCCATGCCGTCAGGCTGAAGAAACCTGGGTTCGCATGAAAGATCGGCCCTTGCCGCAGGAGATCCGCCCGGAGAGGCAGGGGAAGCGGGGGGGCTAGAGACCAGAGCTTCAGAATGGGAAACCAGGATCTCCGGGGCCACCAAGGAGCGATTAAAATTAATTTTGTCTCCGCGGAGGCCAGCTTTTGTAAGATCCTGGGCATCAGATTCAGCGGGGGAAAAGCGTAAGCCAGACGGAAATCCCAGTTCTGGGCCAGCGCATCCACCCCCTGGGAACCCGGTCCCTGTACCAGGGAAAAGAATTTGTTCACCTTTCTGTTTTTCCTGCAGGAAAAAAGATCTATGTCCGGAACCCCGAACCGCCGACAGATCCAGTCGAAGGTTTTTTGGCATAATTCCCACTCTCCCTGACAAACGGGTTGACGACTCAGAAAGTCGGCCTCCAAATTGGTGGCTCCTCTTATGTGGATTGCCTGAATAGAGGGTACCCTCTGTTCCGCCCAACCCAGGATCTCCAGGGAGAGTGTCAGGAGGGACTGGGACCTGGTGCCCCCCTGTCTGTTGAGAAAGGCGACTGTTGTAGCATTGTCGGAAAGGACCAGGACATCCTTGTCCTGAATTCTTCCTTCGAACGCCCTCAGAGCTTCTCCCACTGCCAGTAATTCTCGATAGTTGGAGGAGGTCCGCCTTTGATGATGATCCCAGGATCCCTGAGCCCGTAGTTCTTGTACATGGGCTCCCCAACCCCAAGCACTGGCGTCCGTAGTGACCTTCAGTGGATCGGTCTGACTCCACGGACGGCCCTTCAAGAGGTTTTGGTGGTGGAGCCACCACTCTAGGGAGTCCTTGACTAGGATCGGAACCCTGACCCGGGAATCGAGAGTGTCCTCCTTTCCGTTCCAGGCGGAGAGGAGGAACCTCTGAAGTGGTCTTGTGTGTAGTTGGGCCCAGGGGACCGCTGGAATGCAAGCGGTCATCTGACCCAACAGCTTCATGATCTCTCTGAGGGAGGGATCTTCTGCAGCCACTAAAGACCCGATCGTCGTCACAAGCCTCTGGAACTTCTCTTGGGGAAGAAAAAGTTTCTTCTCTCGGGAATCTATGATAACCCCCAGGTATACCTTCCGCTGTTCCGGTAGAAGGGAGGACTTTTGCTTGTTGATTATCCAACCAAGCGTCTCCAGAGTGGTCATGACGACGGTCAGGTCCGAAAGGAGCTGATCCTGACTTGGGCTGAAAAGCAGGAGATCGTCTAAATAGGGGACGAGGGAGATCCCCTTCAGATGTAGATGAGCCATTACCTCCGCCAGGATCTTCGTAAATACCCTTGGGCTGGAGGCCAGACCAAAAGGGAGGGCAGCAAACTGCCAGTGCTGAATTCCCTGTGCGGAGGCGAGGGCAAATCTCAGAAACCTCTGATGTCCCGAAAAAATCGGGACATGCAGGTAGGCGTCCCTCAAATCTATGGTTGCCATAAAGACGCCCTCTAACAACAGACTCCTGAGGCTGTGAACGCTTTCCATCCGGAATCTTTTGTAGAGGAGATGGGAGTTCAAAGGTCTCAGATTGATTATCAGTCTGAACTTGCCGTCCGGCTTGGGAACCACAAAAATGTGGGAGTATACTCCCTGACCTTGTTGGTCTGGCGGGACTGGGATTATGACCCCCTGTTCCGCCAGACTTGTAATATTCTGGGAGAGGCCTACAGCTTTGCTGGAGTCCCTTGGGAGGTGGGTGAGGAGAAAGGCCGGGGGGGGGAGCTCTCTGAACTCTAAGTGGTAACCCTCCCTGATTATCTGCAGGACATGGGGACTCTGGGTTATGTTCTCCCAGGCTGTAAGAAACCTGGCGAGCCTGCCCCCCACCTTCTCGTCACTTGGTGTCCTTTCCGGATGGTTTGGGATTGGCAAAAAGGATCCCCCCCTTTGGTCTATCTTTACCAAAGGGCCAACGACGACTGGTGGATTGTCCTTTGTCCGGGGCCGGAATCTTCTCTGGCTGGGACGAAAGGACCGCTTCCTACTCTGCCTAGGTTTTGAAGGGAACTTATTCCCCTTCTCAGAAGACCTGGACAAAGCCTGATCTAAGGCTTCCCCAAACAAGAGGGAACCCTTGAAGGGGAGAGCACATAGGCGGCGTTTTGAAGCAAGATCACCCCTCCAAGTCTTTAGCCAGACGGCCCTCCTAGAGGCATTAATAAGTGCCCCAGTCTTGGCTGAGGCGCGAATGGTTTCTACCGCTGCGTCTGCCAGGTAGGCCACTGCCCCGCTAATAAGTTGGAGGGAATCTCGTATCTCCTTAGTCTTGGAAGAATTGGGGATATGGTCTAGAAGCTTTGAAGTCCAGGCGTCGGCATTTCTTGCCACGCAGGCTGAGGCCAATGCAGGACCAAGGGAGGCTGCATTGGCTTCCCAAGCTCTACGGAGAGAAGTGTCGGTACACCTATCCATGGCATCCTTTAAACTGCCTGAGTCCTCAAAGGAAAGGTCTGACTGTTTTGAGACCTGTGCCAAGGAGGCATCAAGTTTAGGGACCTTAAAAAAGGTGTCTACTATCTCCGTTTTAAAGGGACAGCGGCGTTTCCAAGTTTTGAAACTAGGTAAGCTCTTTTCAGGTTCTGCCCACTCCCTGAGGATAATGTCCTTTAGTGACTGATGGACCGGGATGGTCATGGTTTGAGGTTTTATTAAACCCCTATACATCCTGTCCTGGGCTGAGACCTGCTCTGCTGGTTCTTGAATGTGCTCTGTAGCATAGACAGCCGCTAAAAGACCCTCCATATGATCAGTAGGAAACATATATTTTCCTGTCCTGGTATCCTCCTCCTCCTCTTCCTCCTCCTCTGCCTGGCTGTCAACCAGGGATTCACTACGTAAGGCTAACTCGGACTCCTCAGAATCCGAGGGGTACATTCTACGAGCTTGTAGTGGTACAAACGGACGAGAGGTTGAAGAGGATTCCTGGGAGGAGGGGCCCGGGACCGGAGAATCAATGTTCTTTCTACTTAGGGAAGATTGAAACTCCTTTAGGGTAGATAGCATTTCGGTCTGAACCGAGAGAAATTGCTTCATGATCTGTGAGGTTTCCTTCCCTGTAAGCTTACAGATGCACTTAGAACAAAATGGCTTGTTATGCTCAACTGGTAATTTGTCATTACAATTGCCACATCTCCTAACACGTTTAGGAGGCTTAGCCACTCTGCTGGCCTCCCCCTGGGCAATAGGGTCTTCACCTAAACATATCAGGGAGAAACATATGCCCATTAGCCTTCACCTCTCAAGATTAGGGGGGAGGGGGGGGGGGGGGGGGGGGAGGGAACAACAACAAACCCCCTATGAAAAAGGAAAGACTCACCCTTGGTGGTTTCCTCTGCAGCCATAGGAAAACGACGGTCCTCCTCCATAGTCGCGTGTGCCGAGGAGAGGTCTTCCATGGATACGCTCTGAGACCGCCAGGCCCCTCTATCTCCCTGGCTGCTTTGTCGTGTGCCCCGATCGCCTGCAGCGTCTGTCCGGTGGGGGCCGCCATCTTGCCGCGCGGGAGCGGAATGACGTCACGGCGCCGTGCGCGTCATCAACAGGCGCCCGGATGCTAATGGCGCCGCTCGGAGCGGCGCCTAACCACCCGCCATGCGGTCCGGCGAAACCCCCGGATGGAGCCAGCAGAAAGGGGGAGGCCTTCGCCCAACCTCCAAGGTAGGAACCAGGCGGGGGGAGAGAGGATGTGGCCTCTTCGGAGCACTGGAGAGCCCTGCCCTCCTAGGAGGCTCCGGCGTCCAGGGGAGTCTGTGACTTCTCCTGTTCCCCCCTGGACTAAGATGAAGGGGAAACCCCCCGGGGGGGTAGCAAGCTACACCGGACCCAACGGCACCCAGTACCTGCGGTCCGGGCTCCGGGGGGGGGACCACCAGCCCCAGGCTTTAGGTCATAAGAAAAAAATAAACGTTTCGCTGAAAGGGAAACACAATCAGAACTGAGGCACACGGGAGGGGTGGGGCCTTTTAAACTTCATTTTTGATTGTGTTTCCTGTCAGGTGAGCCAGTCTACTCTCACAGTGCCGTCCTGGAAGACGAGGGAGAAATGCCTGTTCATTCACTCAAGAACAGCTAGGCCATGATCACATGTGTGCAGCTGCACCAAATGTCGGTAACAACCCATGCAATCCATACATACAAAGAAGACAAAACAAATAAGTTTAGAAACTTATGTGTAATAAAATGGAATGACATTGTGAAAAAATATTGTACACACGAAGAAAGGCTGTAAAATACTGGGAGAATATAGTCTGGTCAGATGAGACTCTTGGATGCCAGAATACACACCATGTTTGGAGGTCAAATGGCACATCATCCCAAAAATACCCACATACCTATAGTGAAGTTTTGGAGGAGGGAACATCATGGTGTGGTGTAAAAAGAACCCTAGAAAACTGGGAGCCAGATCAACGAAAAAATTGAAGTAGAGCTGCCGCCCACTATAAGGGCTGGGTGTATACAAAAAACTAGACCATAAAAGTTGCGGGAAAAAAATGCAAACACCCAAATGCTAACTCCTTAAATTTATGTTTATTGGATTAAACAGATCACAGCATAGAACAGGGAGGTAGCTTAAACCCTACAAGAACACCCCCCCCCCCCCCAAGAAAAACACCCACTTCTCACCCACATACCTACGCCTCCTACTAAAAAAGGGATTTTTAAATACAGCTTAACTGTAAAATCTTTTTCTTGGAGTACATCACGGGACACAGAGCGGCATATTCATTACTATATGGGTTATATGGAGTACCTTCAGGTGTGGACACTGGCAATCTCAAACAAACAGGAAGTCCCTCCCTATATAACCCCCTCCCCTAGAGGGAGTCCCTCAGTTTTGTAGCAAGCAGTATGCCTCCCAAAATGTTCCCCAAAAGAGGGGTGGGAGCTCTGTGTCCCGTGATGTACTCCAAGAAAAGGATTTTACAGGTAAGCTGTATTTAAAAATCCCTTTTTCTTTCTCGTACATCACGGGACACAGAGCGGCATATTCATTACTATATGGGATGTCCGAAAGCAATGCTTTAATGAGGGGAGGGAGACATCTTCCAAAGAAGGATTTAATTTAGAGGTATACTCAAATACTAGTAAATCCAACTTAAACAAGAAATGTAAATCTCAAATCAAATCAAGGGAGCCCCCTCAGATCCTGAGGAGCTTGAATCGCGGCCTGTAGTACTGACTGCCCAAAGGCTGTATCCGCATTCCTTCTTACGTCCAATTGATAAAATTTTGTAAACATGTGGACTGACGACCACGTTGCTGCCTTGCATATTCGAGCCATAGAGATCTGATGATGTGCTGCCCAGGAGGTGCCCATGGCCCTGGTAGAATGGGCCTTTGCCGACAAAGGAGGAGGCAACCTCTTCAAACCGCAGGCCTGAACGATTAATTGTTTAATCCATCTTGCGATGGTGGATCAAGCAGCTGCCTGACCCATCTTGGGCCCTTCCGGTAAAACGAACACCACATCTGTTTTCCGAACCTTCTCTGTAGCTTTAAGATAGGCCTTTATGGCCCTGACAATATCCAACGTATGCAGCAACCCCTCCTTTCTAGAGGTGGGTTTTGGAAGAAGGATGGAAGTACCACATCCTGGTTCAGGTGGAAACTGGCTATAACCTTTGGTAGAAAGGAAGAATGAGGACGGAACCCCGCCCTATCCTTAGGTAAAATGAGATATGGTTCCTTACAAGATAAGGCTGCCAATTCCGATACTCTCCTGGCCGAAACTATGGTGATCAGAAATACCGACTTTCCAGTCAGTAAAACCAAAGGTACCTCAGCCAACGGCCAAGGGGTTGTTTCTGTAGAGTTGACAGAACAAGATTTAAGTCCCATGGACAAAGTGGTGATTTGACTGGAGGATTAACACGTAAGACTCCCTGTACGAAGATCTTAACCAGCGAGTGGGCGGCCAGCGGCCTCTGAAACCACACTGATAAGGCTGAAATCTGTCCCTAGATCGTGCTTAAAGGGGTGTTCCAGCCCTAAGTTGTGTTTATTAAAAGTCAGCAGCTACAAAAAGTGTAGCTGCTGGCTTTTAATAAACACTCACTTACCTGCTCCTGCGTTCCAGCGACGCGCCGACCGGGGCTCCGCTCCTCTGCCCCCCTCCCCGGCCGGCGTCTCCATCCTGACTGTGGGCACCCAGCCGTGACAGCCTTCGGCTTCACGGCCGGGCACCCACTGCGCTGCGCGAGCCGTACTGCGCATGCGTGCGCGGCGCGGCTCGCCGCTGATTGGAGAGGCGATCGCATGGGACCTGTCAGTGTCCCATGTGATCGCCTACAGGGAGGGGGCTGGTGTAGGCGATTAAGCTTAATCGCCTAACCAGCCCCTCGGCGGAAGCAGGAAGTGGGACAGGAAGTCCCACTCCTACTGAAGCCCCCACTCCCCCCCAAAAAAAATTACATGCCAAATGTGGCATGTATGGGGGTGAGGAGTGGATTCAGAAGGGGTCATTTTTTTGGGTGGAACACCCCTTTAATGCCAGGCCTTTATCCACTCCTAGCTGGAGAAAACTTAATACTCTATCAATGGTATACTTGCGGGAAACCTATCTCTTAGCCTCACACCAGCCTACGTAGGCCCTCCAAACCCTGTAACAAAATTACCCTGGAGGCCGGCTTTCTAGCCTTAATGAGGGTAGGGATTACCTGCCTAGACCGACCTCTACCCCTGAGAATCAGGGATTCAGCCGCCAGGCCGTCAAATTTAGACGCCGTAATGCAGGGTGGAGGATCGGGCCTTGTGAGAGTAGGTCTGGCCCTAGAGGAAGAGTCCAAGGGCCTCCCGCTGCCAATTTCAGGACTAGTGAGTACCATGCCCTCCGGTACCAAGCTGGGGCTACCAGGATAACCGGCCTGTGCTATGATCCTGCGCCACAGGCGGGGTAGTAACTGCAGTGGGGGAAATGCATATAGAAGTTATGATTGATGCCAAGGGCAAACCAACACATCGGTTCCGCAGGCCATAGGGTCCCTCGTTCGAGACATGAACCTGTCTAGTTTCTTGTTGAATCCTGATGCCATGACCTCCACGTCTGGCACTCCCTACTTCTGGCAGATTGTCTGAAAAAAACTTGTGGATGCAGAGACCACTCCCCCGGCGACAGGGTTTGGCGACTTAGGAAGTACGCCTGCAGGTTGTCCACCTCGGGAATGAATGTCGCCGATATGCAGGGTACATAAACCTCTGCCCACCGAAAAACCAAGCTCCTCTCACTCTGAGTGGCTTGACTCTTGGTTCCCCCTTGGTGGTTCACCTATATGCCACTGCTGTGGCATTGTCTGAATGACTTCTCACCGAGGACCCCTGTAATCTGGATGTCTATGCCAGGAGGGCTAGCCGAGCCGCTCAGAACTCCCAGACCTTGATGGGCAGCTGCCTCTCCGCCTCTGCCCAAGTTCCTTGGCGAGTGAACTTGTTCAAGACCGCTCTCCAGCCTTCCAGACCACTGGGCAGAACCAAGCTGCTAGAATTGCTGCCTGTAGGACACGTGTGGAAGCGTGTGGTATTGCCTCGAACATGGCCATCGCATACATAGGCGAATAGTTGTCTCTTTTTTGCTTAGAACCAACTGAATCAATCTTTTGATAGCCTCGACCTTTACCAGGGGCAGGAACATCCATCTTCTGTTCTGTGTCTAATCTCGTGCCGAGATATTCCAACTGCTTTGTAGGTTGAAATGCTGATCTTTCCCCGGTTTAGGACTCAGCCGAACCTCTCGAGGTACTGAACCATGAGGGCTACTACGCATTCCACCAAGGAAGCGAGTGATCTTATGATTAAGAGGTCGTCCAGGTATGCTAGGACCGAGATCCCTTGGATCCTTTAGACTGACTAGAATAGGAGCTAGGACCTTCGTGAATACCCGGGGGCCGTAGCCAGCCCGAAGGGGGGCGCCACGAATTGGAAGTGCCGCTGTATCACTGCGAAGCGTAAAAACAAAAATATTTGATGTGGCTGAAAGACCTGGTACATGAAGGTAACCATCATTTATGTCTATAGAAGCCAGATCCTTCTGGAGTGTGGCGGCTGCTGACCAAACGGATTCTATCCGGAAAGAGCGAACCCTTAGGTAAGCATTTAAACCTTTTAGGTCCAAAATTGGTCTGACATTGCCGATGAGCCTTGGTATGACAAACAGATTGGAATAGAAACCTAGCCCCTGTTCTTGGGCTGGTACCTCTACCATTATGCCCTGGTAAAGCAGGTGATCCAATGCTGCCCGCATTGAGGCCTTCCTTGTGGAGGAAATTTTAGAAATTCTAATCTGTAGCCTGCGGCCACAGATGATCGGACCCCCTCTGTCGGGGACCGATCCCCAGAGGCCTGTCCTTGCGATCCATTGTTAAAAGTTTGATCGCGCAGGAGGTCCGTACTGTCTGAAATTTGAGGGCCCTGGAACCGGGGGGAGCTGCCTTTTAAACGCAGGACCCCGGAACTTCTTTTGACTGGTAAAAGGGTACTTTTGCCACTTGAAACAGTCTGAATGTATTTATCCAGATCTTTCCATGGAAGGGCAAACCTGCCAGCAGTCTTTTACATGGGGCTCGGCCGCCCAGTTCTTCAACCATAAAAATAGTGACAACGAGACGCCTGCTGGATGGAGTCTTTTTATAGCCTCTACCGCAAAGCACAGAGCTCTGGGAATATCCAATAACTCCTCTGCCTATTGGGCAGGGATGTCTTAAGCATCTGTTTTGTCTGGTTCTTTAACGCCTGACAAAACTCCACTTGCAGCCACTGCTGGCTGTAGCCAAGGATGCTGGAAAGTGTCTCTAAACGTTTATCGACCGGGACCTTAAACATTTGTATGTTTCCCCTTAGGCCAGTTAATGATTTATTCACCCATGAGATGGCTGCGTCCACAGTTGGGAGCGCCCCCATTCTTAGAAAAATGTCTTTTCCATAGGGTAAATAACAGAAAACCTTCCAGGTGGTCTCCCATCCAGGCACTAACCAGGCCCGACCCTGCTTAGCCTCCGAGATCAGACGAGATCGGGCGCTTTCCGGGAGATGTGGCCTCAAGGACCTCACGGGTAGTTGAAAAGCAGTGCCCGAATCGGGACCTGAACCCTGGACCCTCAGACCAAAAGTCCGATGCTCTACTGACTGAGCCATCCGGGCCCCCTTTTAAAGAGCAATTGGTCAGGGGAAAGAGTGCCTGCAAGCACAAATATTTCCTGGCAGACGTGCATAAAGACTACCCTCTCGTCAGCTTTAGGCGGCAGAAAAAATTCTGTCCGGTCGTCCCAATCCTGGAAAAACCAATTCCTCTAACAGAGGATGGACCGGAAAAGCTGCGTTGCTTAAAGGCGCTTTTAAAAGAACCTAAAGAGGATACCGCAGGAACTTGAGGCTCTGGAAATGGCAAATTAAATGCCGAGCGGACCATGTCTGTCAAAGACTGGACCCACAGACTCTCCGTCTGGGAGGCTGAAAACGATTCTTCCGTGGTAAATCCTTCCTCTAGGTTCTGTCCCTTTTGGCGATGGGGATCCAGTCCGCTTTTTGCCAGAAAAAGAGCCAGCGATCATAGCTGTTAACTTTTTTCTCTAGCCCCCCTAGGGTGACGGCTAGCATCTCCTCTGTGATACCACAGGGTTGGGCCGACCTGGGCCAGCCTCAGCACCAGACCCCCTTAATGGCTTATCCAGGGTGACCCCTATAGGAATAACCTGTGGGGAAAGTATTGGCATATCATCAGAACCAGAGGAGGAACCCCTTTGTCTTTGCCTTTTCTTTTTTTTTGTGTTTTGATCCTGAACCCTTGGAAGCCATAATACAAAACCGAGGGACTCCGCTTACAACAACAGACTGTTATAGCCAGGAGTACAAAAAAAAATAAGGTTTAGGGGACAATAGGATCACTAATGCCCAAAAACGGTGGGGCTCAGTATGTTTTCTTTTATAATATTATTCACAACATACAGCCCCACCCCCAACATGTTTGCCAGCATTCAACCTGTTGCCAAGGGGATTTTGGCTTAACAAAAAGTATTGGAGCTGACTCCAGCATGTAGTACCCCTTCTCGCCACCGGGAGTCACTGTGCTGCCAGCTCTACGTCCTCTCTCTCCAGCTCAGCTTTGAACTGAGCTAAGAACGCGCCTGCTGTGTATAACAGCAATTGAAGGCACGCCCACTCTACACTGCAGTCACGCTCCCCGCCCCCCCCCCCCCTCCCGAACGGCGCGAAAATTTTCTATATGCATGCGCGCGCGCGACTGTCGGGGGGGGGAGAGCCCAGGAGGAGACGCACTCTGGAGCCCAGGAATGCAGGTTGGAGGACGCATCAGGCGGCAGATTTTGAATCCCGGCAAGGTAAGGCTAAAATAGGCCCCTAAGGAGTCCCTTTAGCCTAGAGACAGATCTGTTTTTTTTTTCTTTTAAAAAGATCTTCAACCAGCGAGCAGCAGGTAGCTAGCAAACATACATAGATAGGTAGGGGGATCAAGTGATGGGGGGGAAACATTTCAGGGCATCCTGTCCATCAGACATAGTGACCATGGTGCCAATGCAGAGCATACTCAGGCTACCCCCCTTAAGATCTCCCCTGGAGAGCCTGCTGTCGAACCAAGTCCCGCAGGATCCCCTCTTACCTGCTCCATGCCGCAGGACGTTTTGCAAAACGGTCCAATCTTCTCCCATCTCCGTGGGTAGCGTAGTAGACCTTCAGGCCCTGGGGTCCTATGAAGGTACCCACTGTCCTGGACCTATATAGCACCCTGGCAAACAGGAACTTATGGTCTTTACGAACTCCAAGTCCTGGGCCCAGGGTCCAGCCCTCCAAAGAGGAGCATTATAGGCAAAAACCCCACGGTTTGGGGCCCGGGTACTGTCCACTTTGGCACTGAGGCTCCTTGGACAGATCCGGTTAGCCCGCCCTTAATCCCAAGGATGTGGAGCAAAGCTATTCCGTGACCAACACCTAAGACACTGGCGAAAAAACTGAGGGACTCCCTCTAGGGGAGGGGGTTATATAGGGAGGGACTTCCTGTTTGTTTGAGATTGCCAGTGTCCACACCTGAAGGTACTCCATATAACCCATATAGTAATGAATATGCCGCTCTGTGTCCCGTGATGTACGAGAAAGAAAATATGGATTCCCAAAACTGACTCCCCTAGAGAAGCCTGGAACAGCCCTCCTGGAGAGCTAGGACAGTGCAACCACAACCATCCCCCCTAAAAGATGGATCCCGTATAACAACAGCACCTGAAGCTGATTGGACCCTGGTCGAGAATAGTGGTACTGGTAAAACAGGGTCCTAAATATGGTGACACTTAAAGCTACAATGGGCAAATGCAGTGGAACCAAAAAACAGAAATCCTGGGGACCAGTATCCAGAACACTGGTATGCAGCTGGGTGAGTAATAAAGAGCCAACGGTGAATAGATGACATTCCATGAATACGAGATGGAATGAGGCTCTCTATAACAAATGCGCAAGGCCTTATTGCTGCTGGCGAATGTTTAGAAACAGTTGGGCATTTTTTCATCTGCCCCTGAACGAGATCACCTCTATGTTATCTTATCTGTACACAGGGTCGTTTCTAGTTGAGTTTAAAAGCTTTTTTTGGAATGCAAAAAAATGGGTTCAGACAGATGCTCAGAGGCATTTGAAACAGAAAATGCCTGTAACAGCTTGTAAACGCTGCTAAACACAGTAAGGTTCCATACACACTGATCGTCCGGGATCTGGTGATTTGCAAATTTCTGTGATATCCGCTTAACCTCCACCCAAAAGGGTGTCAGCCGCGGACACAACCAGAAGATGTGGAGTATTGTGCCTGTCTCTGTTTGACAACGCCAGCAAAGATCCGACGCTGTCTGGAAGAGTTTACCGAGAAGAGCCGGAGTTCGGTACCACCGCATCAGGATTTTATAGTTTGTCTCTTGGACATTCGTGCATATAGAATGTGCAGTGTAGATCACGTTCCCATTTAGCAATGCATGGGATTTGGTGTCCCTCTGTCGGCGTGATCAGGATGGTATGCACCATGCATAGGGCATGCGGTAGGACACCCGAGTCTGAGCACAGCCCCTCCAATGTGGTAAGAGCGCAACTGTCCGTGGGGGGGGGGGGGGGGTATGCTGTGCAAGAAGTGATTAAGTTGGTTGGCCCTTCTGGTTGTGTCTGAAGCTCTGTGACCATGGCCCCGATCGCCGCCGGTGTCCCGCGTTTGGTTACAGGAGCTAAAGAACGGGGAGAGGTGTGTGTAAACACGGCTTCCCTGTTCTTCACAGTGGCACTGTCATTGATCATTTGTTCCCTGATATAGGGAAAGACGATCAATGACGTCACACGTCCAGCCCTGCCCCCCTACAATTAGAAACACAAATGAGGTCACGCATAACCCCTACAGTGCCCCCTAGTGGTTAACTCCTAAACTGCAATTGTAATTTTTACAGTAATCAATGCATTTTTATAGCATTTTTTGGTCTAAAAAATGTGTCAAAATTGTCTGATGTGTCCGCCATAATGTCTCAGTCACGAAAAAAAAAAAAACACGCTGATCGCCGCCATTAGAAGTAAAAAAAACGATCCCCTATTTTGTAAACACTATAAATTTTGCGCAAACCAATCGTTAAACGCTTATTGCGATTTTTTAAACCAAAAATAGGTAGAAGAAAACGTATCGGCATAAACTGAGAAAAAAAAATTATATCTTTTTTGGGGATATTTATTATAGCAAAAAGTAAAAAATATTGCAATTTTTTCAAAATTGTCGCTCTATTTTTGTTTATAGCGCAAAAAATAAAAACCGCAGAGGTGATCAAATACTCCCAAAAGAAAGCTCTATTTGTGGGGAAAAAAGGACGCCTATTTTGTTTAGGAGCCACGTCGCACGAGCGCGCAATTGTCAGTTAAAGCGACAGTGCCGAATCGCAAAAAGGGGCAAGGTCCTTTACCTACATATTGGTCCGGGTCTTAAGTGGATATAGAGCATTTTTTTTGTACAAAGTTTAGATGAGTTTAGGTGAGTTTTATGTTTTTTCTGCCAGTGAGCTCCAATCAGAAACGCAAATGAGAAGGTTTTTTTTCCTGCCTTGTTCTCAAAAATATGCCTGTAAACGTCCTAATGTGTATGGACACAAAGGATAACATTGAGTTGCTTATAAAGGCAGAACACAAAACTCCTGTAGAAGCAACATTTTTTATTCCAGTGTGCATGGAACCTAAGGCTTCATGTACACAACTGCTCCTGAACTATTTAACTTGACAGATGGTAACTCAGTAACTCAAATGTTTTATTTATTTTAAATAGTCAAAAATTAAAAACGCCTATAAACGAAACGCTGCTAAATGCAGGTTACCGCGTTTGGCGTCTGAACCCATTTTTTTTTTGCTTTCAAAGAAACGCTGTTAAAACGATCTATGTGAGCCAAAGTACATGACGACAGTAAAGTCTCTCCTACTGCATGTGGTCCAGCCAGTGCTGTCACTGGGTCTCAACTGACTGGGTACTCACGTGGTAAAGCAGATGTGACCAGTGTGCAGGCTGTCATATACTCGCTATCCCATGCTTGCCGTCTAGCAATTCCTCTATGTGCGCTGAACAGATATGTCCTGCTGAAATCTCAGATGTACAAACAGGATGGTAGCCGTGAATCACATAGCACACTGGTGTAAACAGGTGTCTCAAATCTGTGTCAGCCTGCAATGGTTGCGAGCATGTTGTAATCCCATAAGCGGTGTCAAGAAGATCAGCTCAACAATGTCCTGAACACCAGCCAGTCCCCCGGTGGGAAAATGAAAGCAGAGTAAAGATAAAACAGCATATGATGCATAGGAAGTGACTGGGTCTGTCCCTTCTTTACATGTTTTGTTCCTCCCTGGAACTTCTATGATTGATTTCTTAAAGTGGCAGTCCATATAAGAGCCCTCTCTAAGATGCATTAGTTTGGGGATTCCATCATATCATTAGTGCACTATATATATTAAAATTATGCATACCGGGAATATTATAGTCAAAAAATCATCATCCATAAATATGACAAGAACATGGGAAAATGTCCTAATGCCACGTACACATGGTCATAATCGCCGACAGAAGTTCAATGTGAGTTTTGGTCAAAAATGTTGTGCATTACGGGACTCTGGACCATTCCAGGCATCTCACTTTAGCGAGTGTTGGAAAACACTGACAGAACTGATGGACCCGGGGGGCCGTTACCAATTGGACTTCATGAGGGCCAACCAACTCAATAACTTCTTGCACACCATACCTAACCCCCCCCCCCGCGCGGACAGTCGTGCTCTTACCACATTGGAGGGGCTGTGCTCGGACTCGGGTGTCCTACCGCATGCCCTATCCATGGTGCATACCATCCTGATCACGCCAACAGAGGGACACCAAATCCCATGCATTGCTAAATGGGAACGTGATCTACACTGCACATTCTCCACAAAGAAAAGACAACAGATACTGACGTTTGTACACAAATCCTCTATATGCACGAAGGTCCAAGAGACGAACTATAAAATCCTGATGCGGTGGTACCGAACTCCGGCTCTTCTAGGTAAACTCTTCCAGACAGCGTCGGATCTTTGCTGGCATTGTCAAACAGAGACAAGCACAATACTCCACATGTTCTGGTTGTGTCCGCAGCTAAAACCCTTTTGGGTGGAGGTTAAGCAGATATCACAGAAATTTGCGAATCACCAGATCCTGGACGATCCGGCGTACTTTCTGTTACATGCCAACGATACCCCCACACTCCGTTACAAAAAGTCGATCATGCGACACCTTCTGGACGCAGCCAAAGCGTGTATCCCAATCTGCTGGAAATGCCCGAACCCGCCGACCGTTGCCATGTGGCTACGGAAAGTGGATGATCTTAACAGGATGGAGAATCTGATCCTCACAAACCAAGACAGACACGAGTTATACACACAGACTTGGCAACTTTGGAACATCTACACTTACTCAGAGGAAGGACAAGCCCTTAGGGGACTAACTTAGAACTTTAGACTGAATTCCGCCCTCTGGCAGAGAGGGTTCTGACCTGTTATCCCGATAGGTCCGGGTGACTGAATTGACAGACGCGGTGACCCCTGCTCGCGAGCTGCTCACCCCTCCCCCACGCCCCCTTCCTTGCTTTCTATCTCTTCTCTAGAAACCCTCTCTGCTCTCCCGGGGAACCCTCGGGAGTTGCTGACGCTTTTATCTCTCTCTTTTCTTTCTAAATCTTTTTGGATATTGGAAAAGGGAGGGTGGGTCCGCGGATCCTAGTTACCACGTTACATCCTGCAGGTGCACAGTGGCCGGTTGGCGGCACCAGTGTGGGTGTGAGAAGCAGGGGGAGTTGACAGCATGTATGTTGTGCTGGCTGCTTAACACCCACACCACCTCATGGATTGGGCCTAGCTGAAACTCTGTTGTGTAATAGGTTTGTTTCCAAAGACACAAGCACCTGCCTAGGTTATGTATATGTACCTGTGGATGTCGTTATGTTTACATTGTTGTTGTGGACCATGTGGACGAGCTTTCTGTTGTGAATAAATAAAGAATTTTGAAAAAAAAAAAGAAATTCCGACCGTGTGTAGGCCCCATCTGACTTTTTCTGTCGGGATTTTATGACAGCAAAAATTTGAGAGCTGGTTCTCAAATTTTCACATGGGAAAAGTTCTTGTCGGAAATTTCGATTGTCTGTATGCAATTCCGAAGCGCAAAAAAAACCCTGCATGCTCGGAATCAATTCGATGCATGCTCGGAATCATTGAACTTCATTTTTCTCGGCTCTTTGTAGTGTTGTGCATCACTGCGTTCTTGACAATTGGAATTTTGTGTGACCGTGTGTATGCACGTTTGAGCCAAGATTCCGTCGGGAAAAAAAATCACGGTTTTCTTGTCGGAATTTCCAATCATGTGTACACGGCATAAGACATTTTTGATAAAAGTCTGCTTCCATCTACCAGGATGAAGATGATGAAACAAGGGTGGACATTTGAGCAAGACAATGATTCCAAAACACAAAGCCAAGGAATCTCTCAATTGGTTTCAAAGAAAAAGAAATAAAGCTGATTGAATGGCCCAGCCAATCACCTGACATGAATCCAATCGAAAATCTATGAAAAGAACTAAAGATCAGAGTTCATAGAAGAGGCCCACGGAACCTTCAAGATTTGAAGACTGCTTGTGTGGAAGAATAGGCCAAAATCACACCTGAGCGATGCATGCGACTAGTTTCTCCATACAGGAGGCGTCTTGAAGCTGTCATTACCAACAAAGGATTTTGTACCAAGTATTAACCACTTAAGACCCGGACCTTTAGGCAGCTAAAGGACCCGGCCAGGTTTTGCGATTCGGCACTGCGTCACTTTGACAGACAATAATGGCGTCCTTTTTTCCCCACAAATAGAGCTTTCTTTTGGTGGTATTTGATCACCTCTGCAGTTTTTATTTTTTGCGCTATAAACAAAAATAGAGCGACAATTTTGAAAAAAAATGCAATATTTTTTACTTTTTGCTATAATAAATATCCCCCAAAAATATATAAAAAAAATATATTTTTTCCCTCAGTTTAGGCCGATACGTATTCTTCTACCTATTTTTGGTAAAAAAAAAAAAAAAAAAAAAAAATCGCAATAAGCGTTTATCGGTTGGTTTGCGCAAAATTTATAGTGTTTACAAAATAGGGGATAGTTTTATTGCATTTTTATAATTTTTTTTTTTTTTACTACTAATGGTGGCGATCAGCGATTTTTTTGTGACTGCGACATTATGGCGGACACTTTGGACAATTTTGACAAATTTTTGGGACAATTGTCATTTTCACAGCAAAAAATGCATTTAAATTGCATTGTTTATTGTGAAAATGACAATTGCAGTTTGGGAGTTAACCACAAGGGGCCGCTGAAGGGGTTATGTGTGACCTAATGTGTGTTTACAACTGTAGGTGTGACGTCATTGATTGTGTATCCCTATAAAAGGGATCACACGATCGATGACGCGCCACAGTGAAGAACGGGGAAGCCGTGTTTACACATGGCTCTCCGCGTTCTTCAGCTCCGGGGACTGAACGCGGGACTCCAAAAGGTGATCGGGTCCGCGAGTCCCACGGTCCCAGTCACGAAGCTTCGGAGCGGGCACGCGCCCGCGACCCACGGCTGGGCACTAGCAAAGAACGCACCTGTACGTGCATGTGCCCAGCCGTGCCATTCGGCCGACGTAAATGTGCAGGAGGCGGTCCTTAAGTAATTAAATACATTTCAGTTAGCGTATTCAATACTTTTTCCCTGTTTCATTAAATTTTATTACACATAACTTAATTTCTGAACTTATTTGATTTAGTTTCTTTGTATGTATGAATTGTATGGCTTGTTACCGACATGTGGTGAAAATGTTATGTCAATAGGTATATTTACCTAGGAAAATGGTGACGTGTTCAATATATATTGTACCACTGTATACATATACACATTGGGGTTCATTTACGAAAGGCAAATCCACTTTGCATTGCAAGTGCACTTGGAAGTGCAGTCCCTTTAAATCTGAGGGGAAGATCTGAAACAAGGGGAAGCTCGTTTTATCATCCAATCATGTGCCAGCTAAAATTCTGTTTTTTAATTTCCTTGCATGTCCCCCTCTGATCCAAATCGACTGCACTTTCAAGTGTACTTGCAGTGTACATTGTGTGTAGTGTACTTGCAGTGCAAAGAGTTTTGAATATTTTTTAGCGCAGTGGAAAATTGCCTATTACTGTCACAAGGGATGTTTACATTCCTTGTGACAGCAATAAAAGTGTTAAAAAAAAAAAAAATGTAAAAAAAAAAAAAATAATTACAGAATATAGGCAGCCGATATCGGCCTAAAAGAAAGCCGGGGGAAAAAGAATCGGCTCTCAACGCTGTCAGCCTCTAATCTTGACCGGGAAGTCTACCCTGCAGTAGAGCGATCTGAGCGAGGCTTGAAGCTCCCGTGGAGCACAGCAGAGTGGAAGGGATGACGTCGATGGAGGTGCCAAGGATGGTCTATGTCAGACCTCAAAATTTCACGTCTTAAGCTACTAGCCAGGCCTTAAGAGTTACTCGCCACCTGTTGCCCCAGTGCAGACATCCGACAAGACAGACCTGAGACCCCCCCCTACAGGGCAGCCCCCCTTACAGTGCAGACACCCCACAATACAGACACCCCTACAATGCAGCCCCCCTACAATGCAGACACCCCACAATACAGACCTGAGACGCCCCCTACAGTGCAGACACCCCACAATACAGACCCGAGACCCCCCTACAGTGCAGCCCCCCTTACAGTGCAGACACCCCACAATACAGACATCCCTACAGTGCAGCCACCCTACAATGCAGACACCCCCCTACAGTGCAGACACCCCACAATACAGACCTGAGACCCCCCTACAGTGCAGCCCCCCTTACAGTGCAGACACCCCACAATACAGACACCCCTACAGTGCAGCCCACCTACAATGCAGACACTCCACAATACAGACCTGAGACCCCTCCTACAGTACAGACACCCCACAATACAGACACCCCTACAGTGCAGACACCCCCCTACAGTGCAGACACCCCACAATACAGACCTGAGACCCCCCTACAGTGCAGACACCCCACAATACAGACACCCCACAATACAGACCTGAGACCCCCCCTACAGTGCAGACACCCCACAATACAGACACCCCTACAGTGCAGACACCCCCCTACAGTGCAGGCACCCCACAATACAGACCTGAGACCCCCTACAGTGCAGCCAACCTACAATGCAGACACCCCACAATACAGACCTGAGACCCCCCCCCTACAGTGCAGACACCCCCCACCTACAATGCAGACCCATAATGTACCTTGTCTGTAACCTGTCGCTTCGGCTCAGATGATCAGCGCAGGTCCGTGGGACATGGTGCATGGCACGTGTAGCCTACAGGGAGGAGAGGGAGGAGGGGGAGGAGGAGGAGGCGGCGGCGGCTTCACGGGAGTCACTGGAGCGCGGCCAACACCCCCCCATTTGCAGAGCCACTTCAGCTACACAGGCTCTGTGTATGTACAGTCAGTCTGTGTTACTTGCCTGTCACTGCGCTGATTAAACCCATGGCCGCCCGATGTCTCCGCTTCAGTCATGGAGGGGGTGCCGGCCTGACACCCCCCAGTGTGTGGCACCCGGGGCGCCCCGCCCCCCACTTAGTACGCCTCTGACTGGCTGGAAAGCTCTGCTTTGCTGCTAACCTTGCTAACCTGTGTAGTGTGGGAGGTGGTGAGGGGAGTTCCCAAGCGGCAATGTATGGAAGGTGAAGCGGGGCAGCGCTGGCTGGTACATAACTTAGCAAAGCTCGTACTGCGAGTGTGTGCGCGGCGGGAGGGGAACTGGATACATAAAACAGCCCTGTCCATACTCGCACTGCTCAAAAATGTACTCGCCAAATGCGAGCAGGCGAGTGCAAATTTTGAGGGCTGGTCTATGTGGACAGCTTTACCCCGGATGCCTGCATACTTAGATGTGCCTGTTTTTATCATCAACCATGTAAGTTGCTAAATGTTGTACCTTCATTAAATGTAACCATATTGCTACACCTAGGCCCCTTTCACATGGGGCAGATCCACTCAGCGGAGTCGGCCAGCTCAGCAGGAGCTTGCTCTCCGTTGATCTCTGCTAAGCCGGCGGATGACAGGTCTGTCCCTGCTCACTGAGCGGGGAGGGACCTGTCAGAGCCCCGCTGATCTCTATAGGGAGATCAGAAGAAAACCGACAGTATGTCTGTTGTCATCAGATCTCATCCAATCCGATCTGCCAAGACGGATGGCAGACTTATCGCCATACGTCTGTCTTGAGCGGATCGGATGGCAGGCAGGTGTCAATGGACACATCTCCGCTGACATCCGCCTGCACATTGGAGTCAATGGATGGCCAACTCGGATCTGCCTGAAAAATGGACAGGCGGATTCGAGCGCGCTTATTATGTGAAAGGGGCCTTAGAGGCGCCTCTCTTTTATACTATGTAGCGCCTGCTGAATTCCGATTTATGCATTTCCTAGAAAACTTTTTTTTTTTTCCCCCATTTGAGTTTCCATTAGAAAGCGTCACATCTAGGAAAATGGTACATTTTCATGCACAGAGGCATTACAATTTACCCTGAAGACTGGCTTCCAGTAATTCTTTCTTCCAGAACTCTAGTGATTCCTTATATGACCCAAACAAGAACTGTTCTTCACCTAAAAAAATAAATAAAGTAATAATCAATTTTAGATGGATATAAAGTTTAAATCAAAGTAAATCAAATTCATATAACTATAGGTAGGTTTTTAGCAAATAAACATACCAAAAAAGGGATTTTTAAATACAGCTTACCTGTAAAATCCTTTTCTTGGAGTACATCACGGGACACAGAGCGGCATATTCATTACTATGTGGGTTATATGGAGTACCTTCAGGTGTGGACACTGGCAATCTCAAACAGGAAGTCCCCTCCCTATATAACCCCCTCCCCTAGAGGGAGTCCCTCAGTTTTGTAGCAAGCAGTATGCCTCCCAAAATGGTCACCCCAAAAGAGGGGTGGGAGCTCTGTGTCCCGTGATGTACTCCAAGAAAAGGATTTTACAGGTAAGCTGTATTTAAAAATCCCTTTTTCTTTCTCGTACATCACGGGACACAGAGCGGCATATTCATTACTATGTGGGATGTCCGAAAGCAATGCTTTAATGAGGGGACGGAGACATCTTCCAAAGAAGGATTCAATTTAGAGGTAAACTCAAATAATAATAATAATTCCAACTTAGTCAAGAAAAAACTTTTTTTTTTTTTTTTTTTTTTTACAACCAAGGGTGCTTCTGATCCCGAGGATCTCAAACTGCAGCCTGTAGTACTGCCTGTCCAAAGGCAGAATCTGCATTCCTTCTCACGTCTAGTTGATAAAACTTTGTAAACGTGTGGACTGATGACCACGTCGCTGCCTTGCATATCTGAGCCATAGAGATCTGATGGTGTGCTGCCCAGGAGGCGCCCATGGCCCTGGTAGAATGGGCCTTTACCGACAAAGGAGGAGGCAACCTCTTCAAACCGTAGGCTTGAATCATTAATGGTCTAATCCATCTCGAGATGGTGGATTTTGCAGCTGCCTGCCTCTTCTTGGGGCCATCTGGTAGAACGAACAACACATCTGTTTTCCGGATCTTTTCTGTAGCTTTAAGATAGGCCTTCATGGCCCGGACAATATCCAAGGTATGCAGCAACCCCTCCTTTCTAGATGTGGGTTTTGGAAAGAAGGATGGAAGTACCAAATCCTGGTTCAAGTGAAATTTGGATATAACCTTTGGTAGAAAGGAAGGATGGGGCCGGAGAACTGCCCTGTCCTTATGCAGAACGAGATATGGTTCCTTACACGATAATGCTGCTAATTCTGACACTCTCCTGGCCGAAACTATGGCGACCAAGAAAACCAACTTTCTTGTCAGTAAGACTAAAGGAATCTCAGCCAACGGCTCAAAGGGTTGTTTCTGTAAAGTGGACAGGACAAGATTGAAGTCCCATGGACAAATTGGTGACTTGACAGGAGGATTAATACGCAAGACCCCTTGTAAGAAGGTCTTTACCAGCGAGTGGGTGGCCAGCGGCCTCTGAAACCATACTGACAGAGCTGAGATCTGTCCCTTGATTGTGCTTAGTGCCAGGCCTTTATCCACTCCTAGCTGGAGAAAACTTAACACCCTATCAATAGTATATTTGCGGGAATTCCATCTTTTGGATTCACACCAGCCTACGTAGTTCCTCCACACCCTGTAATAAATCACCCTGGAGACCGGCTTTCTAGCCCTAATCAGGGTAGGAATTACCTGCCTAGACAGACCTCTACCCCTGAGAATCAGGGATTCAGCCTCCAGGCCGTCAAATTTAGACGCCGTAATGTAGGGTGGAGGATCGGGCCTTGTGAGAGTAGGTCTGGTTGTAGAGGAAGAGTCCAAGGGTCTCCCACTGCCATCTTCAGGACTAGTGAGTACCAAGTCCTCCGGGGCCAAGCCGGAGCTACTAGAATGACTGGCTTGTGCTCCACTCTGATCTTGCGCAACAGGCGAGGGAGTAACTGTAGTGGAGGGAATGCATATAGAAGTTTGAATTGATGCCAAGGGCAAACCAACGCATCGGTTCCGCAGGCCATAGGATCCCTCGCTCGAGACACGAACCTGTCTAGTTTCTTGTTGAACCTGGATGCCATTATATCTACGTCTGGCATTCCCCACCTCTGGCAGATTGTCTGAAAGACCTGGGGATGCAGAGACCACTCCCCTGGCAACAGACTCTGGCGACTTAAGAAGTCTGCCTGCAGGTTGTCCACTCCGGGAATGAATATCGCTGAAATGCAGGGTACATGAACCTCTGCCCACTGAAAAATCAAGCTCACCTCCCCTCTGAGCGGCCTGACTCCTGGTTCCCCCTTGGTGGTTTATGTATGCCACCCGCCGTGGCATTGTCTGACTGGATTCTCACCGGGAACCCCTTTAATCTGGAGGTCCATGCCAGAAGGGCTAGGCGAGCAGCTCTAAACTCCAAGATATTGATGGGGAGCTGCCTCTCTGCTTTCACCCACGTTCCCTGGCGAGAGAACCCCTCGAAGACCGCCCCCCAGCCTGCCAGGCTGGCGTCTGTGGTAACTACCTTCCAGACAACAGGGCTGAAGGATTTTCCCTTTAGAAGATTCTGGGGGTTCAACCACCAGGCCAGGCTTTGTCGGACCCTTGATGATAGCGTCAAAGGGGACTCTAAGGCATGTGCCCTCTTGCCCCAGGCTGCTAGAATGGCTGCCTGTAGGACGCGAGTGTGGATCTGAGCGTATGGTACTGCCTCGAACGTGGCCACTAGCTTGCCTAGTACTCGCATACACAGGCGAATAGTTGGTTTTTTCTTGTTTAGAACCAACTGAACCAACCCCTTGATAGCCTCGATCTTTACCAGGGGCAGGAACACCCTTTGCTGTTCTGTGTCTAACCTCATGCCGAGGTATTCCAACTGCTTTGTAGGCTGGAACGCTGACTTTCCCCGGTTTAGGACCCAGCCGAATTCTTCGAGGTACCGAACCGTGAGGTTTACTGCCTTTTGCAGACCCGGCCGTGAGTGATCTATGATTAAAAGGTCGTCCAAGTATGCTAGGACTGTGACCCCCTGGATCCTTAAATTGGCCAGAACTGGGGCTAGGATCTTCGTGAATACCCGGGGGGCCGTCCTGTCCGGCCGTACCCAATCCCGAAAGATCAATTCCTCCAAGAGAGGATGGACCGGAAAAACTGCGTTGCTTAACGGAGCTTTCAAAGAGCCCAGAGAGGATACCGGAGGAACCTGAGGCTCTGGCAATGGTAAACTAAATGCCGAGCGGACCATGTCCGTCAAAGACTGTACCCACAGTCTTTCTGTCTGGGAGTCTGAAAATGGTTCCTCAGAGGCAGATCCCTCAATCCCTGAACCCTCTTGGTTCAGGTCTAGTTGATCCTCCTGTGATTCCAATTCCTCCGGAGAGAGAATCTCAGCATCTGAGGATACACCTCTTGGTGATGGGGATCTAACCCGTTTCTTACCAGGAATAGCTCTAGCGATCAATGCTGCTATTCTCTCTTCTAGCCCCCCTAGGGATACGGCTAGCATCTCCTCTGTGATAAACACAGGGCTGGGCTGATCTGGGCCAGCCTCCGCACCAGATCCCCCTAATGGCTCATCCAAGGCGCTCTTTATGTTAATAAGTTGCGGGGAAAGTATCGGCATATCATCAGAATCAGAAGGGGAACCCCTTTGTTTTTTGGTCTTTTTTGTACCCTTTGACCCCGAACCTTTGGAAGCCATAATACAAAATCGAGGGACTCCGCCCACACAACAGACTGTAGTGGGCAGGAGTACAAAACCAGAGCTTAGGGGACAATAGATCACTAATGCCCAAAAACTGATGGGATCCCGTATGTTTTTCTCTTTTTTTTTTTTTTTTTTTAAATATATATTATATATATTTTCTTTTTTAAAACATACAGTGACCCCAAACTTAGTTTGCCAGCCTCCAACCTGCTGCAAAAAGGGGAATTTCTTGGCTTAACAAAAAAGGCATTGGAACAAAGTCCAGCATGTACTACCCCTCTTCCGCCACCGGGAGTCACTGTTCTGCCGCTCTGCGTCCTCTCCTTTTGAAATCAGCCTCAGACTGAGCACTGACAATGCCTGCTGATCTATAACAGCACAAGGCGCGCCCCTGTATGACGCCGCAGGCACGCCCCCCCCCCCGCCCTCCTGTGTGAACGGCGCGAAAAACGTCTATAAGACGCGCGCGCGTATGCCGGAAACAGGAGGAACATGGAGGAGCCGCGCTGCTGGAGATCCAGGACTGCAGAAACAGGCGGCAGATTCAAACCCCCGGCCAGGTAGGACTCTCCAAAAGGCCCCTAGGGATCCTTACTAGTCCTTAGGAAGAAAGCAGCAGGTTAGCTAGCAACACATTCTTAGACAGGGGAACCTAGTGATGGGGGAGAAAAGGTGTCATCCTGTCTCTCTCAGACATAGTGAGCAAGGTTGCCCATGCAGAGCATACTTAGGCTATCCCCCCTTTTAGGGTACCCCGGAGAGCCTGCTGTCGAACCAAGTCCCGCAGGCTCCCCCTTACCTGCTCCATGCTGCAGGATGTTTGTCCAGCAAACTGATCCAATCTTCTCCCATCTCCGTGGGTAGCGTAGTAGACCTTCAGGCCCTGGGGTCCTATGAAGGTACCCACTGTCCTGGACCTATATAGCACCCTGGCAAACAGGAACTTATGGGTTTTTACAAACTCCAAGTCCTGGGCCCAGGGTCCAGCCCTCCAAAGAGGAGCATTATAGGCAAAACCCCACGGTTTGGGGCCCGGGTACTGTCCACTTTGGCACTGAGGCTCCTTGGACAGATCCGGTTAGCCCGCCCTTAATCCCAAGGATGTGGAGCAAAGCTATTCCGTGACCAACACCTAAGACACTGGCGAAAAAACTGAGGGACTCCCTCTAGGGGAGGGGGTTATATAGGGAGGGGACTTCCTGTTTGAGATTGCCAGTGTCCACACCTGAAGGTACTCCATATAACCCACATAGTAATGAATATGCCGCTCTGTGTCCCGTGATGTACGAGAAAGAAAGCTCTCTTAGGCCTTGTTTATACTTGCTTTGCTAGCATTTGTCACCATCCGCTTGTTCAACTAATCATGTAAAGTACTGACATTACAACCCAATGGCAGGCATAGGATTGGCTAGCGCTCTCTTCACTCACCGTGCCTGACAAGCAGCCTCCAATGTAAGGTGAATTTGGCAACCAGGTGAATATTAATAAATTGATCAACTATGCTTCTGGGCTGTTTGATTTTATCAATACCGTACTCACCTGGTTGGCCGACTTTATCTTACATTGGGTGAGGAGAAGTTGTATCTCCTCCTCACTGCCTGGTTTTAACCCCCTAAATGGCAGACGAATGCGCCACAAACACATGCTCACCTGAGCGCAACAGGAAATATAATTCCTGCTTTGCAGCCACAGCATGCATTCACCCCTGGCCGCTGCCTTTCCAGCTAAAGTGGAGCAGTAAAAACACACGCCCCAACCTGAAGTGTAGACAAGGCTTTCAAATTTGGTGTGATCTAATCAGATTAGGACAAAAAAGGAAACTCTTAAATTCTTTTTTTTTACTCTATTGAATTCAAGATTTTGGTGTGATCCATATTACCAAACATGGATTTCCATGTTTACTTACCTTTCTTTACTCCTACCTATTACATCAATTTTGTCTTGCATGGAATCATTTATTGATTAAAATTCTTAAAAGTACAAAATGTATTAATGTATCCAGTCTTCAAGAGTTCCAACATTTTATTGTAGTTGGATGACCATTCAGCAAGAGATAATGATCATCCTAAAAATATGTCTTCAAGAAAAGTAAGTGTAAAAGGAGCACAATTGATGTGAATATAAAAACGTGTTATTGAGAGTAAAGATGATACAATATAGCCAAGGCGTTTTCGGGGGGTCAAATGACTTCCCCTTCCTCAGGACTACTGACCTGTTGAATGTTATTGAGAAATTATCCTTTCTCAATAACATTCATCACGAGCCCTGACAAACCCTACACCAAAAAAAGAAACGTCCCCCCCCCCCAACCTTACCAGGCCACATCCCCTCACAAGTATAGGGTCTCTTCCCCAAAAGCATGGGCTGTGGCTGTGGGGGATCTGTCGGCAGGGGGTTTATTGGAATCTGGAAGCCCCCTTTATGAAACCCAACCCCATGTGAATGAGTATGGGGGTTTTTGACAGTTCCTTTATTAAATAAAAACACAGTGCGCGCCCCCCCAAGGTAATTCCATCTTCAAATATGCTCTGAACACAAAAAATGCTCTGCACTCCTCCTTGATAGTTCTTATATACTGTAGGTAATTTGCCTTCTCACTGCCTGTCAGCTCTCTGAAGGAGGGGTGCACATGGGGTGGGCCCAAACAAGTAGGGGGGTGGGTGCACAGATCCCCCTGCAGTGCGGCCAGAGGGAGCAAAAGGAGGAGAAGCCGGCAGCATGGCAGAGTGAGCTACAAGAGTCAGCAATAAGGCAGTACAGCTTGCTCTCCTGCTAAGCAAATGCCAGGCCCCCCTTTTGAACTGATGGGGCCCTGGGTCAAGTACAGGAGGGCTGGCTGTACTCCCTTTTCAGCGGCCCTGCCCACAGGCCTTAGACAGTCTATACAAGGCTGCTATGTCCCCAAGTTCAATCATGAGCATTTTCCAGTTAACTGCATACATGATGCAGGTTCAATTTCTTCTAGAACTATAACCATTGTAGATGTATTGCCTATATAATTACAGGTCTCAGCCCACTGAGGGTACACTTTCACTTCAGCTGACTGTCAACTAATGTGCTTTCTCTATGCACCAGCATTTTTTTTTTTAAACTGACCATTCATAATGAATTGCATAACAATAACTATAACTTGTCAAATATTCATCTAATTTAATTAGCAAGGAACCGATTTGATATGCACTTTTGCATTTTAAAGTGGTTGTAAACCCATTTTGCTACAGGTAAGCCTATATTAAGGCTTACCTGTAGCTACCCCGGATATCGCCTAAAACCTACACGGTTTAGGACAGGGGTGGCAAACTCAAATTCATCGGGGGCCGCATCAGCAGTTTGGTTGCCCTCAAAGGGCCGGTCATATCTGCACTCCAGTTTTCTTGCGCTGCGTAGGGAGCTCAGTGTTCAGGAGTGCGCTGCGTAGGGAGCGCAGGGTTCAGGAGTGTCCCCCCCTCCTCTCTGGTGTCACTGGTGTCCCCCCCTCCTCTCTGGTGTCACTGGTGTCCCCCCCTCCTCTCTGGTGTCACTGGTGTCCCCCCTCCTCTCTGGTGTCACTGGTGTCCCCCCTCCTCTCTGGTGTCACTGGTGTCCCCCCTCCTCTCTGGTGTCACTGGTGTCCCCCCCTCCTCTCTGGTGTCACCATCCTCTCCTCTCTGGTGTCACTGGGGTCCCCCTCCTCTACTCAGTGACACCAGAGAGGAGGGGGACCCCAGTGACACCAGAGAGGAGAGGAGGGGGACCCCAGTGACACCAGATAGAAGAGGAGGACCCCAGTGACACCAGAGAGGAGAGGGACCCCAGAGAGGAGAGGAGGGGGACCCCAGGGACACCAGAGAGGAGAGGAGGGGGACCCCAGTGACACCAGAGAGGAGAGGAGGGGTACCCCAGTGACACAAGAGAGGAGAGGAGGGTGACCCCAGTGACACCAGAGAGGAGAGGAGGGGGACCCCAGTGACACCAGATAGAAGAGGAGGACCCCAGTGACCCCAGAGAGGAGAGGGACCCCAGAGAGGAGAGGGACCCCAGAGAGGAGAGGAGGGGGACCCCAGTGACACCAGAGAGGAGAGGAGGGGGACCCCAGTGACACAAGAGAGGAGAGGAGGGTGACACCAGAGAGGTGAGGAGGGGGACCCCAGTGACACCATAGAGGAGAGGAGGGGGACCCCAGTGACACCATAGAGGAGAGGAGGGGGACCCCAGTGACACCAGAGAGGAGGGGGACCCCAGAGAGGTTGGGGAGCCCAGGGACACCAGAGAGGAGAGGAGGGGGACCCCAGAGAGGTTGGGACCCCAGGGACACAAGAGAGGAGAGGAGGGTGACCCCAGTGACACCAGAGAGGTGAGGAGGGGGACCCCAGTGACACCATAGAGGTGAGGAGGGTGACCCCAGTGACACCAGAGAGGTGAGGAGGGGGACCCCAGTGACACCAGAGAGGAGGGGGACCCCAGAGAGGTTGGGGACCCCAGGGACACCAGAGAGGAGAGAAGGGGGACCCCAGTGACACCAGAGAGGAGAGGAGGGTGACCCCAGTGACACCAGAGAGGTGAGGAGGGGGACCCCAGAGAGGTTGGGGACCCCAGGGACACCAGAGAGGAGAGGAGGGGGACCCCAGAGAGGTTGGAGACCCCAGGGACACAAGAGAGGAGAGGAGGGTGACCCCAGTGACACCAGAGAGGTGAGGAGGGGGACCCCAGTGACACCATAGAGGAGAGGAGGGTGACCCCAGTGACACCAGAGAGGTGAGGAGGGGGACCCCAGTGACACCAGAGAGGAGGGGGACCCCAGAGAGGTTGGGGACCCCAGGGACACCAGAGAGGAGAGAAGGGGGACCCCAGTGACACCTAGAGAGGAGAGGAGGGTGACCCCAGTGACACCAGAGAGGTGAGGAGGGGGACCCCAGAGAGGTTGGGGACCCCAGGGACACCAGAGAGGAGAGGAGGGGGACCCCAGAGAGGTTGGGACCCCAGGGACACCAGAGAGGAAAGAAGGGGGACCTCAGTGACACCAGAGAGGAGGGTGACCCCAGTGACACCAGAGAGGAGAGGAGGGGGACCCCAGTGACACCAGAGAGTAAAGGGACCTCAGAGAGGTTGGGGACCCCAGAGAGGAGAGGAGGGGGACCCCAGGGACACCAGAGAGGAGAGGAGGGTGACCCCAGTGACACCAGAGAGGTGAGGAGGGGGACCCCAGTGACACCAGAGAGGTGAGGAGGGGGACCCCAGTGACACAGAGAGGAGAGGAGGGGGACACCAGTGACCAGAGAGGAGAGGGACCCCAGAGAGTTTGGGGGACCCCAGGGACACCAGAGAGGAGAGGAGGGGGACCCCAGGGACACCAGAGAGGAGAGGAGGGGGACCCCAGGGACACCAGAGAGGAGAGAAGGGGGACCCCAGTGACACCAGAGAGGAGAGAAGGGGGACCCCAGTGAGAGGAGCCCCACCCAGTGACACTGGTCCCCCTCCTCTCCTCTCTGGTGTCACAGGTGTCCCCCTCCTCTGCTCAGTACAGACAGCCATGCTCCCCGGGTGATGGTCTCTCCTACCTGCAGGTGCATGTCTGCGGTTGTGGTCCTGGGTCTTTAATCAGTGAGCTGAGGCGGTGCAGTGTCACGCCGTGCAGGCAAGCCGACTGGGGTGGAGCAAGATGGCGGCGGCGAAACGTCACTTCCTGACGAGACAGCCGCCGCCGGGTGTACCAAGATGGCCACCGCTCCGGAGCTAGGCCGAAGCCGGGGACTTTCCTATGGCCGAGGCTGCGGAGCGGATCGCGTGGTGTCACGGATCGGTAACACTCTGTTGCCACCGCCGCGCGGGCCACATGGCAAGGCCTGGCGGGCCGGATTCGGCCCGCGGGCCTTGTGTTTGCCACCCCTGGTTTAGGAGATATCCCCTGTTTGTATATTTTATTCGACTACAGCAAAATAGTAAAGAGAGAAAAAAAAAGCTATCATTCACAAACGCATATTATAAGAGAAACACTACTTTACCAGTTACAGGGAGAAGACACAAGCTCCGGCTCAGTTGTTGGTTTACCGATTGCAGTTCAGTTTGTATGTGACACAACAGTGACACAATGGCCTTTTCCTCACTTTGAACTCTAGGTGACAATTGCATGGACTGATTCAATGCTATCTGTTTTCTTAAACGTGTCTGGTACCAAAGGGTCTGATTATACAAGAGTCTCCACTGCACAGCCAGCCTGCAAAGCACAAAAACCAAACAATTCACATTAAAAGCTGTAGTAAAGACATACATATCTTAAAAAAAACAGGGGGAAATCCGGATTTTTTGAAAATGCCCACAAAATAAAGTTTTTATACTTCAAGCAGAATACACCTCTTCCTATTCTCCTGTGTTATGTTATTTAAATGGAAGTAAAATATTAATCATTTAGTGTTTAAAAGTATAAATGGCCAGATATTTTGAAAGCAAGTATGAAATACTATATACAAAAATTTCTGATGTACTAATTCTAGCCAGCAAAGAGAGCTGTAAGTTTCTTTGTACAAGGGCTAACTTTAAACTGTTGTGCTGAAACTTGGTTGAATATCTAAAGCTTAAATCAAGGCTGGCCATAGAGTGGGCCGAGATTCGAACTGTGTAAGGGCAAGCTGAATGTACCAAGTTGATTGATCGATTAAAGCGGAGCTCCAGCAGCGGAAATTTTTTTTTTTAAAGTCAGCAGCTACTAACAGTGTAGCTGCTGACTTTAAACAAGGACACTTACCTGTCCTAGGCGCCCGCGCTGACGCCCCCCCCCTGGTGCCGGTCCCACGATCGCTCCGGGTCCCGCACCGCCATTCACACTATGGGAAACAGGCAGTGAAGCCGTACGGCTTCACTGCCCATTTCCTAGTGCGCCTGCGTGAGTCTCACGCTGGCTTGTGAATGGGCACGCTGCTCTCTGAGAACACACACAGTTCCCAGGAAGCAGCGCGCCCCATTCACAAAGAGAAGAACAAGAAGAAAACACACCGCGGTTCAGGAAGAGGCAGATTACGGACTTCCGCATAGCAACAGCAATTTCGGGTGAGTATTTTTTTTTTTTTTTCAGGTTTTTTTTTTCAAACAACATTGTAAAATGTTGTTATCCTGGGTGGAGCTCCGCTTTAAGTTGGGTACAATCAGCCTGCTGGATTCACTTGCGATTATCGCTGGGGGAATCATACAAATTTCTTTCCTGCAACCAGGGGTTGAAGAAATGTGCACTGTCTATGGCCTGCCTACGCACTCAGTTATTTTTTCGTTCAACTAGTGGTTTGAACATTAAAAAAAAAAAATGCTCTACTGAGACATTGGGGGAGATTTATTAAAACTGGAGCACTCAGAATGTGGTGCATGGTAGCCAAATCGGCTTCCAACTTCAGCTTGTTCAGTTAAGCTTTGGACAATAAAACCTGGAAGCCGATTTGATTCTATGCAGAGCTGCACTAGATTTTACACTTTCCACCCCTTCATTGTATTCTGAATACACTGATCAGCGCTTAAAACCATTGGCTACAAGTGCTGTTCGAATGCTGGTGTTCCAATAGCTCTGTTCTAATGACGGGCTTCTGTAGAACAGACAGCTCTACACACGGACCGAAAGGAACCGGACAATTTTCAGCCTGTGTATACCAGGCTTTAGTCACAATGCTAAATGAGCTTGAACAGTGACTAATTCTTACCTCCATCCCTTCTTTTTCTATGAATTGATCTGTACTGGTACCTACTTTCTATAAACCTAAAAGTTGACCATAACTTCTCTTATCTGCAAAAAGTAACAGCATTATTTGTACTTCAACTTTCCAAAACCCCAATTTCTGTGCTTCTTTGACTGGCTTACTGCCCCAGGTGCCTGCTCAAAGCATGACATCATATCTAAGGCAGTCTGTTGCAGGGAAACACCGCCAGATGTCATTAGATTTATTATAGTAGAAGTTTTGCTTTGGAATTAGATGCTTCACACCAAAAACATCAGTTGCATTTCCAGTACCTTTTCTCCGACATTCTGCTGCAGGTCACTGAATTTGGAGGTTCCTTGAATACATTGCATACCGATGAGCCTTTGAAGGGCTGTATTAGTGCTTCAAATATAGGGGTCTTCACAATGTCAAGATGTGATACATCACCCTTAGAATAATCAGCAGGGACAGACTCAAAACGTAAGCCGTAAATCGTGGCCAGGTTTTGGGAAACCATCTTTAACCAATAAAAACCTTCCACCAGACTCTTCGAGTAAAGTTGACCTTGCTGAACAAGAATCAACTTGAGGACTTCTGCAGACAGTTTTATCATGTGTCCAAAGGCTTGCCGCGGCAATACATCCCAGTGTAGAGCAGTAAGGCACTGCTGTAGAACATCAAAGTAAGAAGCCCACAGTGTATCTCCTCTTCCTGAAGCCTTAGAGGGCTTATTTGATTTTAATGAAGGGCACTTGGGACTCTGAAGAAGAGACAGGAAATGAGTCAAGCACCCCACAGTGTACTGTAACAGACTGTCTAATTCTGCTATATTTCTCATGGTCACTCCGGTGGTCCATGCGGTCAATAAAGTTTTCCTGATATGCAGCAGTTCACAAAGCATGTCACCCTTTACCATGCTGTGGTCACTGGCATGGATGGTATCAAACATGGAAGCAAATTCTAGCCTGCCCTGCTCAGCTCTGCCAAATGTACTGTCTGATGGAGCCATGTATTTCAAATGTTCCTGATCATCTGACTCTTCATCATTATCCTGCAGAAAAAAGAAAAACAAGTGAAGTGATGACAACTACAATACAAAAAGACTGCTCAAGTAAACCTTGAAAATATTTCTCCACGACTGTTACTGCTTAAAAACGGAGTTCCACTCAAAAATGTAACTTCCACTTTAAGAGCAGGTGACCCCCTGACACGCCACATTTGACATGTAATTTTTTTGGGGGGTGGCCGGAAACTTCTTTTTAGAAAGTTCCAGCTCCCACTTCCTCCTGAGGCTCCGCAGCACCGGAAGGAAGTTCACCTCTCCCCCTTCCTCTCGGCAATCATCTGGGACACGTCACAGGTCCCAGATGATTGCCCGGCCAATCACGGTGCACAGCGTGGCTTGCGCATGCGCAGTGCGTGCCCAGCTGTGAAGCCACAGTCGAGCACCCACAGTTATGATGCCGGCGCCGCAGAGAGGAGGGGGAGATGAGCAGGGCTTTGTTCGACCGCATCGCTGGAGCCTGGGACAGATGAGCTGCTGGACTTTTATATGAGTGGAAATCCACTTTAAAGGAAAACTATCATTTTAGGCAAATTCTATATTTTTTTTTTAAAGTTTTGGACGATGATTGTTGATCCATGGTTTGCTGGCGAATATGTTCCCTTGCTTGATGTTTCCAGGACCCAACTGGTAATTTCTGCAGCACCCATCCCATTTTAAGAGCCACATTTGCCAGGAAGGTGTGCAATAGGAATATTGACAAGACCGATTGTGAAGATAATCCCTTCTTTACTTCTAGTCTGTCAGCATCTCCTAGAAGCCTAATTTGTGGACGTTCCTATGATTTAGCACTGACATACTTCACAGGCGTCAGTGTAGAAGCACTGCGGACAGTCTACTGTGTAAGAGTCTCAATGCAGAAAGTGAGGAGAACACTGACACGCACCCCCTCTAGCTGCCATACTTCCTCCCTCTGCTTGTGCTGAGACAACGCTGGTGTCGGGCAAATGCCTGGTGCCCAGGACCAGCATGGTCAATCAGCTCTAATTCATTATTCTTCTCATTCAGAGCAGCATGGCTAAAACAGTGGTGGTGAGGGAGAGTTGGCACTGTCGACCATCCTTGCTCTGAATCTACTGCACTAATTGAAAAGGTACAAAGTGCTACATGTATTTTATGCCATGGAAGGCGGCATTTAGAAAGCATGTGGCCTAGACTTTTTTTGTGCTTCATGTGACCCCTTTAGGTCTTGGTTTACAACCGTGTGGAAATCTTGCAACTAGAGTCCCTAAGACACAGAAGATTTAAAATAAAAATTCTAATTTCTGGCTTCTACTACAATCTGAAATGTAAGCTTTGGTTGGACTAAACCTTAAAAGCAGTTCAATTCTTTCATATTAATTGGTCTATATTAGAGTTACACCATGTATCCTTTATAAAAAATAAAAATAAATAGAACATGCATTTGAATACCTGTAATATCCTCTCCAGATTGCCACAGATTTCCTGCTCGTCTTGCAAAAAGCTTGGCACTGTAGAAGGCACTGATGAAGGTTTATCGGCATCTTTTGATAAAGTGGCTTTCAGAGAAGACAGGGACCTCAGTTTAATCCCATTTTTCTTTGACTGTAAAATTAAATCTCAGTATTTTATTAGAAATTAGGGAACTGCTAAACAAGGACATTGTTTAAAATCGGTTGTAGCAATACTACAAGGTAATTCAAATAAAATCAATTTTATTGTGCCATATACAGTTATTGGTTGCTGAGTTATCACAGGTTATGGGTTCAAAATGGGAACATGTGTCACAGGGGCCGCATGCAGCCCAAAATAGCTGTGAATGCAACCTAACACAAAATCATAAAGTTACTAAAAAAATTAGATTTTCTTTATTGTAAAAATGCATTTACACTAATGCCCCGTACACACGATCACTTTATGTGATGAAAAAAAATGACGTTTTTAAAAACGTCAATTTCATTGACCGTGTGTAGGGGAAAACGTTGTTTTATGTCTTGTAAAAAACGACAAAAAAAAAATTGAAGCATGCTTCAATTTTATGTGTCGTTTTTCAAAACGTATTTTTTTGTTTCACAAAAAGTCACCGTGTGTATCAAAAAACGTAGTTTAAAACAACGTTTTTCAACCCGCAAATGCCCAGAAGCTAGTTATGAAGCGAGCTTCAATGGAAAAGAGTGGTGAAAGTAACCTCGCTTTTTGTAAAAAAAGGATGGTGTGTATGCAACATCGTCTTTGAAAAGTGAAGTTTCAAAAACGTCGTTTTTTACTTCACAGAAAATGTCGTTTTTTTTCATCACATAAAGTGATCGTGTGTACGGGGCATTAGAGAACACATGCGGCTGAAAATGTACCGAAAAAAAAAAAAAAATACAATTTTTCACAATCATGCCCTATACATGTCATCATTTTTTGTCAGCGTCTATATTTATGGAGTACAGTAACTATTTTCAAGGGTGAAACACTTTATGGGCAAAATTAGAACCAAAATATCGGACGAGCACCTTGAGAAATCATTGAGAATTGCAAATACATACATCCAACCAGATATTGATATGGTTTTATCAAAAACAGTGTAAAATATCACACTAGTTATATGTTGTCCTCTTTTATGTACAAATTCTATCCAGCACTCCGTTGCACTGGCTGCTTTTCCTTCTCCATCTTCTGCAACATAAAAAGTGTGCTTGACTGCCAGGGCAGGCTTTTGGGGTGTGCGAGCCGTGCGCCCGCACAGGGTGCCATGGGCAGCAGGGGGCGCCGTGCGTATGGTTGCCACCTGTCCGGTTTTGTCCCCAGCAGTCCGTATTTTGATACATGTGCCCGAGTTTCCACCCACCGAAAAATCTGGGCACACATTCCAGCATCATGTGGCCAGTGGCAATGGATCTCTTGCCCCGGCTGAAACATTTGGATCTGGAGTGGCGCCGCGCATTCCCGTGTCTGCTACAGGTTCAGCGTCATACAGTGGAGTTGCGGTCTGAACCCAGCGGGTGCCCTGTGATTGGCCGAATGGGTCATAACATGCTGGTTTTCGATTGGCCCGGCGGAGGCTGCTGGTCACATGTGGAGGCGGTGCTGGACTGTGAAGAATCGTGCCTGCTTGTTTCCAGAGTTCAGCCTCACGCTGTGTGTCTCCGTGCTCCGTCAGCCCCCTTTCTGTCAATAACCCCCCCTCCTCTCTCTCTGTCTCTCTCTGTCTTCCCCCCCACCCCTCTCTCTGTCCCCCCACCCCTCTCTCTGTCCCCCACCCCTCTCTTTCCGGCACCCCCTCTTCTCTCTGTCAGCCCCCTCTTCCCACTCTCTGTCACCCCCCCCCCTCCACTCTCTGTCACCCCTTCTCCCCCTTCCCCCCCCCCCTCCACTCTCTGTCACCCCCCCCCACCCCCCCTCACCCACTCTCTGTCACACCCCCCCCCCCCCTCCACTCTCTGTCACCCCCCCCCTCCACTCTCTGTCACCCCCCCCCCCTCCACTCTCTGTCACCCCCCCCTCTCCACTCTCTGTCACCCCCCCCCCCTCCACTCTCTGTCACCCCTCCCCCCCCCTCTCCACTCTCTGTCACCCCCCCCCCTCCACTCTCTGTCACCCCCCCCACCTCCACTCTCTGTCCCACCCCCCCCCTCCACTCTCTGTCACCCCCCCCCTCCACTCTCTGTCACCCCCTCCTCCACTCTCTGTCACCCCCCCCTCTCCCCCTCTCCACTCTCTGTCACCCCTCTCCACTCTCTGTCACCCCCCCCCTCCACTCTCTGTCACCCCCCTCCACTCTCTGTCACCCCCCCCCCTCCACTCTCTGTCACCCCCCCCCTCCACTCTCTGTCACCCCCCCCCCTCCACTCTCTGTCACCCCCCCCCTCCACTCTCTGTCACCCCCCCCTCCACTCTCTGTCACCCCCCCCTCCACTCTCTGTCACCCCCCCCTCCACTCTCTGTCACCCCCCCCCTCCCCCCCCCCCCCTCCACTCTCTGTCACCCCCCTCCACCTCTGTCACCCCCCCCCTCCACTCTCTCCCCCCCCCCCCTCTGTCACCTCCACTCTCTGTCCCCCCCCTCCACTCTCTGTCACCACTCCCACCCCCCCTCCACTCTCTGTCACCCCCCCCCCTCCACTCTGTCCCTCCACTCTCTGTCCCCCCCTATCCACCTCCACCCCCCCCCTCCACTCTCTGTCACCCCCCCCTCCACTCTCTGTCACCCCCCCCTCCACTCTCTGTCACACCCCCCCTCCACTCTCTGTCACCCCCCCCTCCACTCTCTGTCACCCCCCCTCCACTCTCTGTCACCACTCTCCCCCCCCTCCACTCTCTGTCACCACCCCCCCCTCTCCACTCTCTGTCACTCCCCCCCCCTCCACTCTCTGTCACCCCCCCCCCTCCACTCTCTGTCACCCCCCCCCTCCACTCTCTGTCATCCCACACCCCCCCCCACTCTCTGTCACCCCCACCTCCACCCCCTCCACCACCCCCCACCTCCACCCCCCCTCCACTCTCTGTCACCCCCCCCTCCACTCTCTGTCCACTCTCTGTCACCTCCCCTCTGTCACCCCCCCCCCTCCACTCTCTGTCACCCCCCCCCCCCCTCCAAAACCCCCCCCCCCCCCCTCCACTCTCTGTCACCCCCCCCCTCCACTCTCTCACCCCCCCCCCCCCTCCACTCTCTGTCACCACCCCCTCTCCACTCTCTGTCCCCCCCCCCCCTCTCTGTCACCCACCCCCCCCTCCACTCTCTGTCACCTCTCTCCACTCTCTGTCACCCCCCCTCCACTCTCTGTCACCCCCTCTCCACTCTCTGTCACCCCCTCTCCACTCTCTGTCACCCCCTCTCCACTCCTGTCACCCCCCCTCCACTCTCTGTCACCCCCCCCTCCACTCTCTGTCACCCCCCCCTCCCTCTCTGTCACCCCTCTCCCTCTCTGTCACCCTCTGTCACCCCCCCCCACTCTCTGTCACCCCCCCCTCCACTCTCTGTCACCCCCCCCTCCACTCTCTGTCACCCCCCCTCCACTCTCTGTCACCCCCCCCTCACTCTCCCCCCCCCTCCCCCCCTCCACCCCCCCCCCCACTCTCTGTCCCCCCCCCCCCTCCACTCTCTGTCACCCCCCCCCCACTCTCTCTGTCACCCCCCCCCCTCCACTCTCTGTCACCCCCCCCCCCCCTCCACCCCCCTCCACTCTCTGTCACCCCCCCCTCCCTCTCTGTCACCCCCCCTCCACTCTCTGTCACCCCCCCTCCACTCTCTGTCACCCCCCCTCCACTCTCTGTCACCCCCCCCCCCTCCACTCTCTGTCCACCCCCCTCCACTCTCTCCCCCTCCCCCCCCTCCATCCACCCCCCCCCTCCACTCTCTGTCACCCCTCTCCACTCTCCACCCCTCTCCACACCCCTCTGTCACCCCTCTCCACTCTCTGTCACCCCCCCTCCACTCTCTGTCACCCCTCTCACTCTCTGTCACCCCCCCCCTCCCCCTCACCCCCCTCCACTCTCTGTCACCCCTCTCCACTCTCTGTCACCCCCCCTCCACCCCCCCCTCCACTCTCTGTCACCCCCCCCCACTCTGTCACCCCCCTCCACTCTGTCACACCCCTCCACTCTCTGTCACCCCCCCTCCACTCTCTGTCACCCCCCCTCCACTCTCTGTCCACTCTCTGTCACCCCCCCCCCTCCACTCTCTGTCCACTCTCTGTCCCCCCCCTCCACTCTCTGTCACTCCACTCTCTGTCCACCCCCCCTCCACTCTCTGTCCACTCTCTGTCACCCCCCTCCACTCTCTGTCACCCCCCCTCCTATCTTTCTCTCTGTAACCCCCTCCTCTCTCTGTCACTTGCTTCCTATCTCTCTCTGTGGCAGGCTACAGTCAGACCAGGTGGGAAGTGCCTCTGTAAATGTCCACAATGTCAACACAGCAGCATTTAAACTCCCCTCCATCACATCTATGAATGTTCCCCTAGACAGAGATGAGGCGTTGGATCTTCGGGCAGGTATAAAGTCAATTATATAGTTACACCATTGATAAAAGATATCACCAATAATGTATTATACATGTAACATAAGACATATGTTTAAGAGGTTCGGTGCAGAATATGTGATATAAAATGTGATTGTTACTCTAATTATGCTTTAAACAGTATACTTATGGATACCCTCCCTGCCTTTTGCTGATGGGACACACTTATATTTTCAAGTATTAAGCAGTATGCAGTATTGGGACAAGGTTGTCCATCGCACCAGGCAAAGATGCCAAACAATGCCCTAATCTCCACTGGGCAGTCCAGGTGGTGGGACTAATAGCAGTGTTGTTTTGCGTCACAGTACAATGTACAGTTTGTAATGCTTACGGCATTCACTATAATAATGCCAATGGTTGTGGCATACTGTAGAAAAAAACTGAAGAGTTGAGTAGCTGTGCACATACTCTTCTGCAGTAAAATATGTCACTAACAGTGGCAAGGAAAGAAATACCTCAGCATCAGTGTGAGGGTGTAAATGGTGGCATCTCTGCATGTACAAAAAGTGTCAGCGGAGGGAGGGGAAAAATGCCATGCACATGTAGTGTCTGTCTTCGGAAGGAAAAAAGGTTCCAGCATTGGTGGTGTCACTGAAAGGATAAAATGTTGTTGTACCAGTGTTGGTGGGAACAGTGCCGGCCCAAGACATTGTGCTGCCCGGGACCAAGAATGAAATGCTGCCCCCAACCCCCCCAAAAAAAATTACGCCCACCAAAAGGCCCCCACATTCATTATTTTATATTATGATAACTAAAGGGGACCCGTCATGGCTCTATACATGTATGTAAGAGTATAAAGAGGACCTGTCATGGCCCTTTACATGTATAAAGGAGTATAAAAGGAGGTGTCATATAGAAAATGTTCTGCCCTCCCGCTCCTGTCCTCACTGACTGCTCCCCCCTTCCCCCGCGCGAGTGTCCTCACAGGCAGCCCGGTGGCGCGCTCCTCACATGCAGCGGAGCGGGCGGAACGGGCTGGCTGGTGGGCGTCAGTATGCTGCCCCCCTAAAAGTGCCGCCTGGTACCCATGGTACCACCCGGTCCCATCATAGGGCCGGCCCTGGGTGGGAAAATAAAATGCTGCTGCATCTGTGTCAGTGGAGGGAAAAAATACCAGTGCGTCGGTGGTGTCAGATTAAAGTGGTGTTCCACCCGCAATTTTTTTTTCTTAAAGAGTCAGCAGCTACAAACACTGTAGCTGCTGACTTTTAATAAGGACACTTTCCTGTTCAGGGAGCCCGCAAAGTCAGCCCCCTGAGGCCGATCTGCCCACTGGAACGGGTGCAGGCCCCGTCATTCTAACTAAGGGAAACCATCAGTGGAGCCTTGCGGCTTCACTGCCTGTTTCCTACTGGGCATGCATGACTCGCGGTCATTGTGTATCGGTCTGGGGGGGGGGGGGGCGCCACAGGATTAGCTTGCACAGGGCGCCTGAACACCTAAGGCCGGCCCTGTTGACTGCTAGTAACTCTATAAATTCTCTTGTGTTACCAGAATGTCTTACAAAAAAAGATTCAGCAATGATACAGATTCAGGTAAACTTTACAAAAATGTCAAAAGGTATCTACTGAAACATATTTCACCTAGTACAGTTATACAGACTTTGGTGTCAGAACTTGAGGTCTGCAAGTATTTAGGGTCAGTAAAATAGAAAGTATATTTGGCCTGGAGTTGAGAACAATAAGGAACCTAGCATTTTTATAGAGAAGTCAACAATAAATTTCTCTCTAAACTATTTAAAAGCAGTGGCTTATTAGTTATCATGTAACCTGTTCTGCAGCACTAGTGTTCTCAATTCAAATCCCAACAATGACTTGTGCCACTTGTGTTACTGTGGGTTTTTTCCAGGCACTCTGGTTTCCTCCCAAACTCCAAAGACATAGAGGTAGGTTAATTGGTTCATGCCTAAATTGGTCCTAGTATGCATGTATGTATGTATGTATGCATGCAAGATAGGGACCTTAGATGCCTGAGGGCAGGGACTGAATGTAAATTGTTAGCACTATAGAATTGTCTGTAATAAATAAATAGTATTTACAGTAACTGGGTTAACATTACCGTATACACATCTCTCACCTTTCCCAACTGTAGGCTCTGTCGTAAATTCTCCAGCCTCTGGGCAGAGTCTAGCAGTAAAGACTTCATGAAATGATAAGGAGACATATTTTGTGCAAAACGGAGGGCAGTCACCATATAACCATCAGACACAACGAGGTAATGCAGGCGAGGGTGGCAAGTGACAGAAAACCTCTGCCTCATCAGATCATCCTGAGATGCCACAGATCCCAGAGAATCATTGGCATTATGGCTTTCCAGAAGGGGGACAGGCGGTCTAAAAAACAAGAAATTAAAACATGAAAACAGGTTAAACTAAATATTTATTGCTACTTGTTTTTCCTAAAGCAAGTCTGTAAAAATAGTTACACTACTGTAGTAAGCCTGATGGCATGAGCTGCCAGTACAGACCTTTTGGGTTGAGCTGTCCAGTGCAGTTTTGAGCCCCAGAGCCCTCCTCCACATGTCTGCAATACCTGATTGATGAACAGGCATGCCCTTGGCTCCAACCCACAATGCAATGTCTGGTGCCTGAGCAGCCCAATAGGTCTAAACAATGCCAGGTAGAGGGCAGGGGATCCTCCTCTGGCATTAGGACATAAAATGTAAGGGTTAACCTTTAGGCGGTGCTGGACAGTCAGAGAACATTCTTTGCTTTGTCACAGAACATTCAGGAAGAGCCTGACAATCTGTAATTCTAAAAGGCCCAAACACTGCCAGGTAGAGGGCAGAGGATCCTTAGAACTATAATTCCCTCTGGGAGTGGACATATAATGTAAGGGTTCATTTCAATGGGAAAAATCAAGGAACACCGCTCAGGTGGGTGAATCCAGATAAATGAATAAGTGAAGTGAAGGACTTGTCTAAAGGGTTAATTTTAAGGCAGAGCAGGACAGAATGATGTTTAGGAAATGCCTGATAATCTGTAGTTCTCCTGAATTATGATGCTCCATTTTAGCAAGAAAACCATGTCCATTGTCACTGTCAGGGATTTAGGAGAAAATAAAAAATGCTGTCCTATAAAGTTTTCAATATAAATATACACACACATTTATATATTTTTCAAGTAAATATACAATATATTACATAAGTATTATGTAGTCTCTTATCCAAGACAGCAGCTTGAGCTCTAGGTTCCAATTCACACTGCATGGCTTCAGCCTGTACACACATGTAGAATGTCAGGAGACATTTGTCGGTCCAAAAACATACTGGCCGACATTCTGCCCGCGTGTATGTGGGTCTGGTCGGCTTCTGTCGAACGTGCATGCTGGAAAACCAGCAGCCGACCGACTCCCGATCAGTGCTTTCAGCCAATGGCAGAGACCGCTGATCGATGTGTTCTGACAGGGGACCACCAGAACACAACAGCTCATCGGCTGAGATCGCTGGACTAACCTTGCATGGTTAGCACAGCGGTTCCTGACCAGAGCTGTCAGGTTTTTTTTCATGCAACCCCACGGGGGTAGTAGTGTGTGTGTACCAGGCTTAAGTTTAATGTTGCTATCAAACAGACCACTAGCTACTCTACAGTACTGCCTCTTCAGCATATCCCTATGTGTTCTAATTATTTACTTGTACAACAAAGAATGTGTGTGTGTGTGTGTGTGTATGAAGAGATATTATATGTGTGTGTGTGTATGTATTATACAGCCCTCAAAATTTCCACTCGCCTACTAGCATTTGGCGAGTGGATTTAAGCTGGGGACGAGTGATGACAGGGCTGCATGACCAATCTTCCTGCAATCTGTACCTACACTTAGAGTCCCGATGAGATTGGCGGCCGAATAGGAAAGGTGCATGCTCGGGAAAAGTAGTCTGGTGAGCCGCGCACAGGCAGAGCAGTACACAGGTGCTTTCCTTACAATTCTCATTAAGCCATGGGACCTAACAGTATGACCTCTCTGAGCCTGCCCCCCTCCCCCGACCAATGTAGCTGGAGAGCAGAAAGTAATGAGTGAGGTGGAGGATTGCGAAAATTACCACTCCGGTGCAGCACTCACTGAAAGTTGCCCTGACATGAGACCCAGTTCTAGTACCCTGTCCCTCTGGTCTGCCCCCAGTACCCTATCCCTCTGGTGTGCCCCCAGTGCCCTGTCCCTCTGGTCTGCCCCCCAGTGCCCTGTCCCATCTTGTTAAAGTTGTTGTTGGTAATATTTAATTTTGTAACTTGATTCTGCATAAAACATTTAACAGTGTCATTCCATGAGATAATCTAAGAGGGCGTGTTTACGGGCGCAATTAGGCGCAGGGCAGTGCATGAATTAGGGGGGGCAACTGGTGGCGAGTAACTCTTAAAGCCTGGCTAGTAGGTCAGGGCTTGAAATTTTAAGCTCTGTATTATATATATATATATATATATATATATATATATATATATATATATATATATATATATATATATATATATATATATATATATAAATAATCAGGGCACAGTAATAAATGCACAGATGATTGCTTTGTACACACTGGTTTTGCCCTGGTCTTGTACAGATGACCTTTCAGATTAGAAAAAATTGTTGCATAAGGCATGCAAAATCTAAAGTTATGTCATACTGCGCTGTGTCAAGATCCAATGACTTCATACTTACATTGTAATGTAACATTATGTCATGAGGACAGAACAAGTAAGAGAAGGAAGCTAGAATGAGAAAATGAGCAAAGAAGAATAAATAAAAAAAAGAGACACAGAAAACTACACAGAAAATGAGAGAAGAGCGCATTACGTGGAATTAATGAATATAGTAAAAGCTAAAAATGCGATGAAAAGAAATGAAAACTTAGATTTGAAATCAAGATCATGGATCTGAAATATTTTCTGTGTTGTAATCATTTTCTGCCCTGTTGCAAGCAAAATACAGCAATATTTTTTTTCTCTAGAAGTCAAGGAGTAGATATTATATATGTGCAATGGTTATCAAAATCTATATTTTCAATTAAATTGATTTTCAAATATTCAGGATATCCAGTAAATATTTACCAATACGTTAAGCCTAAAATCTGCATGCACCCGCAAAGCAGCAACATATTTCTCCATAATTGTCAAAAAACACTTTTATAACATTTACAGCTCACTAATTCAGAGTGAACCATCAATGATGGATCCAGAATTCCTCCTACTTCCACGTTCTCAGGGATACCTGTGTTGTACAATCAGCATTTACAGACGTATATGTATCCTAGGTGCACGTCTGTGCATGGGTTCTCTTTAATACTCATTTTAATAAAATGTAATATTTATCACTTTGTATTTATCTTTTTGCTTAATTTTTTTATCACAAGGGATCTGACAAGAATAATATACGACAGTAAATTGACAGTGAAAAAAAGAACAGCGTTTATATAAAAGAGGTTCAAGGACAGATTTAGAATGTGTTATACAAATGTCATCATTGGTCGATTGGTCTGCGAGAAGGAAGACTTATTTACTGAAGGATTTAAAGACAGTTTTTTTTCTTACTGCCCATATGAACCAACTGTCTTCTTCCACAAGAAAACAGAACTGATACTGAAAGGTGAATCGACACGTTCTATGTGTAATTACCTGTATGTGATTAAAGGATGAAGAGGGATAAACTCGGCGGGTCCAAATTCAACACTACATCCAGATGTTGTCAGAGTCAAGAGCTCCCCCAGTCGTGTTAATAACAGAAGGGACCCCCTCTTCAAAACACAGGCTAAAAAAAGGCTGTCGGCTGTCCATGATAAGTCCGCTACCCAGTAAGACCTGAGAAGGAAAAGGAAACGGGTGCATAAAAATGTCGCAGAAAATTTACTGATTTCCCTTTGAGAGTATTGCACCAAAAATTTAATTTTTGTTGCAGGAGATGCTCAAAATCTGACTTGTATCTTAGTGCAGACTTCTGGGAAAACCAGTGAGCCAATCACACAAGCAGGAAATGACAATTCTAGGGAGAGTACTGTACACCATCTCTGTAATGAATGTCTCCAAAAGCCATATTGCATTGCATCTTAGAAGAAAAATTACAGCACTGCAGATTGAAAATGAAAGGTAATTTTTATTAACATTGAATTGCAAAAAAAAATAAAAAATCTACCTACAAAAGTGGAGTTACCCTTCAAGTTGGTTTTATTACAATAAATCAAAAGGAGGATTTTATGTTCTCCCACCAAGCCTATATATGGAAAAACAAACGGTGATGTGATCTCAATTAGGAATGGCCTTTAAAATGGACACACTGACATAGACAACCGTCTGTACAGGAATGCTGGAACTACAAAAACAGGAGAAAAGTGCATAGAGGCCCTCACCTGTAAGTTTATTTATTCTTGTTCATTTACATACGAAAAAGACTGCTGATAAGTAGCACCTGAACAGTTGAAACGGAGTTTCAACAATTTTTTTAATAGTCAGCAGCTACACATACTGCAGCTGCTGACTTTTAAAATATGGACACTTACCTGTCCAGGGCGCCTGCGATGTCGGCACCCAAAGCCGATCCATCTTTGGTAAGGGAATCATGGTTCCCTACTGCACATGCACGAATCACGCTGCGCGATTCCACTGGTCCCTGCTGTCTTCTGGGACCTGTCTGTCTCCCAGAAGACAGCGGGGGAGGCGCCAGACGTGACGAAGATAGCCGCAGGTGGCTCGGCTATCTATGCCCAGAAGTGGGAGCAAATATCTGTATAGTACAAGTATCTGCCCCCCCCCTGAAAGGTGCCAACAGTGACACCGGAGGGGGGGGGGGTGGTTTCCGAAAAGTGGAAGTTCTATTTTTGGGTGAAACTCTGCTTTAAGTGATAATGCATGAATTTTGTTAATTTCTATGAAAGAAGAGGATCAAAAACTGATCACCTCAAGGGAAGCAATAGTGACGACTGAGAAAAAAACATGGCAGATTTTCTGAGAACGAGTTGGTCAACCCCATCCCAAAGATTTTGAGGCAAAAGTCATGTCAAGCATATGGGTACCATCAAAAATGATTTTCACCAACCTTAGGTATTTGGTTGGGATCTGCTGGTTTTTACTGCTACAGCCCTTCAAACTGCCACACACAGTAACAAAGTTCATGGTGTTTACAAAGACGACACAGGTTGCCTGCAAAAAATTAAGAAAACAAATCTTCATTTATTTCCATCATTTTATCCCCATAACAGAATACTTCTAATAGTATATTTTGTTATGTTTACAGCACCTTAGGTTCTTTCTGATTTATTGCCAAGGCTTGGACAAAGCCATCTTTGGAAAATGCAGTCACAAGAGCTCCTCTAGACTTGACTGGCTCACAGGTAGGGTAGATGGTATCCAGGGGACAGTTCTGTTGTGCCCAATGAATGTTGAATGGGGACACACTAAAATAGATTAAATATACATAGATTGACAAGGGTTATGCCTTCATGTAAAACAGTGGTAAGGCAAGCATGTCTACACAGAAGTAATGGACACCCTGTCACCTGGAAGGGGAAGTTCCCATCAGCAGGGACAAAGACAGCAAAAAAACACTTCTCTACTGCGCTAAAAAGTGATTTTATTGCTGTCTACTGTGACAGTAAATATCCCCAATGGTTGGTGATTAGGATACCATTAAAAATAAAAAAGGCATACAGTACACATGCAGACAAACTTATAGAAAATATTAACTTCACACAAGGAAATTTTTGATATCACAGACCAAATATATAAAAAAAAAAGCGGACCTGTTGTACTTCTGTTCACCTTCAAGCCAACGCAGAGAAAGGAATGTCATCCTGAGATGGGCTCCAGAGTAGAAGACAAATGTACACAAACAGCTGTCCCCCAACACCTGAAAAGTCATAGAAGTAAGAAAATCAGACATGGCTTTTCCACAAGTATTACATACAGCACATTACATAAATACAGTACATTACAGTACATACTGTATAACTAAAAATACAAATACACATACTCTGCATACTTTGTTCAATAAAGGTTATCTTAATATCATTTAAATGTGTTTTGCGCTATTGCCTTACAGATTGGGCAGTCTAAAGGGATATTTCAGTTATAACTGGAGTAGGGCTGCACGATTCTGGTCAAAATGAGAATCGCGATTCTTTTGCTTAGACTAAAGATCACGATTCTCTCAAGATTCTCAAAAATTGGTAGCTAGACCCCCCCTCCCCCCAAAATAAATAAACCTGTGATTTATTTGAAAATACGAATATATAAAAAACAGACCAGTGATATGTCTATAATGTTAAAGACCATATAACTCCATTGAAAAAAGCGGAATCAAACTTTGATATGTTATATGGTCTTTAACAATATAGATATTTCACTGGTCTGTTTTTTTATACATCAGAAGCATTACCGCCGGCAACCACTGGGTGGCGCATTGATACACACAGTTGTATTAATCTTTCTCACAGTTCTGTACAACTGTGTGTATTCATCCGCCACCCAGTGGTTGCCGGCGGTACTGCTTCTAAAGTATTAATCTTTCTTACAGTTCTGTACATCAGAAGCAGTACCGCCGGCAACCACTGGGTGACGCATAAATACACACAGTTGTACAGAACTGTGAGAAATATTAATACAACTGTGTGTATCAATGCGCCACCCAGTGGTTGCCGGCGGTACTGCTTCTGCGGCATTTGCGTTCCACGCTGGTTACGTGGAATGGCGGTGGCACATAAAAATCGCGGGTCATCCCGCAGGGAGATCGTGGGCGGGGAGAATCGAGATCTCTCCGCGATTAATCGTGCAGCTCTAAACTGGAGTGCAGTACCCTGAGCCGCCTGCCGACTTAAAATGGGCTGAGAACTTCCAACCAACATTTTCGGTTATGTTCCTGCATTATGGAGCCAATACCTTTTTCTCTGAAGTGGCTGTAAATTTGTAGTTTTTGCCTCCGCTTCTCCTCCCCCTTTCCAAGTTAGGAATATCAGGCAAAATAGAAATAGAAGGAATATCTTTTCTTCTAAGGGGACAGACTTATAGCTGAACTCCAGGAACAGTAAAACATTTAGAAGTTTGCTTAGGTAGAAGAAGTCCTCCTTACTCTACATCTCTCTCTATAGCACGACAGACTGACAGCCTATCTCTATAATTTTGAGGCATGTCGTCTCAAAATTTTGTGCATACAAAACATTCTACAAACATTTCCACGTGCAACCAAGATGGTCACAGCCAGAGAGTATTACGAAAAGCTGGTGTTGAAAACCAGCAATTTCAGATGAGAATTCCTCGCCATAAGGACTGTCAGTCCACAAGGCAATATATCATTGCACAGGGTCCTGTCATGCAGAGCCCAGTGCCGACCAGCAACTTGAAAAGCTTTCCCCACATCCTGAGCAGGGTCTGAGTACCATTCCTCTGGATGCAGTAATGCGGTAAGCAATGGATCTGAAAAAGCCAGCCTCCTAATTCTGGATGGAATACCATTGCATAAGACACTAGTAAAAAAAAAAAAATTATGCATGGAAGGGGATTTCCTGTGATTTTTGTGTCACTGTCCAATCACCTGAAGGTGGCAGCATAACCCAATCAAAATGGATATGACGATACACTGTGTCTTCTGATGTACAAGGATTACAGAGATGCAATAGTTTGTGTCATTTGTATCTGCCTAGAGTCCTACTAGAACTCCTGGCAGCTAAATGAAACAGAAGGGAGATAAGTATACGCTTCTGCAGAGGTCGGCATTAAAGTGAACCTGCTACTTTGCCATGCATGCGCAAAGCACATATTCACTTTAAGAAATCAGCTGAAGACATTTTTCTGTAGCAAACCCTATTTCTATAGGAAACAATTCCTGACACCAAATCTTTGCTACATATGCACAGTTTCATCTACAATGCAAATAAACATAAAGAAAAGATTTTAAAAAAAACGTACTTCGCTCTTTAAAAACATGGCATGAACTGTCGCTTCTTTATCCTCTGTGCGTGGAAACGTAACCGTGTCATGAGGTTCAATTTTAGTCCACCGGCCTGAAAGGGTCCTGGTTTTCTGAGGATTAGGCCGATTCTTTTCCTCTGTGTTTTCCCACAGGTACACACATCCTGTGTGATTGGCCAAGAGCACTCTACTGCCATCTCCTGACACATACAGGTACAGCTTCAAAGAGGTTTCTGTAAGAAGACAAACATCGTCAACTAATGAGCTGCCAACTGCTACGGTATACTTCCAACAGAGTACACTTTCAGTATCTATTTCCAAACTTTAAACTTCAAGGAAACAGTGGGGGGGAAAAAAAATGTATTTAAATGGCCCTTATACCTCTTTTTTTTTTAATCATTTACTTTTTTAATCAAGCATATTTGCGTGCACACAGTAAAAAATAAAAAAAATCTGTCATAAATCAGCACAATATAGATTAGGGCCGAAACAACTAATCGATTAATCGACACCTAATCGATTATGAAACAAATCGATTACAATTTTCATAATCGATTAATCGGCCAGTAACATAATGGGGTTAAAACAACTAAAATTAGCCCTTTATAGTACAAAAAAGAAAATCGCTACTGTAAATATTACTTTCACTGTCCCACAGTAAAAAAAATTAACCCCTTACAGTAGCGATTATTTGCTCTTTTTGTACTTATTTTTGTATTTTTTTAACCCCATTATGTTACTAAACATCTCAGGCCGGGTTCACACCTCTGTTTTGGTGCTTTTTGCAGAAACGCACTACAGTTCATTTACATGTTTTCCTATGGGACACGTTCACATCCATGATTTTTTTTTCAGCTGCTGCGTATTTGGAAAGGGCAAGGACTTTTTAATGCAAAACAGTGCTATTTTTTTTTTGTTCAATATACTTCAATGGAGAAGCTGCAGAAAAGCATGTAATGTGTTTTTGCGGCAATTTGTGTTTTGTAATCTGCCCAACAACAAATTGGCCCAAAAAAATGTAAACATTGAAATTTTTTATTTTTATTTTTAAGGCCATTAATCGATTAATCGAAACAATAATCGGCCAACTAATCAATTATGAAAATAATCGTTAGTTGCAGCCCTAATATAGATAAAGTATTCTTAAAAGACTGATACTTTAACCACTTAACCCCCGGACCATATTGCTGCCCAATGACCAGAGCACTTTTTGTGATTCGGCAGTGCATCGTTTTAACTGACAATTTGCGCGGTCGTGCGACGTGGCTCCCAAACAAAATTGGCGTCCTTTTTTCCCCCACAAATACAGCTTTCTTTTGGTGGTATTTGATCATCTCTGCGTTTCTTATTTTTTGCTCTATAAACAAAAATAGAGCGGCTATTTTGAAAAAATAAAAATATATTTTACTTTTTGCTATAATAAATATGCCCAAAAAATATATAAAAAAACATTTTTTCCTCGGTTTAGGCCGATACGTAGTCTTCTACATATTTTCCGCAATAAGCATTTATTGATTGGTTTTGCGCAAAAGTTATAGCGTTTACAAAATAGGGTGTAGTCTTATTAATATTTTTTTTTTATTAGTAATGGCGGCGATCAGCGTATTTTTTTCAGTACTGCGACATTATGGCGGACACTTTTAACACATTTTTGGGACTATTGGCATTTTTATAGCGATCAGTGCTATAAAAATGCATTGGATTACTATAAAAATGCCATTGGCAGTGAAGGGGTTAACACTAGGGGGGCAGGGAAGGGGTTAAGTATGTTCCTGGGTGTGTTCTAACTGTATGGGGGGGTGGACTCACTAGAGGAAATCACTGATCTTTAAGCGGCCACTATTGGCCACTTAATAAGCCGACGTAGAGCTACGGGCTCTCGCCCAGGAGAGCCGACCTGCCGCCGTAAAACTACAGCGCGCGGTAGGCAAGCAGTTAATAATGCCAGAGTTCTGTGAAAAAAAAATGCACAAATAAAAAAAAAAATGCAGATTTAAAAATAAAAGCATATTAAAAAAACAACAGTACCAAGGCTTTCAGATATTAAAGAACACAGCCTTTTTCTGTAATAATAATAAAAAAAGAACACAGCCACCCATTGCAGAAACACTCAAATTTTGTGGGCAGCTTTGGCATGTCTCTTTAAAATAATACAGAAAATGTCATCTACAATAATCTATGGAGAATTAATTGAGGGGGAGCCAAAAAAGGAGTTATCCAACCAACATTGGCAAATATTTGTAAATTTCTCTGTAGAATTTCTATGTTGATATGTCAGCTTTTCACAGATTAACACGGAGCTTACCTGTTCAGCCCATTATTGCCTTGTAGGGTAAGGTGACCAGATTTTTAAAATGAAATCCGGGGACAAATTTTTTCTTTACTAGTAATGGCAACAATCAGCGACTCTGCCCATCGCCGCCCCCCTCACAGCCTCTCAAGCCTTACTCTCCGGGCCCCCGGCTACTACTGGATGGGGAGCGGAGGAAGATCACTCTGCCAGGGAAGGCAAGGAGATAGGCAGGTGGCTAGCTAGGATTTGAGCCAAGGCAGAAGAACATGCGAGTGAAGCTGAATGGGCATGCGCCCAAAACTGAAGAAATGTTCCCTCCGCTCCGACCAGCACATGATCATCAGAAAGGGGCACAGATAATGGGAAAAATACACCCCCCTATGCTAGTAGGCACGGCGGAGGGGGGGCGGGGGTTGTAATTCAATTTGTCGTATTTTAATTCTGCACTGACTGTCTTTGAAATTGCCTCTGCCCCTTATTAAATCCAATCTGGGGAAAAAACCAGGGACAGACTTGGTCCAGGGACAGTGTCCTCATTTAGGGGACTGTCCCCTGAAACTGGGGATGTCTGGTCACCCTATTGTAGGGGGCACCAGTCAGTGTCTGCTACCAATTTACAAGAAATGTATAAAAGTCTGGTCACAGTTATATAAGTGTTGGGTGTAAACAAGTGTGCATCTAGGGCCCCAATGAGACATACTAAGGCAGGGGTCCTCAAACTACGGCCCTTCAGCTGTTCAGGAACTACAATTCCCATCATGCTTAGTCATGTCTGTGAAAGTCAGAGTTTTGCAATGCCTCATGGGATGTGTAGTTCCACAACAGCTGGAGGGCCGTAGTTTGAGGATCCCTGAACTAAGGCTCCATGCACGACTGCTTATTTTCAGCTTCTAGCAGCTAGTTTGAGAATTGTTTTTCTGCCCCATGAAGCAAAATAGTGTTATTCTATGTGTCCATGCACACTATTGTAAGCTAGAGACAATTTCCATCTTCAGCTTAAAGTCTTTTAATAAAAAAAACATCCCCCGATGTAAATCCAACGTCAATCATGATGAACGCCGCCCAACAAAGGCTACTGCCGTTTGGCAACTCCCCGTAGATGTCATGGACCTAGCATGCCCCCATCAAACCCCTGCTGAACCAACTGAGATTTGAACCGTCTATGGATATTTCAGATCACTGATTAGATTTCCTCTAACTTGCAGTGGGATAGTGGAATACAGATGGCAAAAAAATTGTTTTTTTTTAACAATAATCTACTCTATAAAAACATGTTATCACTGGCCCCTTTTTTCTATTGCACATTAAAGTGGATTTAAACCCGAAATGTTTTATTTATTTTTGTTATGTCGCAATGTAGAGTATAAGATTCCCTATGATGTGTGCCCAGTCTTGCCACACAGAGTAAATCCAGCTTTAAGCAATCATCTTTTATTGGTTAGTGAAATATAACAAACTTACAGAGAAAAACCTTAAGCCCCATACACACCATCAGATTATCTGCAGATTTTTGTCTTCAGATTTACCATAACCATGTAGTACAAGGGCCTGACTGATTGCATACAAATTGAAACTCTTAAGGTTTGACCTCATATTATATGGTTTTGGTAAATCTGAAGACAAAAATCTGCAGATAATCTGATGGTGTGTATGGGGCTTTAGTCCATTCCGCCCCTTGCTGTGAGTGACAGGTTATTTACATATCTCATGCACTAGCCTGAGACAGAGGCACATCCTGTGTAAAAATTTCACAATTCACATCCCTCTCCCTTCCAGCTCTCCCAGGATTGGCTGCATTTACTGTGTTTTGACTGGATGTTTCTCATCATGGGGTGTGATCCACAGTTCAGTGTGACGAAGAAATGCATGTATATTGCAGTGAAAACACAGAACAGAAAGCAGAATATACACAGACAAGTGATCTGATTTAGGTTATATGTATCTAGTGAGAGCTGGATAGAATTGCAGTGTGTGTGTGTGTGTGTGTGTGTGTGTGTGTGTGTGTGTGTGTGTGTGTGTGTGTGTGTGTGTGTGTGTGTGTGTCTGTCTGTCTGAGGTCACCTGATCACAGTTGCAACATCAGGTTATTTACATATCTCATGCACTAACCTGGAGACAGGCATTATTTTTTAATTCCCATCCCCACTCCTTTTTTGAAGTCATGTGGTTACTTTTCTGGATTTTGACTGGATGTTAGGAATTTAGTGTAAGGAATACACAAGAGAAAATGCATGTTGGCAAGGGGAGTGTAGAGGTGGGCGGGGAGTCTACTGACATCACGACTCCACCCACAGAGCTCCAGATAACAGACCCACCCACAGAATCTGCAGTTTTTCGGGTGTCATAACAGACAGAGGGGAGACATTTGACAGGTGAGGATACATGCAGGAGACATGTATATCCTTATAGATCAGCACTATGGCAGTAGTTTAGAAAGGATGAGAAAATTTTTACAATTTCATAGCATTCCCGAACACTCTTTGATGTCTGTAAGCTGTTGCTGTAAACTGAATCATGATTTGAGTCATGTGCATGCACTAACAATACAAATATGCAAATGTCTTCATTTACTGTAGTAATTAGAATAGAATACTATTGTTCCATTTAGGATGCTTTATTTCTTGAGATCTGCCTACCTTGTGCAAGTGAAATCAGCTGAGAAATGTCTGCAATAGCTGGCACAGTGAGCAGACAGTCCAGATCCTTACACCATAGTGACAGCTCTCCAGAGACATTCAGAGCAGCCAGCCAGGCTCCTTTGGGATGAAGAAAGATGAATTCTTAAAGCACATCTAAACCCAAGAACAAAAATGTAATACGTTGCAGCTTACCAGTCTGTAGATGTAGTGTCTGTATTAGGCTGGCCATACATTACGCCCTTTGTGGCGTCTATAACAGGCTGGTCATATATTATGTACATTTTCTTTCTTTCAACCACAGGTTAAAGGAAAGAAAATTGCGTGTTTCTCCTATCAATACAGTCAGTTCACTGTCAATGTCCCACTTAAGTTTTATTTTATTTTTTGCATTTTTTTCCTTTATTTTCACCTGCTGATCCTGCCAGTGACACACTCACTCGTCATACTACATTGATTAAGAAGCAGCATTCCCACTCTTGGACAGGATTACAGAACACCCTCCCCCCTCCATATCTTAGAGGGAAGGAGTTTTGTCCCTTGAGAGCTAGAAACAAACCGGATAACAGCGTAGCACAGGCAGAAGCACAGGGTGGCGTGGCTGAACTGCTCTGTGTGTCTATAGACGTACAGAGCCCAGCTCTGGAGCGAGCCCGCATGAGAGCCCCAATAGCAAGTGGCTTCCTATGGGGGGACTCAGAGAAGAGGAGGAGCGAAAAGCGCCAGACGGGGGCCCAAGAGGACGAGAATCATTGCTGTCCTGTGCAATATCATTGCACAGAATAGGTAAGTAAAACATGTCTATTTTAAAGGGGTTGTAAAGGAAAAAAAAAAATTTTCATAATAAACATCCTTTACCTGCAGACATTCCTCTTTTCACTTCCTCATTGTTCGTTTTTGTTCAAAGGTTGCTCTATTTCTTCTCTGTTCTGTTCACTTCCTGTTTGTCTGATTGTTACTCACCACCGTGAAGGGAGGCTTTACTGCGGTGGTCAGTGATGTGCTCGCCCCCTCCTGGGAACTACATCTGTGTGGCAGGACGCTCTCTACGTTTTAGAGACTTCAAGGAGGTGTGAATTACTGGGTGTGCCGCAATGCATACTGGGAAATGTAGTTCTTACATGAACGAGTGCCGCAAACCAGGAAGTGAATGAGAGAACAGAAACTAGAACGCCGGAGGTGATATAGATGAAGGAATTTAATAGGTATTTACTAGTTTTTTTGCAGACATTAATTTTAGGCAAAAAAATGTTTTCCTTTACAACTCCTTTAATAAAAAACATTATATATACCTTTACAACCACAAGATCAGTCACTGCTTCTCTTACTCAGGATGCATCCACTCCTCTACTCCCCTCCTGCAGTTTTCTGCAGACAGCCTGCAGTGGGTGGAGCTATTGGGTCCCTGGCACGGCTGCTCTGCACAGGCTATATGTATATCACAGTTATGATGTCACTGCTACCCTATATCTGGGTTTGCATTTGATCATTTGGTGCACACAAAGTGGGTTACCATCCTTTGAGGAATATATTTAAAAGAAAGTTTTTTCCCCTGGAGTTCAGCTCTTAAATAGAAGAGCTTTTGTACTCTCCAGCAGTCTTGTCTAAAGCCTTTGCTCTGTTCAAAGCATCTTCTACAGCTCTTTGTGTCAAAAGCTCTGCAGCATCGTGTAAACTGCTGTCTGACTTTCTGCTGTCACTTTAACACTTTCCCAAACTGACAGGGGTAATGTGACTTTCCCAAACTGCTGTCAGGGGTAATGTGACTTTCCCAAACTGTTAATGTGACTTTCCCAAACTGCTGTCAGGGGTAATGTGACTTTCCCAAACTGCTGTCGGGGGTAATGTGACTTTCCCAAACTGCTGTCGGGGGTAATGTGACTTTCCCAAACTGCTGTCAGGGGTAATGTGACTTTCCCAAACTGCTGTCGGGGGTAATGTGACTTTCCCAAACTGCTGTCAGGGGTAATGTGACTTTCCCAAACTGCTGTCGGGGGTAATGTGACTTTCCCAAACTGCTGTCGGGGGTAATGTGACTTTCCCAAACTGCTGTCAGGGGTAATGTGACTTTCCCAAACTGCTGTCGGGGGTAAAGTGACTTTCCCAAACCGTCGAATGCAGAAGAGTCTTACAGAGGCTGCATTCCGAGTACCAAGTGAGGTGAGTCTTGAGGGCAAGTGGCAACACTACCAAAGGAAATGCTCCAAGCAATATAAGAATCCGAAATATCAGTTTTAGTGGATCTTATCAGTAAATAATAGTAAATAAAGGACAATTAAACACAGTCTGTTACCGTGTGATCTTTGTACTCAATAAAGGCAGAGTTTTTTTAACACTTCTGTGTTGTGGTAAAGCATGCAACATGCAAACCACGATGTAATGTGTTGCAGTGCCATTTCTTTTAAATGCACCCCAATACATTATTACAGTAGTGAGTAATGCACCTGCAATGCAGCGCACCACAACGCACATGCTTTAGCAAATAAACCATTACATTAATACAACACATAGTCTGAACTCCTCAAAAGAAGGGTCCTTTGTACCATTAGCAGATGTAGCAAGGGTCACAATGCTGCTTTTCTTAAGTAATGGCTTCTTGACGTTGCCTGAGCGCAGGCTGATCTCGCGGATACGATTGTCGTCCACCAGGAAAACGGCTTCCTTTTCCTAAGACAATAAAATGTAAAACTAAAAATTAAGATAATCACAATTGAAAATGAATAGGCCAAACATAAATATATATGTGTACTGACCTGCCCTAGCCAGCAAATCTTTGCACAGGGCTTCTTCCTCTTGATGCTAGTAGACAGCAGAACTTCGAGAGACACGTCCATGTTCATTAGCACATGTCAGCAATCCCTCACAGACCAGCTTCACCCACAGCCACGGTTCCTGAGAAAATGACACAAAGTCGCACTATGTAAAAGTGTGAGGGACTTGGGAAAAGCTTCACTGTTGCCTGTAGACACCAATCATCTTGGCACCAAGAATACACCAATATGCGGCCTCTTGGCATGTGGGCCTTGATGGCGAGAGGCCGCATATTTGCATAACTAAATGTAAACAAATGTAAATGTAAGCAATGTGCACTGTTACCAGCGCCTAACGAAAAAATTCCCGAACATGTGACCGCTATAACAGCCAATTACGGTTGGCACGTGATCATAAACCCTGTCCACCTCCCAACTTTAAAAATCCCTAAAGGCCCAGGAAGCGCCAGCATTAAGGGGTTAAATCCCGTCTGTACACAAGGAACGAATATCTTCCAAAATTAACAGGTACAGTAGAAAACGGCCAACATTCAGCCCCTGTGTACAGCTCCTTATCCGACAGAAGCTGGTCGTGAGAACAAGCATGTTGGAAAACCAGCATCCATCAGCATCTCTTCAGTGCTTGCAGTGTGTTCTGGTGGGGAGAATAGCACAGTGGGGAGATCGCTGTACTAATATTGCGTGGTTAGTACAGCGACATCCTCCGTTTTATTTTTCCCGTACTAGCAGTCACTTTTTAAAATCAGCGCGGCCTTGTGGAGCTTTACCAACACGGCCGCGTCATTCCTTCACACAGCTCTGTGTACGAATGAACTACAAGCCCCGACACCGTTTGCGGTTGTTGGCTTGTAGTCAATGAATATTCATTTATTTCTTCCTGTCAGTGTATCTGCCTGCCCGTACGGCATGTATGGGTACACAGATATATGGAAAGATCTGATGGAGACCTGCATGGCACCAGTCATTTTCTGTTTACAGGTGCAATGCTTTACAGGCTGCAAAAGAAAAATAAATAAATGCACATTTTTTAAATGCAAAAAATTGCATTTTTTATTTTTATTTTAAAAGGTGAACTTATCTTTTAAAATTTTCACTTTACTACCACTTTAAGCTGCAAAGAAAATCAGACGGGGCTGTACACCTGTTGCAGAAATATCCCCCCACTGTCTCATTCAGCAGGCAGTACCATTGTCAAACACAACCCACTGAAGTTAAAGGGGCCACGCCACAACCACAAGCAACTCATGTGGATACGGCACGGTATTTACAGGGTTAAAATAGGTTGCTTCCTTACCGCCTGTCAAACGCCTCTAAAAATCGATCCGCTGCAGGGCACTTTTTAAACGGGCAGCAAGATCTGCACATCTAGTCTCAGCCTAACACAAGAACAGGTTCTGCAGTTTTAGTAGGCACTAAAACCAACAATTCCCAGGTAACATTCGCACTCTGATTACTGTTTATGTTACGTTACCACAGGAAAAGTTGCAAACATATTATTAACTTTACTTTGATATATAAAGCACCGACAAACTGCATGAGCAATCATACAGTCATTACAACGAGGGCCAAAAGATCTTTCTTTCATCCAATGTAAGGGATTGCGTCGACAGGCTTTGATGAACAAACGCAGCATGTTTTTGAATTTTGTTTGAGAGATCTCTGAGATCATTCCATGCATGAGTGATCTGTGCTTGACCTACTTCAGATGCTGCATCCCCATAGACTTGTATTGGAAGAAAAGCAAACAAAGGTCCACCGACAACGGTCCATTTTGTGCACAGCAATGATCTTCATGTTTCTGTTAAACAGGTGGACACTTCCCTGTCTTTGTCACAGCAGTACATAGAATATAACTGAAATATACCGAATATATTCTTTAACCACTTGACCACTGGGCACTTAAACCCCCTTAATAACCAGACCAATTTTCAGCTTTCGGTGCTCTCACAGTTTGAATGGCAATAACTCAGTCATACAACACTCTAACCAAATGAAATTTTTGTCCTTTTTTTCCCACAAATAGAGCTTTCTTTTGGTGGTATTTGATCACCTCTGCGGTTTTTATTTTTTTCGCTATAAATGAAAAAAGAACGTACATTTTGTAAAAAAAATGATTTTTTCTTCATTTCTATTATCAAATTTTGCAAAAAAGTAATTTTTCTTCATAAATTTGGCCTAAAATGTATACTGCTACATATCTTTGGTAACAAAAAAAAAAAAAAAATTGGATAATATTTAGTCTGGGTGAAAGTTATAGGGTCTACAAGCTATGGTACCAATTACTGAAAATTGATCAATTTGATCACATCTGATGTACTGACAGCCTCTCTCATTTCTTGAGACCCTAACTTGCCAGAAAAGTACAAATACCCCCCAAATGACCCCTTTTTAGAAAGAAGACATTCCAAGGTATTTAGAAAGAGGCATCGTGAGTTTTTTGAAGTTGTCATTTTTTTCCACCACAATTCTTTGCAAAATCAAGATTTTTTTATTTTAATTTTTTTTCCACAAAATGTTCATATTATTAGGTTATTTCTCACACACAGCATATGCATACCACAAATTACACCCCAAAACACATTCTGCTATTCCTCCCGAGTATGGCGATACCCCATGTGTGAGACTTTTACACAGCATGGCCACATACAGAGGCCCAACATGCAGGGAGCGCCATCAGGCGTTCTGGAACACCCAGACCAATTCTGACATTTCTCTCCTACATGGAAAAATCATCATTTATTTGCTAGAAAATTACATAGAACCCCAAAACATTATATATGCTTTTTTAGCAAAGACCCTAGAGAATACAATGGCGGCCATTACAACTTTTTATCTCGCATTGTATTTGCACAGCAATTTTTCGAACGCGTTTTTTTTTTGGAAACAAAACAGTTTTGTGCTTAAAAAAAAAAAACAGTAAAGTTAGCCCAATGTTTTTGCATAATATGAAAGATGAAGTTACGCCGAGTAAATAGATACCCAACATGTCACCCTTCAATATTGCACACGCTTGTGGAATAGCGCCAAACTACGCGACTTAAAAATCCCCATAGGCGACGCTTTAAATGTTTTTCTTGGTTACATCTTTTTAGTTGGAGAGGAGGTCTAGGGCCAAAATTATTGCTCTCGCTCTAACGTTCGCAGCGATACTTCACATGTGTGGTTTGAACACCGTTTTCATATGTGGACGGGACTTACGTGTGTGGTCGCGTCTGTATACGAGCACACGGGTACAGGGGCGCTGTAATTTTTTTTTTTTTTTTTTTATTGTTCATTTTACTTTATTTATTTTAGTTTGACACCTTTTTCCCCAAAAATAAATGTTTTGGTTACTTTTATTCCTATTACAAGGAATGTAAACATCCCTTGTAATAGGAATATAGCATGACAGGTCCTCTTTACAGTGAGATATGGGGTCAATAAGACCCCACATCTCCCCTCTAGGCTGGGAAGCCTGAAAAAAAAACGATTGCAGAGTATTGCGCAGGGAGTATTGCGCGGGGAGTATTGCGCGGGGAGTATTGCGCGGGGGTACTGCAGAGTATTGTTCGGGGGTATTGTGCGGGAGTATTGTGCGGAAGTATTGCAGATTATTCAACAACTCAACTCAGAGTATTGCGGGGTACTGCGGAGTATTGCGGGGTACTGCGGAGTATTGCGGGGTACTGCGGGGTACTGCGGGGTATTGCGGGGTACTGCGGGGTACTGCGGGGTATTGCGGGGTACTGCGGGGTATTGCGGGGTATTGCGGGGTACTGCGGAGTACTGCGGGGTATTGGGGGGTATTGCAGAGTATTGGGGGGTATGCAGAGTATTGTGGGGGGTATGCAGAGTTTTGCGCAGGGAAGGAAGGAGTTAATGCAGGGATGGCTGAGCAGGGATGGATGGATCTGTGACTGCAATAGTCACAGATCCATCCCACACTGCTGCAGCCATCCGCGCTCTCCTCTCACGCTGTACCGATCGGTACAGCGAGAGGAGGGAAGAACCGGCGTCAGCAAGTGACGCGGTTTGTTTACATGTGATCGCGCCGTCATTGGACGGCGCGATCACGTGGTAAGGAGCCGCCACCATTGGCTCCTTACCGAGATCACTGACGCTGCGGGTCCCGTGGACCCGCCGAGCGCCGTGACCGCGTGTGCGCGCCCACTCGGGCGCGCGGATCTGACGCACATCAGATTTGTTTACACACGTGGTCGCGCCGTCATTGGACGGCGCGATCACGTGGTAAGGAGCCGCCGCCATTGGCTCCTTACCGCGATCATCGGTGCTGCGGGTCCCGTGGACCCGGTGAGCACCGGTGATCGCGTGTGCGCGCCCGGTTGGGCGCGCACACCTGACTCTAACGGAGGACGTCCATGGACGTCCTGTTAGAGTACAGGAACCGCCCTATAGACGTATTTCGTCTATAGGGCGGTGATTAAGTGGTTAAAACCACTTGCCGACCTGCTCACGTACATGTACGAACCAATGTATTTGTACGGCAGTTCGTCAAGAAGGATAGGGGATGGGAGCGTGTCCGCGGGTCCGCTGACTCTATGTCCGTCGTTGACCTGCGATCGCTGTGTACAGGGGCAAAACGGGGAACTGCTTATGTAAACAAGACGATTCCCCATTCTGCCTAATGACACGTCAGAGATGTTCTGTTCCCAGAGATCGGGAACAGTGATCTCTGTCAAGTCCCAGTGAGCCCATCCCCCCTCAAGTTAGAACACAGGGAACACAGTTAACCCCTTGATCGCCCCCCCTAGTGTTAACCCCTTCCCTGCCAGTGTCATTTTTTAAATTGAATGGTGCATTTTTATAGCACTGATCAATGTAATATTGTGTCATTTGGGGTCAGATTTGTCTGCCACAATGTAGAAGTCCCGCTAAAAACCTCAGATCCCCACCATTACCAGTAAAAAAATAAATAAAAGTCCCTAAATCTATCCCGCAGTTTGTAGACGCAATAACTTTCGCGCAAACCAATCAATATACGCCTATTGTGATTTTGTTTTACCAAAAATATGTAGAAGAATATATAATCGGCCTAATCGGATGAATACATTTGTTTTTTAATATTTTTGGGGGGATATATATTTTAGCAGAAAGTAAAACAAATCGTTTTCTTTCTTTAAATTGTCGGTCTTTTTTTGTTTATAGCGCAAAAAATAAAAACCACAGATCAAATACCACCAAAAGCTCTATTTGTGGGTAAAAAAAGGATGCAATTTTGTGTGGGTACAGCGTCACACGACCGTGCAATTGTCAGTTAAAGCGACGGAGTGCTGTATCGCAAAAAATGGCCTGGACATTAACCACCTAAGGGCCCTTTCACACGTCTGTTCAGTTTGTCCGTTTTTTTTGGACGGACCTCAATGCTTCCCTATGGGTTAGCGTCCGTTAGCGGATGAGCATCCGCTAAACGTCCGTTAACATCCGTCTGCGGTAAGCTCCGTTTCTTTGGACGGAAGAAAACCCTATTTTTTTCCCACAAATAGAGCTTTCTTTTGGTGGTATTTGATCATCTCTGCGGTTTTTATTTTTTGGGCTATAAACAAAAATAAAACGACAATTTTGAAAAAAAAGCAATATTTTTTACTTTTTGCTATAATAAATATCCCCCAAAAATATATATTTTTTTTGCCTCACTTTAGGCCGATATGTATTCTTCTACATAGTTTTGGTAAAAAAAAAAAATTGCAATAAGCGTTTATTGATTTGTAGATGCTATAACTTTTGCGCAAACCAAATAGGGGATCGTTATATGCCATTTTTATTTATAATTTTTTTTTTTTTACTAGTAATGGTGGCGATTAAAGATTTTTATTGTGACTGCGACATTATGGCGGACACATCGGACACTTTTGATGCCCTTTTGGGACCATTGTCATTGATATAGCGATCAGTGCTATAAAAATGGTATGTCCATCTGCCCACAGGAGCCATTGTGTAAATAGTCCTAAGGGCTCTTTCACACGTCCGTTCAGTTTTTACGATCATTTTTTTCTCCTTCAGTTGATCCGTTTTTCGTCCGTTACGTTTTTTTGGATGGAAGAAAAAGGACGTTAATTTTGTTTGAGAGCCACATGGCACGACCGCGCAATTGTCAGTTAAAGCGACACAGTGTCGAATTGCAAAAAAGTGCTCTGGTTTTTGGCCAGCCAAATGGTCCGGGTCTTAAGTGGTTAAGGCCCCTTTCACACTGAGGAGTTTTTCAGGCAGTACAGCGCTAAAAATAGCGCTGCTATACCGCCTGAAAAACTCCTGCCCAGCCTTCTCAATGTGAAAGCCCAAAGGCCTTTCACACTAAGGCGATGCACTGGCAGGAGAGAAATAATCTCCTGCAAGCAGCATCTTTGGAGCGATATGTATACCGCTCCTTCCCATTTAAAACAATAGGATACCACGGTAATACCGTCCGCAATGCATGGGCGGTATTAACCCTTTATCGGCCACTAGCGGGGGTTAATACCGCACCGCTAGCAGCCGAATCCCGTGGCAAATCCGGTGGTATTAGCGCCACTATACTGTCACCGCGCCTCCTGCCCCAGTGTGAAAAGGGCCTAAGGGAGCAAATCCTTCCAGGGCTGAAGTGGCTAAACGTAACATTTTTATGCAACTAAAAGACTCAGTGTGGGACAATGTATGCAAGCTAAACTGTGGGCTTGTGTCAGATTTAACCATGCAGTGGGCACTTAAATGCTTGTTTTGTCTAGGAGGATTAAAATAAATGCACATGCTTACCTCTCTCCCCTAACAGCCTGTGCTCCTCGCCAATCACCGAAACTCAAGGATTTTGGGGACCTAAATAATGCTGGAGAGCTTGCAGCAGAGAAGAGAAGTGGCTTTGAGGGACCAATCGTGCAGCTAAGAAAAAACCTATAAGGGGGAGGATTAAGGTAAACATTTGTACTTATTCCAGTCCCCATAGACAAAATAAACATTTAACGTATAAGTCTGGGGAGAAATGTGTAGTTATGTTTGACAGCAGTACAGCAGAAGAGATTTAAAGTGGTTGTAAAGCCACTATAGTATAATCATAGCACCCCCTCTGGTAAATAAAGATATGTGTCAGTGTCTGTGCTATAAAAAAAAAAGATGCAGATTTCTACCTTATATCAGAGCATCTCCTGGCGTTCACGTGACCGGCCGCCTCTTTCCTCTCCCAGGCTGACAGCTACAACAGGATGGGCTGGGAACTCCCACTGATGTCAGCCAGGGAGGAGAGAGAGCCAGGGGGGAAAGGTGACACTGTATTGCTCTAATCACAGTATATATTTAAAGTGAATGTCCGCTCAAAACAATATATTAAAAGCCAGCAGCTATAAATACTGCAGCTGCTGACTTTTAATATTAGGACACTTACCTGTCCTGGATTCCAGCGCCGCCCGCAACAGAGGACGAGCGATCGCTCGTCACTCTGCTGCTCCCCCCTCCATCCACGGTGATGGAACCAGGAAGTGAAGCACTCCGGCTTCACTGCCCGGTGACACCGGAAGGGGGGAGGGATCCGATCAGCGAGAGTTCCACTTTAGAGTGGAGCTCCTCTTTAATAATAAAAAAGAAAATATATAAAACTAAAACAAAAATTATTTATGTTTTGTATACTGTCACCAATCATTGTCCCTGCCACAATTACATGATAATGCTGCACTGTACTGATGACAAGATGAAAATAAAAGAAAAAAAAAACAAACATTCTTTTTTTTAAATTATTATTATTTCTTTGTTTTCCTATTGGACGCTATATGATGCCCAATCAGGATAACTGAACCAACGCCCCGCCGTCATTCTGCTATAGGATGGGCGGGAAGTGGTTAAGAAGTGGTTATGGGTAAAGTTCCACTTTAACCACTTACCTACTGTGCACCTAGACCCCCTTCCTGCCCAGACAAAATATAAGCTTCCCGCACTGCGTCGCTTTAACTGACAATTGCGCGGTCGTGCGACGTGGCTCCCAAACAAAATTGGCGTCCTTTTTTTCCCACAAATAGAGCTTTCTTTTGGTGGTATTTGATCACCTCTGCGGTTTTTATTTTTTGCGCTATAAACAAAAATAGAGCGTCAATTTTTTAAAAAATGCAATATTTTTTCCTTTTTGCTATAATAAATAACCCCAAAAAATATATAAAACATTTTTTTTTTCCCTCAGTTTAGGCCGATACGTATTCTTCTACATATTTTTGGTAAAAAAAAAATGCAATAAGCGTTTATCGATTGGTTTGCGCAAAATTTATAGCGTTTACAAAATAGGGGATAGTTTATGGCATTTTTTTTTTTTTTTTACTATTAATGGCGGCGATCTGCGATTTTTTTATTGGGACTGCGACGTTATGGCGGACATTTCGGACACTTTTCTGACATTTTTGGGACCATTTACATTTATACAGTGAAAAATGCTATAAATATGCATTGATTACTGTATAAATGTGACTGGCAGTGACGGGGTTAACCACTAGGGGGCGGGGAAGGGGTTAAATGTGTGTCCTATGAGTGTTCTATAGGGGGAGGGGGGGGTGACTGGGGGAGGTGACCGATTGTATCCCTATGTACAAGGAACACAATCTGTCACCTCTCTCCCTGACAGGGACGTGCAGCTCTGTGTTTACATACAGCGCTGCACGTCCCAGCTCACTTACAGAGCAATCGCGTGTGCCCGGCGGCGATCGTTGCCGCCGGGCACTCGCACGGGATCCCCGCGGAGCGGCGGGTGCGCGCGCGCCCGCCCGCGGCTTTAAAGGGACATCACGTCATATGACGTGATGTCAGAACAATGGAGTCCTCCGCCCGCCGTCATATGACGGTGGGCGGTGGACAAGTGGTTAACCACTTGACTACTGGGCACTTAAACCCACTTAATAACCAGACCAATTTTCAGCTTTCGGTGCTCTCACATTTTGAATGACAATAACTCAGTCATACAACACTGTAACCAAATGAAATGTTTGTCCTTTTTTTCCCACAAATAGAGCTTTCTTTTGGTGGTATTTTATCACCTCTGTGGTTTTTATTTTCTTCATTTCTATTATAACATTTTGCAAAAAAGTAATTTTTCTTCTTAAACTTGGCCTAAAATGTATACTGCTACATATCTTTGGTAACAAAACAAAAAAAAAAATTAGATATTATTTAGTCTGGGTGAAAGTTATAGGGTCTAAAAGCTATGGTACCAATTACTGAAAATTGATCCATTTGATCACACCTGATGTACTAACAGCCTCTTTCATTTCTTGAGACCCTAACATGCCAGAAAAGTACAAATACCCCCCAAATGACCACTTTTTGGAAAGAAGACATTCCAAGGTATTTAGAAAGAGGCATTGTGAGTTTTTTGAAGTTGTCATTTTTTCCCACAATTCTTTGCAAAATCAAGATTTTATTTCATTTTTTAATTTTTCCACAAAATGTTCATATTAGCGGGTTATTTCTCACACACAGCATATGCATACCACAAATTACACCCCAAAACACATTCTGCTATTCCTCCCGAGTATGGCGATACCCCATGTGTGAGACTTTTACACAGCGTGGCCACATACAGAGGCCCAACATGCAGGGAGCACCATCAGGCGTTCTGGAACACCCAGACCAATTCTGACATTTCTCTCCTACATGGAAAAATCATCATTTATTTGCTAGAAAATTACATAGAACCCCAAAACATTATATATGCTTTTTTAGCAAAGACCCTAGAGAATATAATGGCGGTTGTTGCAACTTTTTATCGCGCATGGTATTTGCACAGCAATTTTTCGAACACATTTTTTTTGGAAATAGTTTTGTGCTTTTAAAAAAAAAAAACATTAAATTTAGCCCAATGTTTTTGCATAATATGAAAGAAGTTACGCCAAGTAAATAGATACCCAACATGTCACCCTTCAATATTGCACACGCTTGTGGAATGGCGCCAAACTTTGCGACTTAAAAATCCCCATAGGTGACGCTTTAAATATTTTTACTGGTTACATCATTTTAGTTGGAGAGGAGGTCTAGGGCCAAAATTATTGCTCTCGCTCTAACGTTCGCAGCGATACCTCACATGTGTGGTTTGAACACCGTTTTTTTATATGTGGGCGGGACTTATGTGCACGTTCGCTTCTGTATACGAGCACACGGGAACAGGGGCGCTTTAAGTTTTTTTTTATTCATTTTACTTTATTTATTTTAGTTTGACACGTTTTTCCCCCCAAAATAAATGTTTTGATTACTTTTATTCCTATTACAAGGAATGTAAACATCCTTTGTAATAGGAATATGGCATGACAGGTCCTCTTTACAGTGAGATATGGGGTCAATAAGACTCCACATCACACCTCTAGGCTGGGAAGCCTGAAAAAAAAACAACAACCGCAGAGTATTGCGCAGGGAGTATTGCGCAGGGAGTATTGCAGAGTATTGTTCAAAGTATTGTTCAGAGTATTGCGCAGGGGAGGGGGTATTGCAGAGTATTGTTCAGAGTATTGCGCAGGGGGTACTGCAGAGTATTGCTGGGGGGGTATGCAGAGTATTGCTGGGGGGGTATGCAGAGTATTGCTGGGGGTATGCAGAGCATTGCTGGGGGTATGCAGAGCATTGCTTGGGTTATGCAGAGTATTGCGCAGGGGTATGCAGAGTATTGCGCAGGGGTATGCAGAGTATTGCGCAGGGGTATGCAGAGTATTGCGCAGGGGTATGCAGAGCATTGCGCAGGGGTATGCAGAGCATTGCGCAGGGGTATGCAGAGCATTGCGCAGGGGTATGCAGAGCATTGCGCAGGGGTATGCAGAGCATTGCGCAGGGGTATGCAGAGTATTGCGCAGGGGTATGCAGAGTATTGCGCAGGGGTATGCAGAGTATTGCGCAGGGGTATGCAGAGTATTGTGCAGGGGGTTGCAGGGATGGATGGATCTGTGACTGCAATAGTCACAGATCCATCCACAGCGCTGCCGCCATCCGCGCTCCCCCTCTCACACTGTACCGATCGGTACAGAGATAGGAGGGAGGAACCGGCGTCATCAAATGACACCAGTCTGTTTACATGTGATCGCGCCGTCATTGGACGGCGCGATCACGTGGTAAACCGTCGTTATCAGACATTCCCGTGTGCGCGGGAGCGCGACTCTGGAATCACGTTATATAACGTGATCCCAGAGTTAAGCAACCACCTTGCCGCCGTTATTTTTCGGCAGGTGGTTGCTAAGTGGTTAAATACCACCAAAAAAATACTATTTGTGTGAGAAAAACATAATAATAAAATGATACAAAATTTGCACGACCACGCAATTGTCATTCAAAGCGTGATGGTGCTGAAAAGTGAAAAGTGGCCTGGGCTGGAAGAGGGTGAAAGTTTCAGGTATGGAAGTGGTTAAAAGAAGTGTTAACGAGTGTTGTGGAGAGGCAGGTTTTTATTGCGGTCCGTGACCCCCTTTCAGGGTTATTAGTCCCGGTCACAGAAGGTGAAAGAGTCACAAGTTTTGGGTTGTCATCTGAACAGGAATAGAGGGGAAATCTTCCAATGGGGACACCCCCAGGACATGCTCACTTTGTAGGGATTTCCCCTCACTTCCTGTTTTGGTTTAGAGACAGGAAGCAAAGGGAAATCTCCCCAAGGGGACACAGATGGCAAAAAATAAAATAAAAATATATTTTCCCTTTCGTTCTCTTATAACATTATGTGAAGTGTGATGGAGGGTTGGAGGGATGACGTCACATCCGGTGTACCCCTCTATGAAGAGAAGGGGGTCCTCCCACGCACAATACATTCCTCCGTTCTATGTACAGCGGAGGACCACAAGTCCCAGCAGCGCGGTGTAATGAATAATACCCCCTCCCCCAGTCTGTGTATATACAGAGCAGGCTCGTCCTACCTCCCACCGGACACGGTGCTCACCTGAGCCGGTCCTCCTCGCTCTCCGGTCCCCGGGCCGCTCTCATACCTCCCCCCTCTATCCTGACAGGAAGCCCGGGAATCAGGGCGGCAAGAGCGGCCACTAACGGGAGACACTGAGGGAGAAGGAGGCCCCGCCCCTTGGATACGCCGCAGACCCGCCCACACACGGGAGAATCCGGCCCCCTCTAGGCAGAACACGCCCACTCCACAGACGGAGACGATCTGACCCACATTGACAGAACAGCCCCGCCCACAGGCTACAGAGGTTTAGCTCTGTGTGTGACTGGCTCCGCCCCCTAGGCTGGATTAGCACGCGATACTTTTTTTTTTTTTTTTTAATCACCACAATGGCGTAAACTAGTCTCATTGATATCCATTCCTTTGCCCTAGTTCATAATACTAAGGTCCCTTTCACGCGTGTGTGAATTGTCACCACCATTGTTGGTGCAATCCGAATAGATGTAATATTGTTACTGTGGATGTTGGTGCGTATGCACCTCCCTCTTCATATGTGTACGCATGGCCTATTTTATTTCTATGGTAAGGTGACCAGACATCCCCAGTTTCAGGGGACAGTCCCCTGATTGAGGACACTGTCCCCGGACCAAGTCTGTCCCTGGTTTTGTCCCCAGATTGGATTTAATAGGGGGCAGGGGCAATTTCAAAGACAATCAGTGCAGAATTAAAATAAAAAAATAGAATTACACCCCTCCCCCCCCCCCCCCCCCGCTCCGCCGTGCCTACTAGCATAGGAGGGTTGTATTTTTCCCATTATCTATGCCCCTATCTGATGATCATGTGCTGGTCGGAGCGGAGGGAATATTTCTTCAGTTTCGGGCGCATGCCCATTCAGCTCCACTCGCATGTTCTTCTGCTTTGGCTCAAATCCTGGCCAGCCACCTGCCTATCTCCTTGACTTCCCCGGGGGAGTGATCTTCCTCCGCTCCCCATCCAGTAGTAGCCGGGGCACGAAGAGTAAGGCTTGAGAGGCTGTGAGGGGGACGGCAACTGGCAGAGAGTCACTGATTGCTGCCATTACTAGTAAAGAAAAAAATATGTCCCCGGATTTCATTTTAAATATCTGGTCACCTTATTCTATTGCCGCGTACACACGATCATTTTTTGTGATGAAAAAAAACGACGTTTTCTGTGAAGTAAAAAACGACGTTTTTGAAACGTCACTTTTCAAAGACGATGTTGCATACACACCATCGTTTTTTTCACAAAAAGCGAGGTTACGTTCACCACTCTTTTCCATTGAAGCTCGCTTCATAACTAGCTTCTGGGCATGCGCGGGTTGAAAAACGTCGTTTTAAACTACGTTTTTGCTACACACGGTGACTTTTTGTGAACCAAAAAACGACGTTTTGAAAAACGACACAAAAAATTCAAGCATGTTGGAATTTTTTTTTTGTCGTTTTTTTGAAGACAAAAAATGACGTTTTGCCCACACACGATCAATTTAAATGACGTTTTAAAAAACAACGTTTTTTTTCATCGCAAAAAACGACCGTGTGTACGCGGTGTGGTATTTATGCATATGGATATATATCAATATTCCAATGCATATTTTAAGAATCACCAACATTTTATACTGCCTTCTTTTATATGTATGTGTATGTAATCATGGATATATTAGATGGTTTATATATTTAGGCTTTTTCTTTTATTGTACTTTTTAGATATGTGCTCCCCCCTCCCCTTTGTTTTATTCGAGTGGTGGGATGTGCAATTAGATTAATTAACATGGAGTATATATATATGTATACATTTTAATACAATTCTTTTTTGTATGTGTTTTTCGCATTGCGCCCTCAATACATGCACCTGGTGTCATCCTGTATATGTGGCTGTTTCTGTATTTGGCAAGAATTCTTTATCAACAATTTTTTATCAACAATTTTTTATTAGCCTATGTTTTGGGTGCTTGATTTGTGTCCCAAATGTAGCGTTCTTCACAATAATATTTGAATTCCCCTTTTTCCTCTTACATATTTTTGTATATATTAGACTCCCTAGTGGTGCGAGCAATCATCTTGTTGCCAGGACGTGACCTGAGGGCCCCATGCCACTAGGGGGCCCCATCAGGGTTGCCAGGCTCAATAAAACCAGGGACAGTATGTAAAAATCTTTTTTTTTTTTTTTTTACATTGGTCCCTGATATGTCTGAAACTGACATGCTTTTGATGTGAAAATCGTGAGATTTTAGCTGCCCTGCCTCTGCACTTTCTCATGGCGTGGTGGCCATCTGTAAGCCCAGGGGCCCCATAATCTTCTATTGCCCAGGGGCCCCATGGGTTGTCAGTCCACCCCTGGCACGATCCCTGTCGTCTGTGTATACATCTTTGTGTACCTTTCTGTTCATCACCTCTGTGCCCCGAGTTGGCGTTCTGGATAGTTGGGGTGCTGTGAGGGGGGCGTGACCTGGAAATTAGTGGTAATTGGAGCTGGAGGTGGGCTCTTTGCACACACACATATACCTATATAAGGAGGACACCCAGGAGGGAGACCACAAGGACCATTTTAGACTTTGAAGAAGGGGGTACGCCCCAGAAACGCATCAGCCGTCCAGATGTTTTGATGTCCTATTGGCAGGTGCCGCAAGGTCCAGTCCAGCTGTCTGAAAAACGTTCACTCAACTTTCCTGTAAACATCCCTTGTAATAGAAATAGTGTGTGACAGGTCCTCTTTATGGAGAGATGCAGGGTCAATAAGACCCTGCATCTCTCCTCCAGCCGCGATTGTGGCTTTTTTTACGTCCGGGTACCCGGGTGTGATGTCATAACATCGCGCCTGGGCCTCCGACGGTCATAGGAAATCTCTATGCAGCCGATTCGTTCTCCGGGCCTCCGATGGCTTGGGAAAGCCCGGAGAAGCACCAGGTGGTGGAACCGCCACTATGATCATTCTTATTGTGCGCAGAATTGCTGCCTGAAAAAAAAGGATATCTGAATGATGCCTATAGCTGCACCCATCATTCATATCCCCTACTGAAGTCCAGGACGTCATATGACATCCTACGGTACAGAAGTGGTTAAACCATGCTGTGATAGGGTGTCGCTTCCCTATAGGAATCGCTTCCCTAACACTGACCGCCTCTCAGCCATTTAGGTGCACTGGGTCTGGTTACCAGTCACCTGATTGGCTGAAGCGACATCGAGGACGGTAGAAGACATCGAGGGAGCGTGAAGGAGCATAGCGCTGACCCGAGGAAGGTAAGTGCCAGGCTAGGGACAAACTGGCTGCATATGGGGACAAACTGGCTGTATTTGGAGATAAACTGGCTGCATTTGAGGGGGCAAACTGGCTGCGTTTAATGGGCACAGTGGCGGCAATTTATGTTTTTTTTTTTTTCAGTTTGTTTGTGCCCCCCCCCCCCCCCCAAAAAAAAATTGAGCGCCAGCCGCCACTGAGTTTTCCTCCACAATAATACTGGCATATTTACGTACACTAGGGTGAAATGCCAAGCTTCTTATTAACGTCTTCATTAGTGCTTGGCTCTTACCCTGAAAGTTGTTCTTTTCAGCAAGTGGCTGCGAAGGGCTTTAATCACCTACACAGCATCATCATAACGGATTATCTTTCGGAGGTACAGTCGGATTAGATTTATAGATGGCAACAAATTGGAGAAACTTTGATAATTAGGTGCATCCTTCTTGTTAAGTGACTTATGTTTGTGGGATATCCAAATATATTCTCTGTTCCAACTCACTGCACAGCCAGCTATAGGATGGTGGAGACGGAGGTGCCTAAGCTTACACTAGTCTGCTTCAGGATATTGCTCTGCCTTATTGGAGCTTTGGGAAACACGGCGCTTTTCTTTTTTTCCATGCCCTCTATAAGCTGCAGGTTAGAACCTTACAAAATTCTTGTAATCAACCTGGCACTGTCAGACCTAATTACTAACTTCATGGTGGACATCCCCAGCATCTTAGTGGATATACATGGCACTTGGATCTTGGGTGAGTCCTACTGTAAGGTATTTTGGTTTACTGCAAGCCTTTCCATCACCAGCAGCATCCTTACCACCTTTGCCATGAGTGTGTTTTGGTTTTACAAGGTGGTTGGGTCCACCCCAAAAAAATACTGTATATTTCGGCAAACTGAACTACGTCTGTTGGGGATTTCCATAAGTCTTGGTTGGTTGGTATCTATTATTTTTAGCACTCCATTGCTGTTTTTCAGCAGCTTGTACACGCTGAAGGATGATCAAAACAAGCCATCTGTTAAAGGGGTTTTTGGTTGCCGCGATGACTTCCCTTCTAACTTCCAAAAAAATCTGTACGTCATCATATATCTCTTAATACCCAATGGTCTACCAATCATCGGAATGCTCTTTATCAACGTGAAAATTGTCTTGTTTTTGATACGCAACAGGAAACGCATTGCTGCCATGAAGTGTACTAAAATGAAAGGGACTTCGGCTTTTAATTATCCTGTACCAAAGTTTAGCGACCAACTAGGGACCCTGTGCCAAGGTTCTGAAGGCAACAATAGGGATGTATTCAGCTCCTGTGGAGCAGTAAAAGATATGTTTTTTGAACCACCACTGTCTTCCATCCCTTTGACAGGCACAGAACTTGATTTTGTATGCACAGAAAAATTTCATGCCAAGTCTGAAGATGGTGTAAAAATGATTATTAAGACTGTGGACAAAAGAATTCTTATCCAGCAATTCTTACAGTCATTGGAAAAAAAGACAGCAGAAACTGAGGAGCACAAACATCCTTCTGCAAGCATCATTTATGATCCTTTCATGGTCCCCCATATGGAAAAATCTCAAAAAACAGTACTTTATAACTTGAAGGATAGCCATTTAGTTCTAATTCCCGACAAGGACACCAATTTTGTAGATGGAAACACAGATCAGAAAATGTTGTGTAGCCCAGGTGAGTCATTCACTGCTGAACTCACCTGTACTCAGGACTACTGTGCCCTAGATGATAAAGACCAACCTCCTGCTGAAACTCAGTGTTCTTACAAGACCAACAATAGAGATTTCTTGCTGGTGAAAGCCTTAACTACAAACCTCACCATGATAACACAGATCAGATCAGTACTGACCATCATGGCAATTGTTAGTGTGTTTTCAGTATTCTGGGTGACTTACTTGACTGTACGAATCAAAGAAAGCACCACTAGAACAGAGGATGTCATTGACAATGCTTTCCTCGTATCAGCGTCATATACTACAATAATTCCATATGTATTTATTTATAACCTGAAGAAGCTTCCCCGTGGCTAAGTGACAATGCTCAATCTAGTGTTGTAAAGATTATCTACGTAGGTGTTAAAATGGTTTTCTAGTTTATAACAGTAGATTAGTCATTCTCCACATTTATGGCAATGGACTTCTGGAAACTAGATGCAATGGAGTATGCAGTAAAACCTTGGATTGCAAGCATAATTCGTTCCGGAAACATGCTTGTAATCCAAAGCACTTGTATATCAAAGCAAATTTTCGCCAAAAGAAATAATGGAAACTCAAATGATTCGTTCCACAAACATAGGTCCTTCAGTTTATAGTCTGTATAAAAAGATTATAGCAATGTGCTTGGTTGTGTAACCATAAAATGTCCATCCACAAATGGAAGCCTCCACAGAGGGTTTAGATGCAAAATCTAGCAGGGGCTCCAGCGTATAAAAAAAAGAGAGGCGTCTTTAATGCCGCGTACACACAATCGGTTCGTCTGATGAAAACGGTCTGATGGACCGTTTTAAACAGACGAACCAATTGTGTGTGGGCCCCATGTTTTTTTTTCCCATTGGTGAAAAAACTTAGAACCTGTTTTAAAATTTTCTGATGGTTAAAAATACGATAGAAAAAACGATCGTCTGTGGGGAAATCCATCGGTTAAATGCTCAGAATCAAGTCGACGCATGCTCGGAAGCATTGAACTTAATTTTTCTCAGCACGTCGTTGTGTTTTACGTCACCGCGTTCTGACACGATCATTTTTTTATCTGATGGTGTGTAGGCAAGACTGATGAAAGTCAGCTTCATCGGATATCTGATAAAAAAAATCCATCAGACCGTTTTCTTCGGATGAACCGATCGCGTGTACAGGGCATAATATGTTGCTAAATGTTGTATGAAATAGGGGGAGAACTAATGCGCAAACCACACTCTAAGGGACTATAAATCTAACGTGAATAAATATCAAAAAGCAGCCGCCACAACCATAAAAGTGTTCACTCACCATTCAAAATGTAAAAGTGGGGGTACTTGAGGCGCTTACTAATAACAAAATAGTGAATAGCAAATTAATTAAGTGCTATGTGCAACCAATTGTGCAGTTCAAGAAGAGTGCATATAAGTAATACACACAATACTGTCAGCGGTGAAGGTCCGCTAACAAAAATTATTAAATATCTTGTGAAAAAAATATAAAATGTAATCCTGGAATCTGAATTAATAACTAGTGCAATGGACAATACATATCTCTCTTTGTACAAAACAATTCATTCATGCAAAATAAATTTGTGCAAGTGTAACAATCTGTTGCAGTTCAAGAAAAAAGTGCATATAGATAATACACACAATACTACCAGCGGTGTGTGTCCGCTGACAGAATAAATATCTTGTGAAAAAAATATAAATAATAAGGTGCTAAATTAAAATCTAAATAATAATTAATGCAATCAGCAATATAAAAAAACTCATCATGCAAAATTAATTGGTGCAAATGTGAGTCTCTGTGCCAGGGCCAGATTAAGAACATCATGGGCCTGGTGCTGAGGATTTTGGTGGGGCCTTTTATATATAATAAATAAATGCGTGAGAATCACAGTGCAGCAATGGAGGGTCCAGTCTGAAAATGTAAGTGTACCCTAATGTGCTAATAAGCTGTGCATACTTGTACATTGTGGCATAACCTACCTCAGGGCCTCTAAAAAGTAGTAATGTGAGGAAAGTTTACTACCGCTTTAATATCACAGGATCCCAGGAGCCTCTCATGGGACCAACTGCTGACCCAGTGGCCCTTGGGCAGTGCATAAGTGCATAGTTGCCAACATTTAAAAAATATTTTCAGGGACACTTTTTTTCACAAGTGCTGTATTTAGAGTAGCTGAGATCCCCGATGTTCCTCTGTACATCACAGTAGTAATCACAAAATTAAATAAGTTCTAATAATGGAACAGAACAAACATGAGAACTGAGATTTCCTTTAGTTGAACTAACAAAAGTGTGTCCATTCTAGAGCTGGTAACATTGAGGGTATTCAGTAGTATTTTAAAGAACTGTTTTTGTGGGTAAGCGACATGGCGGAGGAGTACGGACGGTATATAAGTGGGAAGTATGTGCAGGTATGTGAGAGGAATGTGGAGGGTCTAACATTGGGCACTATGTACAGGAGAAGAGTGCAAAGGGTACGGCAAAAGGCACAATGTACAGGAGAGGAGTGTGGAGGGTGTGACAGTGAGCAGTATGTACAGGAGAGAAGTATGGAGGGTACGACAGTGGGCAGTATGTACAGGAGAGAAGTGTATGACAGCAGGCACCATGTACAGGAGAGGAGTGTGGAGGGTATGACAGTGGGCAGTATGTACAGGAGAGGAGTGTGGATGGTATGATAGTGGGCACTATGTATAGGAGAGGAGTGTGGAGGGTATGACAGTGGGCAGTATGTGCAGGAGAGGAGTGTGGACGGTATGATAGTGGGAACTATGTATAGGAGAGGAGTGTGGAGGGTATGACAGTGGGCAGTATGTACAGGAGAGGAATGTGGAGGGTATGACAGTGGGCAGTATGTACAGGAGAGAAGTGTATGACAGCAGTTACTATGTACAGGAAAGGAGTGTGAAGGGTATGACAGTGGGCAGTATGTACAGGAGGAGTGTGGGGGTATGACAGAGGGTAGTATGTACCAGAGAGAAGTGTGGAGGGTATGATGGGGTAGTATGTACCAGAGAGAAGTGTGGAGGGTATGACAGCAGGCACTATGTACAGGAGAGGAGTGTGGAGAGTATGACAGTGGGCACTATATATAGGAGAGGAGTGTGGAGGGTATGACAGTGGGCACTATGTACAGGAGAGGAGTGTGGAGGGTATGACAGTGGGAACTATATATAGGAGAGGAGTGTGGAGGGTATGACAGAGGGTAGTATGTACCAGAGAGAAGTGTGGAGGGTATGACAGCAGGCACTATGTACAGGAGAGGAGTGTGGAGAGTATGACAGTGATCACTATGTACAGGAGAGGAGTTTGGAGGGTATGACAGTGGGCACTATATATAGGAGAGGAGTGTGGAGGGTATGACAGTGGGCACTATGTACAGGAGAGGAGTGTGGAGTGTATGACAGTGGGCACAATGTACAGGAGTGGAAGGATGTTTATGGACTGCGTAGTGGTTAAGCGGGTCATACATGAATTGAAATTACACCAATTATGCAGAGACCAGCCATAGTCGATCTATGTATGGGCTAGCTGGTTTTACACAAGTCAATCTATTAATCGACTTGAGTACAACCAGCCTGTTTTTCCAAAAACAATCAGTGCTGCCAGGTATAGTAAGCAACACTGATCATTGTACTCACTGGCAGAACACAATAACACTACATGAGTGATTCCCCCATCTACAGGTCAGCAGGTGAGAGGGTGTGTGGGGAAAGGCTGGGGAGAGATACCAATCAGTGGCTGGGTAGGCACTGGCTAGTATCAGAGCCAGATACACACAGGTTACATACGTCGCGATCATTAGAGTGAGAACAATAATTCTAGCACTAGACCTCCTCTGTAACTCTAAACATGTAACCTAAAAAATGTTTAAAGCATCGGTTAGGATACCAAAAAAAAAAAATCGTGCTAACTTTAGTGTTTTTTTTAATGTATGAAACAGTTTATTTCCAAAAAAAAAAAAACATGTTTGAAAAATTGCTGCGCAAATACAGTACTGTTCTAGAGCTGCACAATTAATCGTTAAAATTGTGATCTTGATTCAACCCCCCTGACATCTCCAATGCAGAGTTTGCTGATTCTTTCATATAACAAGTGGAGAGACTTTCAGCTGTCAAAAGAAAATATCTGGGCAGTCTGCCAAGTTCTTAGCAGGAAACATTGTAACTAACACTTTCTTCTTATATCAAAGGGATAAACTTCTGTGTGTAAAGAAAATATCCGACTGTCTGCCAAGTTTGTAAACAACATGAAACATTGTAACCAACTTCCTTTTTAGATCAAACTTCTGTGTGTAAATGCAAGAAATGTAACCACTTAAAGTCCAACACTTGTTTAAGTTAAAAAGCAATATTTTTTGCTAGAAAATTACTTGGATCCGCCAAACATTATATATATTTTAGCAGAGACAAAAATGGCAATTGCTGCAATATTTTATGTCACACTGCATTTGCCCACTTTAATGAATAATAAAAACCATAAAAACAAAACAGTAAAGTTAGCCCATTTTTTTTTTTTTTCATTTTAATGTGAAAGATGATGTTATGCCGTACGAATCGTGAGAGAATCGTGATCTATCTTCTAAGCAAAAAAATTGCAGCTGTTATTTTAGCCAGAATCGTGCAGCTCTATACCGTGCAACATAAAAAGTTACAAAGACCACCATAGAGTAATTTTCTAGCAAAAAACAAATGATGATTTTTTTTTTCCCAGTCTGCTGCAGTGTGTCAGCTTGTATTTATAATGGCTGCTCTGTATGTAGCTTCTGACAGGCTGTGCAAGCAGGCCCGTATCTCCGGAACCATAAATGATAGCCATCCCATATTTTGACCGGTTGTGGGGTAGGTCTTCAACTGACTACCCCCCAAATGTGGGGTTTCTGTGACCTCTGGTCATCAAGCTACAACCCCTGAAGTCGATCTAAAAAAAAAAACAAACTTTTTTTTTTTGGGGCAAATGGGCCTATCTTGAGAAAGGGGCCTGGAGCTGCAGCTCCATCAGCCCCTCTGTTAATCCGGCCCTGCTCTGTGCACAGTCAAACACAAAGTCCAATGTTGTGCAGACTATTCCACCATCCACAGTAATTGCTAAATGTATGGTGCTTCAATCCACAGTAATGCCCGAATGCAGAGTGCTCCAATCCGGGTGACCCTGTTTCCCCCAGCCTCTCACCTGAGCTGGCTTGCAAATAAGCCTCTTTAAATCTCCAATGGCAATGGCTCCTGAATAACAGTGCAGCCTCTAATACGGATAAGCTGCTCCTAGCTGACTTCTAATCATGCCTCTCTACATTCTGGCATGTATATGTAGTATTGATAGTTCTGAAAATTATTCACTGTCACCACTTTAGCAAGTGTGCTCCCATCTTCGGTGTGGGCATCTGAAGCCTGCTTGTCACGCCTTCCTGGATACAGTGCTGCTGGCTACCTGTCAATGCACCTGCCGATCTCGCGATTGTGCATTGCGAACAAAGCGCGGCACACTCATTGTATTGCGGAGGCTGCCCATCGACTCCTGGGATGTATAACACTTATATCCCAGGGGCCAACGGGCAGCTTGATAGGACATACCGTGCCTCGGCACGGTACAGTGGAAGTGCAACTGTATTTTGGCCAAAACGGTAATAAGCTTTTTTAAAAAAACAAAAACAAACATTCAGATGATTAATGGCAATGTGATCAGCAACGTTGAACTTAAAAAATTTAAAATAATTAATCATTAAGGATGTGTTTTGCGTTTATGTTTCACCCATCTTGCTGACTGGATACTTTACCACTTTGGGTCCTCACTATACTTTGGCTCTGAAAAAAATGATATACAGTAAAACCTTGGTTTGAGAGTAACTTGGTTTGAAACCGTTTTGAAAGACAAGCAACATTTTTTTAATACATTTTGACTTGATATACAAGCAATGTCTTGATATAAGAGTAGCCTCATGTCACAACTGAGTATAAAATAGAAGAGATATGCTTCTAAGTGTAGCAATATGGTTACATTTAATGAAGGTACAACATTTAGAAACTCACATTTTCCTCACTGCCATTGATGTTGTTCCTTCCACGAGCGGTTGAAGCCTCGCTTTCAGATCGCTCTACTGCAGGGTAGTCTTCCTGGTCACGATTGCAAACTGATAGTGGTGAGGAGGACGGTCTATGTGGACAGTTTTAACCCGAATGCCTACATATGTAGATGTGCCTCTTTTAATCATCAACCATGTGAGTTGCTAAATGTTGTACCTTCATTAACCACTTCAGCCCGGACCATATTGCTGGTCAATGACCGGGCCACTTTTTGGGATTCGACACTTACATAGTTACATAGTTAGTCAGGTTGAAAAAAGACATAAGTCCATCCAGTTCAACCATAAAAAAAATAAACAAACAAAATAAAACACAGTACATCCCATGCACCCAACTCCATACCCACAGTTGATCCAGAGGAAGGCAAAAAACCCCAGCAGAGCATGATCCAATTTGCTACCGGAGGGGAAAAAATTCCTTCCTGATCCCCCGAGAGGCAATCGGATTTACCCCGGATCAACTTTACCTACAAAACGTAGTACTCAGTTATATTATGTGCATTTAGGAAATAATCCAGGCCCTTCTTAAAGCAATCTACTGAGCTGGCCCGAACCACCTCTGGAGGGAGTCTGTTCCACATTTTCACAGCTCTTACTGTGAAGAAACCTTTCCGTATTTGGAGGTGAAATCTCTTTTCCTCTAGACGTAAAGAGTGCCCCCTTGTCCTCAGTGTTGACCTTAAAGTGAATAACTCAACACCAAGTTCACTATATGGACCTCTTATATATTTGTACATGTTGATCATATCCCCCCTTATTCTCCTCTTCTCAAGAGTGAATAAATTCAGTTTTTCTAATCTTTTCTCATAGCTAAACTCCTCCATGCCTCTTATCAGTTTAGTTGCCCTTCTCTGCACTTTCTCCAGTTCTCCGATATACTTTTTGAGAACTGGTGCCCAAAACTGGACTGCATATTCCAGATGAGGTCTTACTAATGATTTGCACTGCGTCGCTTTAACTGACAATTGCGCGGTCGTGCAGCGTGGCTCCCAAACTAAATTGGCGTCTTTTTTTCCCACAAATAGAGCTTTCTTTTGGTGGTATTTGATCACCTCTGCGGTTTTTATTTTTTGCGCTATAAACAAAAATAGAGCGACAATTTTGAAAAAAAAATATATTTTTTTACTTTTTGCTGTAATAAATATCCCCAAAAATATATAATAATGGTTTGCGCAAAAGTTATAGCGTTTACAAAATATGGGATAGTTTTATGGCATTTTTATTAATATTTTTTTTTTTACTAGTAATGGTGGGCGATCAGCGATTTTTATCGGTACTGCGACATTACGGTGGACACTTCGGACACTTTTGACACATTTTTGGGACCATTGGCATTTTTATAGCGATCAGTGCTATAAAAATGCATTGATTACTATAAAAATGCCACTGGCAGGGAAGGGGTTAACACTAGGAGGCAATGAAGGGGTTAATCATGTTCCCTGGGTGTGTTCTAACTGAAGGGGGGGTGGGACTGACTAGGGGAAATGACAGATCGCTGTTCATACATTGTATGAACAGACAATCAGGCGTTTCTCCCCGACAGGACCGGAAGCTGTGTGTTTACACACACAGCTCCCGGTTCTCGCTCTGTAACGAGCGTTCGCGGTTGCCCGGCGGCGATCGCACCCGCCAGGCACGCGCGTCGGGATCAGGGGCGAGCGCGCCCCTATTGGCTGAGCTGCGAGATGACGTATACCTACGACCAGCCGTATAACTGCAGCGGCTGGTCGGCAAGTAGTTAAATGTAACCATATTACTAAACTGAGAGGCATCTCTCTTCTCTTTTATACTCTGTAGCTCCTGTAGCTTTTGCTTCTAATCCCCTTGTGGGGCTTCCATCTGTGGATGGACATTTTATGGTTTCACAACCTATCACATTTCTATAATCTTTTTATATGGACTATAAACTGAAGGACCTATGAATAAATGGTTGTGGAACGAATCATTAGAGTTTTCATTATTTCTCATGGGAAAATGTGCTTTGATATACAAGTGCTTTGGATTACAAGCATGCTTCCGGAATAAATTATGCTCGCAATCCAAGGTACTACTGTATATTCCAAGATGTACAGCCTCTTAGCTGTGCTTTTTTTTATATTAAACTATAACTAATGGTAAAACCTTTTTTTTATTATTATTTGGATGGAGTGGAGAGGGATTAGAACACCTGTCCGTTTTTATTGCTGTCTGTGCCCCCATTAGGGAGATTCATCCTCTCATTGAAAGTAAAAAGTAAACCCTGTGGGATATTTTCCCATATTTTTTGGGAAGGCCCTCAGATTAGTAGTTAATGGCAGGATGTGACCCAGTTCATATATACTCTGAATACTATGTATGTCCCTGTAAAGGTTGGAATTTGTCTCCTGGGGTTAGTTGACTCTTTGGCCGTTAATAGGACTATGCGTACTCTATTAGGTTTTATTTAGTGGAAATCAGCCACGGCCTTTACTTTGTCCTTCTGGAAGCATCAAATTAATAGGGTTGTACCCCATACAAAGCTACCTATTTGTCTCGGGATTGCCCTAAAAAATTTGAGAAGGTCTGGCACTTGTGGTGTGATGTACTTTTTTTAGCGGAAATTCCGATCGTGTGTGGGCCCCATTGGACTTTTTTCATTGGTGTTTAGAAATAAAACAGGTTTTATTTTTTCCGATGGAAATTCCTATTGTCTGTGTGCAGCTCCGACGGAGAAAAACCCACGCATTTTCAGTATCAAGTCAACGCATTCTTACAAGCATTGAAATTCATTTTCTCGGCTCGTCGTAGTGTTTTACGTCACTGTGTTTTGGACAGGCGGAATTTAGTCTGACAGTGTGTATGCAAGACTGATGTAAGTCAGTTCCATTGGAAATCCGACGGAAAATTCCAATCGTGTGTACGCAGCTTTAGACTAACTACAGCTGACAATCAGGAATCCATGGACTAAATCTATTCACCCCTAATATGGTTTAGCCTAAGATATACCGTATAAGCCAAGTTTTTCAGCACTTTTTTTGTGCTGAAAGTGCCCCCCTCGGCTTATACTCGAGTCACCTTTTTGCGGCCAGTTCACCCGGTACCGGCAGGCTGTAGGTCCCCAGCACACATATAGCCCCACTCTTCCTCTACAAGTGTGCAACGTTTGACGTCTAGGGGACCTACGGCCAGGGAGCACCAATTTTTCAAACCTGTGCACCCCTTCCATAGACTCCCATGTTAAACGGCCATAGGTCCCCTGGACCCGAATCCTGGCACACATGTAGCCCCAGTTCTTTTCTACATGTGTGCAAAGTCTGCTGTCTGGGGGACCCATGGCCGGAAAGCACCGATTTTTTAAAGCCAGGCACCCCTTCCATAGACTCCGATGTTAAATGTAAGTCTAGTCATGGGCACAGTGAGGCATGGACACAGGCAGGCACAGTGAGGCAAGGGCACAGTGAGGCATGCAGATGGACACCCTAGGCCATGGGTCTTCAAACTATGGCCCTCCAGTTGTTCAGGAACTACAATTCCCATCATGCCTAGTCATGTCTGTGAATGTCAGTGTGTTACAATGCCTCATGGGATGTGTAGTTCTATAACAGCTGGAGGGCCATAGTTTGAGGATCCCTGCCCTAGGCTTTTCCCATTTTTTTTTTGTGGTAAAATTAGGTGCTTATAATCGGGTTGGCTTATACTGGAGTATATACGGTTTTACTCCTTTGCAGTGACTCACGCTTTATTAGAACAGGTATATATCCAACTATGAGTAATGCCGCGCACACACGGTCGTTTGTTGCGATGAAAAAAAACGTTGTTTTTTAAAACGTCATTTAAATTGATCGTGTGTGGGCAAAACGTCGTTTTTTGTTTTCACAAAAAACGACCAAAAAAAAATTCCAACATGCTTGAATTTTTTGTGTTGTTTTTCAAAACACCGTTTTTTGTGTCATAAAAAGTGATGGTGTGTGGGCAAAACGATGTTGAAAACGAAGTTTTTAAAGCCGCGTATGCTGAGAGGCAAGTTATGAGACGGAAGCTTCAATGGAACAGAGTGCCGTCGAACGTGTCTTACGTAACCACGCTTTGCTTAGAGCATTTTGGAAAAACGATGGTGTGTATGCAACGTCGTTTTGGAAAATTAAGTTTGAAAAACGTTGTTTTGTTTCATCACTTGAAACGTCGTTTTTTTTCGTCACACAAAAAATGATCCTGTGTACGCGGCATAAATGTTCTCCTTATGCATCACTCTGTTGGTTGAGAGGGAGCAGGAATCTCCTTGCAATTCATTAATCCTTGAAATGAAGTTATCATGGAATGTTTTTGTTCTTTGTATTTGATAAGTTGTATTGTTTAAAAGTTTGTGTTATCTGTATTTGTTAGCCGGGGAATGCCCAAAGGCTCTGCTCTGTACTTATTAAATCATTTTCAATAAAAATACATTTTCCAAAAAATAAAAAGTAAAGTAAAAGTAAAACAAAAATCCCACATTTTGGGTTGTCCCAAGAAAAGCAATAAATGGGAAATCTTTCAATGGGGACACTAGTTCTGGTGACCTAAATTTACAGGGATTTCCACTCACCTGTTCCTGGGACAGAAAGTGACGCAATGGGACACAGATGCTGAAAAAAAATTGCTTTGGCTATAGATTTACTTTAAGTTTAGGCTGACTTATCCCAGTTGCATCAGCATACGCTATTTATAAAATAAAAATTATTAAGCTTTCCATCCAGTCCATCTGCCCTCATCTATCCATCAGAAAGCATGTGCCTCCATTGTGGGAAAACTCATAGTTTAGTGTTAGATTCCAAGGTGCCGTGGCTCACGCATGCGTTGGCGTGCAGACAAAACCCCTGTTTTTAACGCATACTGGTTAATTGGTTGTCTGTGAGTTAGCCGCTCAGTAAGCTTGATTTTTTTTTCCTGGGCATTCCACAGGCCTTTGTTGTTTTCCATCCTTAGCACCTCCCAATTTTTGTGTCATGTGTCTAGATTAGAATACAACACTGAAAAAATAGTACCCATAAAGCTTGCATATATATATATATATATATATATATAAATATTGCAGCTTACCAATCATTGGATGTAGTGGCTGCATTCTTTTCCTTATTAACCTTGCAGCCCCCCCCCCCCCCCTACTGTTTTCATCTAGTAATCAGGCCTGTAAGGCATTTCCTTTCGTAGGATGCCTACACTGTGGATGAAGAAGCAACCAAGACACCTTATATATAAATAAAGACATAATGTGCTAGTATACATTGCACTAGCACATTATGTGAAACTTACCTGAAAAAAAACCATTCCAGGTATGCAATGTCATTTCTGGAGGCCGCTTCCATCTTCACCCGCATAGCTTCCAGGTTCACAGACTCCGGATCTCTGTGTGGCCGGAGCCACGATAACGTCATTCCCGTGCATGTACAAGGGAGCCACCGTTCAAGGCACAGGGCTCTAAAGGAACTGCACACATAGCAATTTCTTCAGAACACATGCACCAGTGATGTCATTGGTTGCATGTGCACAAAATATCTCCTAAATGTTGCACGTTTAGGAGATATTTACACTACCTATAGGTAAGCCTTATTATAGGCTTGTGTGTTGAGTTATTTTGAGGGGACAGCAAATCTACACTGTTATACAAGCTGTACACTCACTACTTTACATTGTAGCAAAGTGTCATTTCTTCAGTGTTGTCACATGAAAAGATATAATAAAATATTTAAAAAATGTTAGGGGTATACTCACTTTTGTGAGATACTGTGTATGCACGTATATTATATAGGAACTACTTGGAACCCGGGCCATTGTAATTTGACGGCCACAAAATTGCTCTAGAATACCGGGAGGCAGTCTATTTCCGTCCTCGGATCCTGCTGGCCACTGGGGGGCGTGCGTGCCTGCTGCGTCACTCAGGTGCCGATGTGTGTGCCTGGCGGCCACGATGTCCGCCAGGTACCCGTGAACGGCAGTCACAGAGCCAGGGACGTGGATCTGTGTGTGAAAACACAGACCCACATCCTGTCAGGGAGAGAGGAGACTGATGTACATAGGGACAACCATCAGTCACCTCCCTCACAGTAAAAATCAGCTAGCAGGGAACACATTTAACCCCTTGATTCGCTCCCTAGTGTTAACCCCCTCCCTGCCAGTCACATTTATAGAGTAATCGGTGCAGTTTTATAGCCCTGGTCGCTGTGTAAATGTGAATGGTCCCAAAATAGTGTCAAAAGTGTCTGCCGTAATATCACAGTTCTGACAAAAAAAAAAACAGATAAGCGCTATTACTAGTAAAGAAATTTTTTTTTATATATAATTAAAAAAAAGTAGTCATAATTCTATCCCCTATTTTGTAGACACTATGGCCCAGATTCACAGAGCAATTACGCCTGTCTAACTGGTGTTAGACAGGAGTAATTTCAAATTTCGCGCGCCGTATCACTAGTTTGAATCCTCAAACCATGATACGGCGGCTTCGGGCTTCGATCCGAGAGGCTTACGTCTTCGTAAGCCTTCGGATCTACGCTGCGATATTTTTGCGGCCGCTGGGAGGAGTTCGCGTCGTTTTCATGCGTTCGGGGTATGCAAATTAGTTTTTACGGCGATCCACGAAGGTACAAGTGTCCCTCGCAATCGCCTACGTCATTTTTTGGCTGCGTAATGTTAGAGGAGCTTTTTGCTGGTCTAACAGTGCGTAACCCATGTAAAGTATGGCCGTCGTTCCCGCGTCGATTTGAAAATATTTTTTTTTTTTTAACGTAACTCGTTCGGGAATAGGAATGTACGTAAACGATGCTACTACGACGTGACGATGTGTTTTCGCGCAATGCACGGCGGGAAATTTGCGAACGGAGCATGCGCAGTTCGATCGCCGCGGGAACGCGCCTATTTTAAATGCTTCACGCCCCCTACTCGCGCAGATGGATTGCGACGGAAGAAATACACTACGCCGCCGTCGTTTACTGGACAAAATCTACCTGAATTCCACGTAGAGCCAGGTAAAAAACGGCGGCGTAGTGTATTTCTGATACTCTACGAGAATCTAATTCTCTGTGAATCTGCCCCTATAACTTTTGCGCAAACGTATTGCACTTTTTTTCCCCCAAAAATATGTAGAATACGTATTTGCCTAAACTGAGAAAACTTTTTTTTTTTTTTGTAAAAATTGGATATATCAAAAAATATTTTTTTTTTTTTTCAAAATGTTTTGCTCTTTTTTGTTTATAGCGAAAAAAACAAAAAATAAAACAGCAGAGGTGATCAAATCCCACCAAAAGAAAGCTCTATTTGTGTGGGAAAAAAAGGGCAGCAATTTTCTTTGGGAGCCACGTCGCACAACCATGTAATTGTCAAAGTGTGACAATGCTGAAAGCTGAAATTTTGCCTGGGCAGGAAGAGGGTGTATGTGCCCAGGAAGCAAGTGGTTAAAATAAAATTTTACTCTCTGCTATAAAATTTCTCTGCTAAAAATGTCTTCATACATATATGAGAAGGAGGATAAGGGGGGATGTTATTCACTTTACGGTCAACACTGAGGACAAGATTTCATATCCAAATACGGAGAGGTTTCTTCACAGTAAGAGCTGTGAAAATGTGGAACAGACTCCCTCCAGAGGTGGTTCTGGCCAGCTCAGTAGATTGCTTTAAGAAAGGCCTAGATAGTTTCCTAAATTAACATAATATAACGGAGTACTAAGATTTTTAGGTAAAGTTGATCCAGGGTAAATCCGATTGCCTCTCGGGGGATCAGGAAGGAAATTTTTCCCCTGCTGTAGCACATTGGATCATCGCTCTGCTGGTTTTTTTTTTTACTTCCTCTGGATCAACTGTGGGTATGGAGTTGGGATGTATGGGATTGTACTGTGTTTTTTATTTTGTGGTTGGACTGGATGCACTTATGTCTTTTTTCAACCTAACTATGTAACTATATAGGCTTATATGTAAAAAGAAATTAAAATCTCAATAAGCGTATATTGATTGGTTTACGCACATGTTACAGCGTGTAAAAATTATGCTACATACTTGAATTTTTTCTTATATATTTTTTCTTATTTATACTAGTCATGACAGCGATCAGTAACTTGTAGCAAGCAGTTTGACACTTTGTGGGGACCAGTGACACTAATACAGTGATCAGTGCTAAAAATTTACTAGGTCACCGTACTTATGACTCTGGCTGGAAAGGAGGGGTAAACAAAAGAGTTAAATGTTGCCTAACCAGTGTTTGTGTGTACTGTGAGGTAGAGCTGCATGATTAATCGTCAAGAATCGTTATCGCAATTTTTTTCCCGTTGCGATCCTGACAAAAGTATTTCCTGATCTTTTGTATGCAGAGAATTTTCTCAGATGTCAAAAGTCTGGGCAGTCTGCCAAGTTTTACAACATTATTTATCAGTGGAACATTAGGTCTAAACATTGTAACAATTTGTCTTTTACATCAAAGGAAAAGACTTCTGTATATAAAATTAGGAAAGTTTAACCACTTAAACACCAAACCTTTCTGACATTTGTTGTTTTCAAGTTAAAAATCTTTTGCCAGAGAATTACTTTATTTTTTAATGAGACCTTAGAGCAGGGGTAGGCAACCTTGGCCCTCCAGCTGTGGTGAAACTACAAGTCCCATGAGACATTGCAAGACCCAGACAATCATAGGTATGACTCTTGGAGGCAGAGGCATGATGGGATTTGTAGTTTCAAAACAGCTGGAATGCAGAGGTTGCCTACCCCTGCCCTAGAGCATAAAATGGTGGTTGCAATATATTATGTCACACTGTATTTGCGCAGCAGTCTTTCAAATGCATTTTTTTGAAAAAAATGACTAATAATAACAAAACAAAAAACACGTACATGTAAAGTAAACCCAAATTTGTTTTGTATTATGTAAAAGATTTTACGTCCCAAGAATCGTGATATTATTTCAAGCAAAAAATAAATAAAAATCACGATTCTCATTTTGGCCAGAATTGTGCAGCTCTACTGTGAATGAATGAATGAATGAAAACTTATATAGCGCTGCACATGCGAATTGAATCGCCTCTGGGCGCTTGTTGTTCCTGTCTCCTTTGATATCAAAAGAGATGAGTCTTGATCTTTCTCCTGAATGCTAGGTGGTTCTCCTCCAACCGAATGCTGGTTGGTAAAGCGTTCCATAGTCTGGGACCTTGGACCGCGAATCTTCTATCTCCTTTGGACTTGTAATTGGCTTTCGGTATCTGGAGTAGATTTTGGTTGGTGGATCGCAAGATGCGATTGGGGTTATGAACTTTTATTTTTTCGCATAGGTATAGGGGAGCATTCCCATGGATACATCTATGCATTAGACAGAGTGCTTTAAAAGCAATTCCGTCTTTCACTGGCAACCAGTGAAGGGATCTCAACGAAGGTGAGATGGATTCCCAGGGTTTTTTCCCTGTCACAAGTCTCGCAGCCGTGTTTTGAACGACTTGCAGACGAGCGATTTGGTACTTTGGGAGTCCGAGGTAAAGGGCATTTGCATAGTCCAGTCTGGAGTTAACAATTGTTCCCACCACCACTGCTACGTCTTCTTTAGGAATGAAAGGAATAAGTCTGCGTAGTAGGCGCAGCAGATGGTGAGATCCGCTGACTACTGACCCTATTTGTGCGTCCATTGTCATGTAGGAGTCGAAGATGACCCCAAGACTTTTGACTTTGGCGCTAGGGGGTGATGAATTTACCCAGAATGGGCGGGGGGGGGGGTCCAAGTTGTTGCTGGTTGGTTCCTACGCTTAGCGTGAAACAGGAGAAGTTCTGTTTTCGCTCCGTTGAGTTTAAGATAACTCTTGGTCATCCAGTCCTCTATCAAAGAGAGACAAGTCTCTAGATTGAGATGGTGATCCTTTTTATTGCAAATGCGGAAATACAGTTGCGTGTCGTCTGCATATGAGTGATAGAGCAGTTTTTGACTGCTGATGATTTCAAAAAGAGGACGCAGATAGATGTTGAATAACACCGGCGACAGGGGGGATCCTTGAGGGACTCCGCATTATACTTTCCGTTTTTCCGAAGTGAAAGGTCCTAGCTTCACTATTTGCGATCGGTTTTCCAAGAAAGAGGAGAACCAGGATAGATCGCCTTCTGCGACTTTGGCTACTTCAGCTAGCCGAGTCAATAGAAGCTTGTGGTCTACTGTGTCGAAGGCTGCGCTTAGGTCCAGCAGAACCAGAAGACAAGATTCTCCTTCGTCTGCGGCCTCGAGAGCGTCGTCCCATATCTTGATCAATGCGGTTTCTGTCCCGTGTCCGGGCCGGAATCCCGATTGATATGGATCAAGTAGGTTGTGGGTATCTAGATGCTGTTGCAGCTGTTGTACCACTACTTTCTCCATGACCTTAGAAAGAGAATTTAGGCCTGTTATGGGACGGCGGTGAAGTGGATCCTTGGGGTCCAGGGTGGGTTTCTTCAAGATAGGTCGAATTATACCCTCCTTCAACTGGGCAGGCACTATGCCCTCCCTGAAGGATTGGTTAATAAGCTGCGTGATAGGAGGTGCCAGGATGTCAGCGCATTCCTTCAGCAGTTTGGTGGGAATGATATCATTAGGCGCAGTGCTGTTACGCAGAGTACCAATGATATTTTTAATGTCATGGGTAGGTGCTTCTCACAGGAATGTGTCGGTTCTCATTTCCAGCTTTGCAGGGAAAAAAGAAGTCGGCACATGCCTGCTGAGGACAGAGTTCTGTATCGTTTACATATCTTCCTCACCGATCAGTGGGTACCATCCATTCACTGATCACAGCATAGCCGGCACGCCCCGTAACCGGGAAGAGCATAATCATGTCATGTATGTATGTAAGTATTAGGGTTGTCCCGATACCGATACTAGTACCGACCGAGTATTTGCGCTAGTACTTGTACTCGCGCGAATACTCCCGATACCTAAATAGAATACTTTTTTTATTTATTTTTTTATTTGAGTGCGGAGCACTCAGAGGGACCATGGCTGAACTCAGAGGGACCATGGCTGCATTTAAAAAGTATCGGTATTCGGTATCGGCGGGTACATGAAAAAAAAAGTATCGGTACTTGTACTCGGTCCTAAAAAAGTGGTATCGGGACAACCCTCGTATGTATGTATGTATGTATGTATGTATGTATATATACACACACACACATATATATACACACACTCACACACACACACACACACGATTCTGCACAGCCAGAACGCACTGTAGCATTGAAGCTACAGTATGTGCCCGGCAAGTGGCTAAGCAGATGTTTTAACATTGAGATGCACCAAATGTGAGTTGCCAATTGTCTTTGCTTAAAAGGGGTTGTAAAGATAAAAAGGGATTTTTTAATACAGCTTACCTGTAAAATCCTTTTCTTGGAGTACATCACGGGACACAAAGCGGCATATTCATTACTATACGGGTTATATGGAGTACCTTCAGGTGTGGACACTGGCAATCTCAAACAGGAAGTCCCCTCCCTATATAACCCCCTCCCCTAGAGGGAGTACCTCAGTTTTGTAGCAAGCAGTATGCCTCCCAAAAATGTTCCCATAAGAGGGGTGGGAGCTCTGTGTCCCGTGATGTACTCCAAGAAAAGGATTTTACAGGTAAGTTGTATTAAAAAATCCATTTTTCTTTCTCGTACATCACGGGACACAGAGCGGCATATTCATTACTATATGGGATGTCCGAAAGCAATGCTTTAATGAGGGGAGGGAGACATCTTCCCAAAGGGATCTAATTTAGAGGTATACTCAAATAATAATAATAAATCCAACTTAGTCAAGAAATAAATTTGAATCTTAAATCAAGGGTGCCCCCGATCCCGAGGACCTTAAACCGCAGCCTGTAGTACTGCCTGCCCAAAGGCTGCATGCGCATTCCTTCTCACGTCCAACTGATAAAACCTTGTAAACGTGTGGACTGATGACCACGTTGCCGCCTTGCATATTTGAGCCATAGAGATCTGATGGTGTGCTGCCCAGGAGGCGCCCATGGCCCTGGTAGAATGGGCCTTTACTGACAAAGGAGGAGTCAACCTCTTCAAACCGTAGGCCTGAATGATTAATTGTCCAATTCATCTCGAGATGGTGGACTTTGCAGCTGCCTGTCCTTTCTTGGGCCCATCCGGTAAAACGAACACCACATCTGTTTTCCGAATCTTTTCTGTAGCTTTAAGATAGGCCCTCATGGCCCTGACCATATCCAAGGTATGCAGCAACCCCTCCTTTCTAGAAGTGGGTTTCGGAAAGAAGGATGGTAGTACCAAATCCTGGTTCAGGTGAAAACTGGATATAACCTTTGGTAGAAAGGAAGGATGAGGCCGGAGAACCGCCCTGTCCTTATGTAGAATGAGATATGGTTCCTTACAAGATAAGGCTGCCAATTCTGACACTCTCCTGGCCGAAACTATGGCGACCAAAAACACCAACTTTCTTGTCAGTAAAACTAAAGGAATTTCAGCCAACGGCTCAAAGGGTTGTTTCTGTAGAGTCGACAGAACAAGATTTAAGTCCCATGGACAAAGCGGTGACTTGACAGGAGGATTAATACGCAAGACCCCCTGTATGAAGGTCTTAACCAGCGAGTGGGTGGCCAGCGGCCTCTGAAACCACACTGACAAAGCTGAAATCTGTCCCTTGATTGTGCTTAATGCCAGTGCTTTATCCACTCCTAGCTGGAGAAAACGTAATACTCTATCAATGGTATACTTGCGGGAATGCCATCTTTTGGATTCACACCAGCCTACGTAGGCCCTCCACACCCTGTAATAAATTACCCTGGAGGCCGGCTTTCTAGCCTTAATCAGGGTAGGAATTACCTGCCTAGACAGACCTCTACCCCTGAAAATCAGGGATTCAGCCGCCAGGCCGTCAAATTTAGACGCCGTAATGCAAGGTGGAGGATCGGGCCTTGTGAGAGTAGGTCTGGCCGTAGAGGAAGAGTCCAAGGGTCTCCCACTGCCATCTTCAGGACTAGCGAGTACCATGTCCTCCGGGGGCCAAGCTGGGGCTACCAGGATGACTGGCTTGTGCTCCATTCTGATCCTGCGCAACAGGCGGGGAAGTAACTGTAGCGGGGGAAATGCATATAGAAGCTTGAATTGATGCCAAGGGCAAACCAACGCATCGGTTCCGCAGGCCATAGGGTCCCTTGCTCGAGACACGAACCTGTCTAGCTTCTTGTTGAACCTTGATGCCATTACATCTATGTCTGGCACTCCCCACTTCTGGCAGATTGTCTGAAAGACCTGGGGATGCAGAGACCACTCCCCCGGCGACAGTCTGGCGACTTAGGAAGTCTGCCTGCAGGTTGTCCACTCCGGGAATGAAAATCGCCGAAATGCAGGGTACATAAACCTCTGCCCACTGAAAAATCAAGCTCACCTCCCTTTGAGCGGCCTGACACCTGGTTCCCCCTTGGTGGTTTATGTATGCCACCGCTGTGGCATTGTCTGACTGGATTCTCACCGGGGACCCCTGTAATCTGGATGTCCATGCCAGGAGGGCTAGCCGAGCAGCTCTGATCTCCAAGACATTGATGGGCAGCTGCCTCTCCGCCTCCGCCCAAGTTCCCTGGCGAGTGAACCCATCCAAGACCGCTCCCCAGCCTACCAGGCTGGCGTCTGTGGTAACTACCTTCCAGACTACGGGGCTGAAAGACTTTCCCTTCAAAAGATTCTGAGGGTTTAACCACCAGGCCAGACTTTGCCGGACCCTTGATGATAGCGTCAAAGGGGACTCCAAGGCCTGTGCTCTCTTGCTCCAGGCTGCTAGAATGGCTGCCTGTAGGACGCGAGTGTGGATCTGAGCGTATGATACCGCCTTGAACGTGGCCACTAGCTTGCCTAGTAATCGCATACACAGGCGAATAGTTGGTTCCCTTTTGCTTAGAACCAACTGGACCAACACCTTGATAGCCTCGACCTTTACAAGGGGCAGGAACACCTTTTGCCGTTCTGTGTCTAACCTCATGCCGAGATATTCCAACTGTTTTGTAGGATGAAATGCTGATTTTTCCCGGTTTAGGACCCAGCCGAACCTCTCGAGGTACTGAACCGTGAGGTTTACTGCTTGTTCCAGACACGGCCGCGAGTGATCTATGATTAAAAGGTCGTCCAAGTATGCTAGGACCGTGACCCCTTGGAACCTTAGATTGGCCAGAATTGGAGCCAAGACCTTCGTGAATACCCGGGGGGCCGTGGCCAGCCCGAAGGGGAGCGCCACGAATTGGAAGTGTCGCTGCTCCACTGCGAAGCGTAAAAATCTTTGATGCGGCTGAAAGATTGGTACATGAAGGTAAGCATCCTTTATGTCTATAGAAGCCAGAAAGTCGTCCCTCTGGAGCGTGGCGACTGCTGATCGGACGGATTCCATCCGGAAGGAACAAACTCTTAGGTAAACATTTAAAACCTTTAGGTCCAAGATTGGCCTGACATCGCCGTTGGGCTTTGGTATGACAAAGATTGGAATAGAAACCTAGCCCTTGTTCTTGGGCTGGTACCTTTATTATCACGCCCTGGTAAAGCAGGTGATCCAAAGCCGCCAGCATCGAGGCCTTCTTTGTTGGATCGTTTGGTACCCTTGACTCTTGAAAATGAGGCGGAGGAAACTTTAGAAACTCCAATCTGTAGCCTGTGGTCACAGACGACCGGAGAGATTGGCTTCCCAAACTTCTGAGAAGAAACGAAGCCTTCCCCCCACCCGCGTGAGTGGGGGCGCCCCTTCATAAGGCAGACTTAGGGGCTGGCTTTGTCGGCTTGTGATACCATGGCCTCTTACCCCCAGGGGCCTGTCCCTGCGATTTATTGTTAAAGTTTGATCGTGCAGGCGGCCGTTGATACTGCCTGGAATTTGAGGGCCCCGGGACAGGGGAGAGCTGCCTTTTAAATGTAGGACCCCGGAATCTCTTTTTGACTGGTAAAAGGGTACTTTTGCCACTAGAAATAGTCTGAATGTATTTATCCAGATCCTCTCCGAAGAGTCGTCCTCCATGGAAGGGAAACCCTGCCAGAAGCTTTTTGCATGGGGGCTCTGCCGCCCAGTTCTCTCATATGTACTAAAAATAGTGACAAACGAATGGCCTGCTGGATGGAATCTTTTATAGCATCTACCGCAAAACACAGAGCTCGGGGAATGTCAGAAAACTCTTCTGCCTGTTGGGCAGGAATGTCTTTAAGCATTTGTTTTGTCTGGTCTTTTAATGCCTGACAAACTCCAATCGCAGCCACTGCTGGCTGTACCACTGCTCCTGCCGTAGCAAAGGATGCCTTTAAAAGTGTCTCTAACCGTTTATCAACCGGATCTTTAAACATTTGTATGTTTTCTACCGGGCAAGTCAGTGACTTATTCACACATGAGACGGCTGCGTCCACCACTGGGAGCGCCCACCTCTTCGAGAATTTCTCTTCCATAGGGTAAATAACCGAAAACCTCTTAGGCGGCAGAAAAATCCTGTCCGGTCGTACCCAATCTTGGAAGATCAATTCCTCTAACAGAGGATGGACCGGAAAAACCGCGTTGCTCAAAGGTGCTTTTAAAGAGCCCAAAGAGGATACCGCAGGAACCTGAGGCTCTGGCAATGGTAAATTAAATGCCGAGCGGACCATGTCCGTCAAAGACTGGACCCACAGCCTCTCTGTTTGGGAGTCTGAAAACGGTTCCTCAGAGGTAGATTCTTCAATCCCTGAACCCTCTTGGTTCCGGTCCAGTTGATCCTCCTGAAATTCTAATTCCTCCGGAGAGAGAATTTCAGCATCTGAGGATACACATCTTGGCGATGGGGATCTAGCCCGTTTCTTGCCAGGAATAGAGCTAGCGATCATAGCTGCTAATCTTTTCTCTAGCCCCCCTAGGGTGACGGCTAGCATCTCCTCTGTGACAAACACAGGGCTGGGCTGATCTGGGCCAGCCTCAGCACCAGACCCCCCTAATGGCTCATCCAAGGCGGCCTTCATAGGAATAACCTGCGGTGAAAGTACCGGCATATGATCAGAATCAGAGGGGGAACCCCTTTGTTTTTTGGTCTTTTTTGTACCTTTTGATCCCGAACCCTTGGAAGCCATAATACAAAACCGAGGGACTCCGCCTACAACAACAGACTGTAGTGGCCAGGAGTACAAAACTAGGGCTTAGGGGACAATAGGACCACTAATGCCCAAAAACCGGTGGGGCCCAGTATGTTTTCTTTTTTTTTTTTTTTTATATTATATATATCTTCTTTTTTTTTTTTTTTTTTTTAAACATACAGCACCACCCCAATTTAGTTTGCCAGCCTCCAACCTGTTGCCAAAGTTTTTTTTTGGCTTAACACAATTGCATTGGAACAAACTCCAGCATGTACTACCCCTCTTCCGCCACCGGGAGTCACTGTTCTGCCGCTCTGCGTCCTTCCAGATCAGACAGCCATGATCACAGCCTGCTGTGTATAACAGCGATTGAAGGCACGCCCTCTAATGACGCTGCAGGCACGCCCCCCGCCCCCCTCTCTGAACGGCGCGAAAAAACGTCTATTATACGTGCGCGCATGCCGGGGAAAGGAAAGCACATGGAGGAGACGCGCTGCTGGAGACCTAGGACTGCAGGCTTCAGGCGGCAGAATCAAACCCCGGTCCGGTAGGACATTCAAAAGGCCCCATAGGAATCCTCGTCAGCCCTGAGACCAGCGAGCAGCAGGTAGCTAGCAAATCTATTTCTTTAGACAGAGGGACCAAGTGATGGGGGGAAAACAGATCATCCTGTCTCTCAGACATAGTGACCAAGGCTGCCAATGCAGAGCATACTTAGGCTACCCCCCCTTAAGGTCTCCCTGGAGAGCCTGCTGTCAAACCAAGTCCCGCAGGCTCCCCTCTTACCTGCTCCCTGCCGTAGGACGTTTGCCTAGCAAAACGGTCCAATCTTCTCCCATCTCCGTGGGTAGCGTAGTAGACCTTCAGGCACTGGGGTCCTGGACCTATATAGCACCCTGGCAAACAGGATCTTATGGTCTTTAAAAAACTCCAAGTCCTGGGCCCAGCCCTCTAAAGAGGAGCATTATAGGCAAAACCTCATGGTTTAGGGCCCGGGTACTGTCCACTTTGGCACTGAGGCACCTTGGACAGATCCGGTTAGCCCGCCCTTAATCCCAAGGATGTGGAGGCAAAGCTATTCCGTGACCAACACCTAAGACACTGGCGAAAAATCTGAGGTACTCCCTCTAGGGGAGGGGGTTATATAGGGAGGGGACTTCCTGTTTGAGATTGCCAGTGTCCATCACCTGAAGGTACTCCATATAACCCGTAGAGTAATGAATATGCCGCTCTGTGTCCCGTGATGTACGAGAAAGAAAGATTGTTTTCCCTAAATAGCTTCCTTTACCTTAGTGAAGTCCTCCTTCACTTACCTCATCCTTCCATTTTGCTTTTAAATGTCCTTATTTCTTCTGAGAAATCCTCACTTATTGTTCGTCTGTCTAACTCCACACAGTAATGCAAGGCTTTCTCCCTGGTGTGGAGAAAGCCTCTTGAGGGGGGAGGGGGCGAGCAGGCAAGTCAGGACACTCTTTGCTTTTCAGATAAAGTAGCTGTGTGTTAGTGGGCATCCTGACACTCCTGTTCGCTCTCTCAAGAGGCTTTCTCCACACCAGGGAGAAAGCCTCACATACTGTGTGGAGTTACAGACAGAAGAACAGGAAGTGAGGATTTCTCAGAAGAAATAAGGACATTTAAAAGCAAAATGGAAGGATGAGGTAAGTGAAGGAGGACTGCACTAAGGTAAAGGAAGCCATTTAGGGATTTTTTTTTTACCTTTACAACCCCTTTAATAAAAGTATTTCCATAATACTGCACGTATTCTAGCGCATTCTGCTGTCCTTTCTCCAGAGATTACTTCAAGCTCACGAGGAGCAGTCTTGAAAGTGTGCAGTGTGTTACCTATTATTTATGGACTCCTATACAAAAGGACTTCTATGTTTTTGCGGACTAAACCATTTGGCTGTGTTTGTTACTGTTTTTTCCTCTTTTGTATGGGTAGGCACCTCCACAGCGCATTTGTATTTTTATATCTGCCTGGAGTTTAGATTGAAGTTATTTTTTTTTAAAAATAACAAACATGTTATACCTGCCTCCTCTGTGCAGTTGGTTTTGCACAGAGCAGCCCTGACCCGCCTTTTCTTTGCCCCCCGCCCATCAGTGCTCCTGGCCCCTCCCTCCTGCTAGGTGCCCCACAGCAAGCAGCTTGCAATGGGGGCGAGCTCCTGACTGTGCGTTTTTACACATGGAGCTGCAGTTCAGCTCCACCCCCTCCATCTCCCGATTGGCTTTTGGCAGCAGCAGGAACCATTGAGCCAATCAGGAGTGCGAGTCTCTGGAGAGGCAAGGCTCTCGTGCACATCGCTGGATCGAGAGGGGGCTGTGGGGGCGGGGTTACCTTCATGCAAACAGTTTTTTTTACCTTCATGCAAATAAAAAAAGTTGTGCTTTTACAACCACTTTAAATTAGACAGAAGTAAACCAAACAGTAAAGGAGAATAGAAAAAAAGGGATTTTTAATAACAGCTTACCTGTAAAATCCTTTTCTTGGAGTACATCACGGGACACAGAGCGCATAGCCATTACATATGGGTTATATGGAGTACCTTCAGGTGTGGACACTGGTGTAATCAACTTCACAGGAAGTTCCTCCTTATATAACCCCCTCCCACTGAGAGTGCTTTAGTTTTGTAGCAAGCAATTTCTCTGAGGTTACACAATGTTCCCACAAAGAGGGGTGGGAGCTCTGTGTCCCGTGATGTACTCCAAGAAAAGGATTTTACAGGTAAGCTGTTATTAAAAATCCCTTTTTCTTGATCGTACATCACGGGACACAGAGCGCATAGCCATTACATATGGGATGTCCCAAAGCAATGCTCTATGAAGGGAGGGAGACCGTAAGGCAAAAAATAGCCAAACAGAAACTATATCAGGAGGTAAAATAGCTCCACCAACAGAAAAAGGGGGCGTGAACCGGGCCAGAGGATTCTATACTGCTGCCCGTAGGACCGCCTGCCCAAATGCTGCGTCCGCAGCCTTTGTGACGTCCAACTTATAAAATTTAGTAAACGTATGTACGGAAGACCAGGTTGCCGCTTTGCAAACCTGTGCCATAGAGATCTGATGGTGTGCCGCCCAAGAGGCACTCATGGCCCTCGTAGAATGGGCTTTAACTGATAAGGGAGGTGGAACGCGCTTCAGACCATAGGCCTGAAAAATCAGCTGCTTAATCCACCTAGCCAAGGAAGACTTGGCAGCCGGCTGACCCTTCTTGGGGCCATCCGGAAGAATGAAAAGCACATCTGTTTTCCTAATCTTTTCTGTAGCCTTGAGATAAACCCTCATGGCTCGGACCACATCCAAAGTATGAAGCAATCTTTCCTCTCTGGACTGGGGAGTAGGAAAGAAGGATGGTAGGACTAGGTCCTGATTCAAGTGAAAACTGGATATGACCTTAGGAAGGAAAGAAGGCTGAGGCCGCAGAACCACTCTGTCCTTATGCAGAATAAGGTACGGTTCCCTGCAAGACAAGGCTGCCAGCTCGGAGACCCTTCTGGCCGAAGCCATAGCCACCAAGAAAACCAACTTTCGGGTTAGCAGCACAAGAGGGATTTCTGTCAGAGGTTCAAACGGCTGCTTTTGTAAAGCTGACAAGACCAGATTTAAATTCCAGGGGCAGAGGGGAGCTCTAATAGGGGGATTTACATGCAAGACCCCCTGCAAAAAGGTTTTTACAAGCGAATGTGTGGCCAAAGGCCTTTGAAACCATATCGATAAGGCAGACACCTGCCCCTTTAGAGTACTAAGAGCCAACCCCTTGTCAACGCCAACCTGGAGGAATCGCAAGATCCTGTCAACAAAAAACTTGCGAGGATGCCCTCCTTGAGACTCGCACCACTCCACATAGGTTCTCCAGACTCTGTAATAGATATTTCTAGAGACTGGCTTTCTAGCTTGAATTAACGTAGATATGACTTGGGCCGAGAGGCCTCTGCCCTTAAGAATTAGAGATTCAGCCGCCAAGCCATCAAATTTAGCTGCTGTGAAGCAGGGTGGTAGATCGGGCCCTGAGACAGCAGATCTGGGCGCAGGGGGAGTGGCCACGGTGCCCTTACTGACATCCTCACGATGAGTGCGTACCAAGCCCTTCTGGGCCAGGCTGGGGCCACCAGGATCACCGGCCTGCGCTCCACCCTGATCCTTCGTAGAAGGCGGGGAATCATCTGTAGTGGAGGGAACGCATACAGGAGAGAAAACTGGTGCCAGGGGCAAACCAACGCATCGGTCCCGTAGGCCGAGGGGTCCCTGGCTCGGGATACAAATTTGTCCAATTTCTTGTTGAATCTTGTTGCCATGATGTCCACATCGGGAACTCCGAATCTTTGGCAAATCTCTTGGAATACCTGGGGGTGAAGAGACCACTCTCCCGGGAGCAACTGTTGACGACTCAAAAAATCTGCTTGAGAATTGTCTATCCCTGGGATGAACACTGCTGAGATGCAGGGTACATGGGCTTCGGCCCATGCAAAAATTAGGTTTACTTCCCTTTGAGCCGCCAGGCTCTTTGTGCCCCCCTGGTGGTTTATGTATGCCACCGTCGTGGCATTGTCGGACTGTATCCTTACTGGCAGACCCTGCAGGGGGAGAGTCCAGGCGACCAGGGCCAACCGAACAGCTCTGATCTCTAGGACATTGATGGGAAGCAGACTTTCTGCCTCTGACCACTGTCCCTGCTGGGTCCGTTTTCCTAAGATTGCCCCCCAACCTGTTAGGCTGGCATCTGTGGTTACTATTTTCCACGAGATGGGGCAAAAGGTTTTCCCTTTTGATAATTTTTGAGGGATCAGCCACCAGTACAGGCTGTGCCTGACTTCTGGAGAAAGAACTAATGGACGGTCTAATGCCTGTATGGACTTGTTCCAAGCAGAGAGAATAGCTGCTTGCAGAATTCTGGTATGGATCTGGGCGTAGGGCGCTGCTTCGAAGGCGGCCACCATCTTCCCCAGCAGTCGCATGCATAGGCGAATAGTCGGCTTCTTTTTGCCTAAGACTATTTGAATCGTTTGAATCAACGACCTGATCTTCTCTTGAGGTAAAAATACCCTCTGGCATTCTGTATCTAACCGAAAGCCTAGATATTCCAACTGTCTTGTGGGATGTAACCTTGATTTTTCTTGGTTCACAATCCACCCGAACTCTTCTAGATGCCGCACTGTGCGGACTACTGCATGATTGAGGTTGGAGGCTGAACTGTCGATAACCAGGAGATCGTCCAGGTATGCTAGGACCAAGATGCCTTCTGTCCTTAGGACGGCTAGTACCGGGGCTAACACCTTTGTGAATACCCGTGGAGCTGTTGCCAACCCGAAAGGGAGGGCTACGAACTGATAATGACTTTGGTTTATCGTAAAACGAAGAAACTTGTGATGTGCTGGGTAAATTGGCACATGCAGATATGCATCCTTTATGTCTATAGATGCTAGGAAGTCGCCCTGATGCAGGCTGGTTGTCACTGAACGTATGGAGTCCATACGGAAGGTCTGAATCCTTAGAAAGCGATTTAGTCGTTTGAGGTCTAATATAGGCCTGACGTCGCCATTGGGTTTTGGTATAACAAAAAGGTTGGAGTAGAATCCCAGACCCCTTTCTTGGGTTGGTACTTCTACAATTACTCCTTGGAGCAAGAGGCGATCCAACGCCTTTACGAGAGAGGCCCTCTTTAACGGGTCGCTTGGAAGACTTGACCCCTGAAAATGAGGAGGGGGGATTTCTCGAAACTCTAGTTTGTAGCCTGAGGCTACTACGGACCGAACCCAAGAGTCGGGAATTCTGGCCTTCCAGACTTCGGAGAAAAACTGAAGTCTTCCCCCCACCCAAGAGAGTGGGGGCGCCCCTTCATGAATCTGATTTGATGACTGGTTTAGCCGGCTTGCGAGACCAGGGCCTCTTGTTTGCCGCGGCTTGTCCCTGTGGGCGGCTATTAACTGTTGAACGCCCGGGAGGCCGTCGATACTGACGGGAAGTCGAAGGGGCCGAGCCTGCAATGGCCTGTCGTTTAAACGTGGGCCCACGCGGTCTTTTCTTGACCGGTAAGGAAGTACTTTTTCCACTTGATATGGTGTGGATATATTTATCTAGGTCTTCCCCGAATAGTCTTCCCCCATGAAAGGGAAACCCTGCTAGAAGCTTTTTGCAGGGTGCCTCTGCTGACCAGTTCTTTAGCCACAAAAGACGACGCATGTGAACCATCAGTAGAGATAAACGGGATGCCTGTTGGATGGAGTCCTTAATAGCATCTACTGCAAAGCAGAGAGCCCTAGGGAATTCTGCTAATTCATGAGTATGCTGAGCCGGCATGTCCTTCAATATATGCTTTGCCTGATCCTTCAAGGCCTGACAAACACCAATGGCTGCTACTGCTGGCTGAACCATGGCACCTACTGAGGTAAAAGCTGCTTTCAGTAGGGTCTCGAATTTCTTGTCGACCGGATCCTTGAACATATGGACATTTTCAACCGGACAAGTCAGGGATTTATTCACGCAGGAAATGGCTGCGTCCACTGTAGGGAGAGCCCATTTCTTTACATATTCCTCTTCCATAGGGTAGAGAATAGAGAACCTTTTAGGAGGGACAAAGATTCTATCAGGTCGAGCCCAATCTTGGTAAATCACGTTCCGCAGAAGGGGGTGCATTGGAAAGGATGCACCAGTTAATGGGGCTTTTAAAGAACCCAATGAGGATACCTCCGGGGCTACTAGTTCTGGCACTGGAAGTTTAAAGGCAGTGCGAACCATATCTGTCAAAGACTGGATCCACAGGCCCTCCGCTTGAGAGGCCGAAAAATATTCATCTATAGTGGAATTTTCCCTGTCTGAACCGTCGGGACTTGGGTCTGCCTGATCCCCTTGTGGGTCCCGTTCCTCTGAAGAGGAGACCTCCGCATCTGAAAACCCCACACTGGGTGAAGGGGATCTAGCCCGCTTGCTACTTGGGCAAGGACGGGAAAACAACGCAGTTAACCTTTTCTCTAGCCCACACATGGTGGTTGCTAGCATTTCTTCCGTCACGTAAACGGGAATGGGTGGATCGGGGGCCGCCTCTGCCCCCAGCACCCCCAATGGCTCTTGTACTATGCCACTCGGTGTCCTGACTGGCGAGGGTGGGGCCGTAGAAGCCTGGCCCAAATCCTCTGACCCCGATGGAGACCCCTTTTGCTTTTTGGTACCTTTAGCAGCCTTGGCTGGTCCAGATCCCTTTGGAGCCATTGTACAACCTTGGGTCACCCCTATAGCCAACACCTGACTGTTGTAGCTAGGAATAACCAATATGAGGGCAGGTATGAGAGAAAATGAAAAAGAACTAATTTCTCTCTTTTTCTTTTATATTTCTCTTTTTTTTTTTTTTTTTTTTTTTTTTTTCAAAAAAATCTTTTTTACCCGCCTGGGAGGTGGCAATACCGAGGAAGCCTGTGAGTATTGACACACCAATGCCCGTTAGCCGGAGTCCAAGGTAGACTCAGATACTGCTGGATCTAAGGCTGAGTCCCTTTAAGCAAAAAAAGCTTTTTTTTTTTTTTTTTTTTTTTTTTTTTTTCTGGTCTATAGTGGACCTAAGTCCTAGACCTGAAGATCCACTAAACCGCCACTAGGTGTCCCTGTGTGGCCAAAAGACCCAGCTGCACGCTCTGTATCCTTTCTTCCTCTGCCTCCAGGAGGGAAAGACCAGCCAGAGAAAAGTTTTTCCTTTATACAGACCCTGACGCTGCTGGCCCGCCCCCCCGACGCACGCCGACGCTATAAAAGGCGGCGTGCACGCGCGCGCGTATGCGCGCGCACACACGCGCGCATGATCGCGCGCACGATCGCGCGCACGATCGCGCGCACCACGCCGAACCCACATGGAGGAAGCAGAGCAGAGGAACAACATGGACCAGCGTTATGCAGCACCAACGGACACCAGGTAAGCACTAATCTTATTGTAGTGCACACACAGCGAGGAAGCTGTCCCCATGGGCTTCCTAAGAAACAGGAGTTTTAACCAGCAATTTCCTCTTTAAAACATGTGGGGTTGCAGTATCAGTGTTAACAGGCAGACCTGGGGTGAGTAGCAAATATATAACTTACACAAGTATACATATATCTACATGTTATCTGGGTAAACATTAGAATCCCATCCTGCCTCAACAGACATAGTGGAGATAGTGGCTGATGCACAAGCATACCATTAGCCAACCCAGAACCCCCAGGGGGATACCTACTGTCGAACCAAGTCCCGCAGGTTCCCTCTTACCTGCTCCACGCCGCAGGGTATTGCAAAATGCAAGAGGCCCAGCCTTCCCCCATCTCCGTGGGTATTGTCTTGGACCTTCAGGGACCGGGGTCCTGTGTTAAGGAACCCACACCCCTGGACCTATATAGCATCCTGGCATCAGTAACTTTTAGTTCTTGGAAGAGACTAAAGCACTGGAGCCCAGAATCCAGCCCTCCGAGGAGAGGCATTATAGGCAAAACCCCACTCCAGCAGGGTCCGGGTACCGTACATCTTGGCTCTGAAGCACTTCGGACGGATCCGGCTAGCTATCCTGGGTCCCGAGACCTCCGAGGGACAGCTAGACGTGACCAACACCTAAGACACTGGCGAAAAAACTAAAGCACTCTCAGTGGGAGGGGGTTATATAAGGAGGAACTTCCTGTGAAGTTGATTACACCAGTGTCCACACCTGAAGGTACTCCATATAACCCATATGTAATGGCTATGCGCTCTGTGTCCCGTGATGTACGATCAAGAAAAACAGTTATACCAGAAAAGGGGAAAATGATTGATAGATTTACATACATGAAACGTGTATATTTTGTAACCACTCAAATAAAAGTGAATCCAGCAATTATAACAAAGTTTAGTAAAATTATTTATAGAATTGTCAAAATTATCAGCAGGATTCCAAATGAACAGAGCCGTGCTTTGATCCGACACAGTTTATGAAGATTTTATGCGCACAATTCTGAAAAATGACAATGTATCTGTTAACAAGTGTCTGGGGTACAGCCAGTGCTTTGGTTTTCACAAATGAGAACAGTTATCGGTGTAATAAAAATATGTTGGCTGTGTCCCTGCCCAATGTACAACTGTTGGTAAAGAGCACCAGGGCCAAATGGGAACCCCCCCCCCCCGCTTCTTATTTGAATAGAGAGCATTTATTCTAAGGACATACAAACCCCACTCTGTACTGTGCTACACCAGCTGGGGTTCGCATTGAGATTCAATAAACAGAGGCGCACACACACAATTCTGTCCAAAGGCAGGAGACAGCTGCAGATTAATCCCTGTTCAAGTCCTTTTTGGCTTCCCACTGACTTCAGTTCATAGTTGCTGGCTGGGAGAGATCTCGTAAAAACCTTGCTCAAGAAGCTAATCTTTCAAGTTTAGCTTGTAATGATTTGAAGTTCCCAATTCGTATTTGTACTGCAGGGGTCGGGTCCATGGACTGGAGCTCAACTAGATAGCAAGCAATGGCATCCAGGCAAATGGTGTTAAACCTCCGTCTAAAGGAGACAAAATACATTGTGTGATGAAACCAATCAATACAGTAATAAAATGTTACTTTAGTTTAACTTCTTCCTACCTGCAACTTGCATCTAACTAAATGCAGATAGATAGTCAATGGTGACAAGGGCATTCAGAGACGGCCAGGATTGAAAGCCATTACCACACATATTGTCACTATGTGGGTCCCATATAGAATACATTGAAGTATGTGTGGATGCTGTCTCTCAATCTGTCAATGACAGATCCAAGCTCCACTGACAGCTAAGGATTCACATAACAAGCATTTAGCTTGCAGATGTAGCTTAACCACTTGCCCTTCGGAAGACTCCCCCCCCCCCACATGACCAGGCCACCTTTTGCCATATGACACCATTATGCTTTTCCTGTTAATAATCCGAAGAAGCAGCGGCACGCACCCTGCAGGCGGAAGAGCCGGATTAGGTATACATACACATGATCCAGCGCACAGCTGCCGCCTGTAGCAGTAAAAGTGCTATAGGGTGGTCAGCAAGTAGTTAAAAGACGCCATCGTTCATCTGTTTAGTACTACAATTGTCAGATATAATTACAGTATATTTTGTGTGTTTCACTGCGCTTAGGATACCAAAATTCACCTATAGTGTTAATATTTCAGTTGACGCCTTAAAAATCCCAAACATCATTTCGCCCATTTATTTGCATAAGGGATGTGGTGTCCCTGAGTTCCACATTCATCAGTGGCTATCCTACATATTTAGTCAGAGTTATAGCATGCAAGACACTGAAGCAAGCAAGCAAGACACTGAAGCAAGCAAGCAAGACACTGAAGCAAGCAAGCATGATACTGCTTTATTTGTCATAAAAAGGCTAAAGTAATTGAAACAAAGCAAAAGAAGCACTTGGCATAACAGTATTTCTTGGAATGAATCCTGCATATTGCAAATTGTATCAATGTTTTGCCCACTTCCTCGCTCTTCAGCAATATTACATGTATTCCAGATTCATTTTTGACAGCGGATCATCATTGACAAACTGCCATGGCCATAACTACACCGTAGCCAAAATCTACCCCCAGTGAATCCTCCAAGAAGGTATTGTCCTCACCTTTCATAGTTTGGCACTTTGCTGGGGTCTTGTACATATCCAGACAGCAGGATGTGAATACAGTCTAAGAGGTGTAAGGGCTTCTTTATTCTATTCCAAAATGGGTCCTAAAAAAAGAAATAGGCTTATAACAATACCGCAACACATGCAACATGGAGAGATCCATTTAGCACAAAGCAATGCAAGGTCCTGCTCCTGACCTTGATCAAGCTTACAAAATTCACTTTTTCCATTATGAAATTCAACTGGAGGGGGCCCTTTAGGCTCCAGGCACACTGGGCTAAAAAAACAAAACAGTTCTGCTGGCAGAAAAAAAATTATCATATAGAGAGCATTTTTTGTAGCGAGTTTAGACAAGTTCAGGAGAGTTTGGCGGTTTTTTTCTGCCAGTGAACTCCCATCAGAAACGCAAACTAGAATTTTTTTTTTTCAACTGCCTCTAAACGTTGAGCTTTAAACATGCCTGTAATCGTCCGAATATGCATGGACACATAGGATAACATTGAGCTGCTTTCTACAGGCAGAACATAAAACACCTGTAGTAACAGCGATATTTAAGCCAGTGTGCACGGAGCCTCAGAGTGCTGTATCTAAACCAGCAAGTAATAACACATATTCCTAAGGCCCCTTTCACACTGGGACGGGGTCTCAGTAAAGTGCCGCTATTTCTAGCAGCGCTTTACCATTGTTTTCACTAGAGGGCAAAAAAAGGGATAAACCACTTGCTGGCGGTTCAGCCGTCTGCCCATTAATTTCAACGGGCAGGAGCGGTGGAGAAGCAGTGTATACACCGCTCCAAAGATGCTGCTTGCAGGAGTTTTTTTTAACGTCCTGCCAGCGCATCGCCTTAGTGTGAAAGCCCTCATTTTTTCACACAGATGGCAGGGGAGCCGTTTTTCAGGCACTTTACAGGTGCTATTTTTAGCCCAAAAGCGCCTGCAAAACGCCCAGTCTGAAAGGAGTCTTAAACACACTAGAACTGAAGACGTGGGTTGGATAACTTGTAAGATTGCAAAACAAGTTCAGTTGAATTTGACGATTATTGCTAGCTGTTCATGCCAAAAGCACATCTATTGGGTTTGAAAACACCATGAAGTGGAGTGTTGTGGGGCTTTTTCAGATCTAACCAAAAACACTCATATTACATCGGACCATACAGAAACAAAAAAAGTAGAACAGTACTGCAGAGGATAAACCATCACATGTGAATAAGGATAAAAAGAAGAAAAAAAAAAGAATAAGCAATGAGCATATTTTTTTCTTGTTTGCTCAGCTTGACAGACCCCCGTTCTCTACCTCCCCCAACACAGAACCACGGGAGTGCGACCGGTTTCAGGCGTCCACATCGGTGCCTTGTGACACTAAAAGACTAATGGCAGTATTGTGAAATTACAAATGAGGTGTGGCCACAAGACCAGATAGTGCAGTGCAGTGATGAATAACCAATCTCCTAGAAAAGGTGCTAGTGAGGGGCATAGAAGATTCCAATGTTGCCCGGAGGTGGGCTTTAAGATAAACATTCAATATCCCTTCCCATACTTAAACACTTACCCTTGCTTTAAACAAATGGTTATAAACTTCAAGTAACCTGGGGATTGTCACATCGATTTCCTGCATTGTTTGAGTTACATAGCCCACATCCCAGTGCAATGTACACACTTGTTGTTCCAGGTACTGAACCAAAAATTCTTCAAAGAAAAAAAAAAAAAAAAGGGTTAAATTGGCACAAAAACGAAAGTACACAAAATCAAAATACTATATCTAGGAGCTTCAAGGTAGAACGCCAGGCAAACACCTACTGTAAGGCCTGGCTCACACCTATGCAGGTTGCATATTCCAGATACATTTTGCGTTTTTCAATACTCGTTTTTGATCCATTAAAGTCTATGGGACCAAAAACTTAAAAAAACAAAAAAAAAGTCCCTGGTCCTTTCCATAAAAATGCATTTTATGGAAAGGGTCAGGGACTTTTTTTTGGTTTGTGAACGTGACCCATAGGAGACCATGTTAAATGAACAGTAGTGTGTTTCTGCAAAACTGAAAACGCACAAACAAAATGCATAGGTGTGAACCAATCCTAAATACACAGATAAAATACATACAGTATATTACAGATGTTTTACCTGACAATAATATTTATGTCCAGATATCTATACCCGAGATATACATGGCCGTGCTAGATTTTACAGCTGGACTGGTGGCTTGATTTTTCTACGTTACACAGTTACATGTACAGGGAGAGCACGGTAGCAATTCTCTCACTTAGGCCCGGTACACATCGGTGGTACATACGCTCTGACGTTGGGAGCACCTGTCGAATGACATGTATAAATCAATGGTTCCCTATGAGAGCCGTCTTAACTGGTCTGACTTTGAAAAAGGTTTTTACACTACTTTGGTCTGACTTGGGCACAATTTCAATTCATTGATTTGAATGTAGGTCGGATGCAAGTCTGATCATCGTCTAACTGATCTGACTAAGGATCTTGAGGGACTGCCCTGTTACCTGCCGGCTCAGCGGGGATCAACACAGCGATCTCCACTGAGCAAGCAGATGAAAAATGTACGGATCCTCATGGGATCCGTACATGTGAGAGGGCCCCAATAGTGTATTTTTTTTTACTGAACACTTGCGCTTGATATACCATTGCTCTAATATCACATGACAAAAATAAAATAAAAATGGGAACCATCATTTTATTCTAAAGGGTCTCTGGTATTAGAAAATATATGTTTGGGGTTTAACTAATCTTCAGGCCTAAAACAATTATTTTAACATGTGTACAAAAAAAGGATTTTTAATAACAGCTTACCTGTAAAATCCTTTTCTTGAAGTACATCACGGGACACAGAGCGCATAGCCATTACATATGGGTACCTTCAGGTGTGGACACTGGTGTAATCAACTTCACAGGAAGTTCCTCCCTATATAACCCCCCTCCCACTGAGAGTGCTTCAGTTTTGTAGCAAGCAATTTCTCAGAGGTTACACAATGTTCCCCAAAAGAGGGGTGGGAGCTCTGTGTCCCGTGATGTACTTCAAGAAAAGGATTTTACAGGTAAGCTGTTATTAAAAATCCTTTTTTCTTTATCGTACATCACGGGACACAGAGCGCATAGCCATTACATATGGGATGTCCCAAAGCAATGCTCCATGAAGGGAGGGAGACCGTAAGGCCAAAAAATAGCCAAACAGGAAATATATCAGGAGGTAAAAATAGCTCCACCAACAGAAAAAAGGGGGCGTGAACCGGGCCAGAGGATTCTATACTGCTGCCCGTAGGACCGCCTGCCCAAATGCTGCGTCCGTAGCCTTTGCGACGTCCAACTTATAAAATTTAGTAAACGTATGTACGGACGACCAGGTTGCCGCCCAAGAGGCACTCATGGCCTTGGTAGAATGGGCTTTAACTGATAAGGGAGGTGGAACGCGCTTCAGACCATAGGCCTGAAAAATCAGCTGCTTAATCCACCTAGCCAAGGAAGACTTGGCAGCCGGCTGACCCTTCTTGGGGCCCTCCGGGAGAACGAAAAGCACATCTGTTTTCCGAATCTTTTCTGTAGCCTTGAGATAAACCCTCATGGCTCGGACCACGTCCAAAGTATGAAGCAGTCTTTCCTCTCTGGACTGGGGAGTAGGAAAGAAGGATGGTAGGACTAGGTCCTGATTCAAGTGAAAACTGGATATGACCTTAGGAAGAAAAGAAGGCTGAGGCCGCAGAACCACTCTGTCCTTATGCAGAATCAGGTACGGTTCCCTGCAAGACAAGGCTGCCAGCTCGGAGACCCTTCTGGCCGAAGCCATAGCCACCAAGAAAACCAACTTTCGGGTTAGCAGCACAAGAGGGATTTCTGTCAGAGGTTCAAACGGCTGCTTTTGTAAAGCTGACAAGACCAGATTTAAATTCCATGGGCAGAGGGGAGCTCTAATAGGGGGATTTACGTGCAAGACCCCCTGCAAGAAGGTTTTCACAAGCGAATGCGTGGCCAAAGGCCTTTGAAACCATATCGATAAGGCAGACACCTGCCCCTTTAGAGTACTAGGAGCCAACCCCTTGTCAACGCCAACCTGGAGGAATCGCAAGATCCTGTCAATAAAAAACTTGCGAGGATGCCCTCCTTGAGACTCGCACCACTCCACATAGGTCCTCCAGACTCTGTAATAGATATTTCTAGAGACTGGCTTTCTAGCCTGAATTAACGTAGATATGACTTGGGCCGAGAGGCCTCTGCCCTTAAGAATTAGGGATTCAGCCGCCCAGCCATCAAATTTAGCTGCTGTGAAGCAGGGTGGTAGATCGGGCCCTGAGACAGCAGATCTGGGCGCAGGGGGAGTGGCCACGGTGCCCCTACTGACATCCTCACGATGAGTGCGTACCAAGCCCTTCTGGGCCAGGCTGGGGCCACCAGGATCACCGGCCTGCGCTCCACCCTGATCCTTCGTAGAAGGCGGGGAATCATCTGTAGTGGAGGGAACGCATACAGGAGAGAAAACTGGTGCCAGGGGCAAACCAACACTGCTGAGATGCAGGGTACATGGGCTTCGGCCCATGAGAAAATCAGGTTTACTTCCCTTTGAGCCGCTAGGCTCATTGTGCCCCCCTGGTGGTTTATGTATGCCACCGCCGTGGCATTGTCGGACTGTATCCTTACTGGCAGACCCTGCAGGGGGAGAGTCCAGGCGACCAGGGCCAACCGAGCAGCTCTGATCTCTAGGACATTGATGGGAAGCAGACTTTCTGCCTCTGACCACTGTCCCTGCTGGGTCCGTTTTCCTAAGATTGCCCCCCAACCTGTTAGGCTGGCATCTGTGGTTACTATTTCCCACGTGATGGGGCAAAAGGTTTTCCCTTTTGACAATTTTTGAGGGATCAGCCACCAGTACAGGCTGCGCTTGACCCCTGGGGAAAGAACTAATGGACGGTCTAATGCCTGTATGGACTTGTTCCTAGCAGAGAGAATAGCTGCCTGAAGAACTCTGGTATGGATCTGGGCATAGGGCGCTGCTTCGAAGGCGGCCACCATCTTTCCCAGCAGTCGCATGCATAGGCGAATAGTCGGCTTCTTTTTGCCTAAGACTATTTGAATCGTTTGAATCAACGACCTGATCTTCCCTTGAGGTAAAAATACCTTCTGGCATTCTGTATCTAACCGAAAGCCTAGATATTCCAACTGCCTTGTGGGTTGTAACCTTGATTTTTCTTGGTTCACAATCCACCCGAATTCTTCTAGATGCCGCACTGTGCGGACTACTGCATGATTGAGGTTGGAAGCTGATCTGTCGATAACCAGGAGATCGTCCAGGTACGCCAGGACCAAGATGCCTTCTGTCCTTAGGACGGCTAGCACCGGGGGCTAACACCTTTGTGAATACCCGCGGAGCTGTTGCCAACCCGAAAGGGAGGGCTACGAACTGGAAATGACTTTGATTTATCGTAAAACAAAGAAACTTGTGGTGTGCTGGGAAAATCGGCACATGCAGATATGCATCCTTTATGTCTATAGATGCTAGAAAGTCGCCCTGATGCAGGCTGGCTGTCACTGAACGTATGGAGTCCATACGAAAGGTCTGAATCTTTAGAAAGCGATTTAGGCGTTTGAGGTCTAATATAGGCCTGACGTCGCCATTGGGTTTTGGTACAACAAAAAGGTTGGAGTAGAATCCCCGACCCCATTCTTGGGTTGGTACTTCTACAATTACTCCTTGGAGCAATAGGCGATCCAACACCTTTACGAGAGAGGCCCTTCTTAATGGGTCGCTTGGAAGACTTGACCCCTGAAAATGAGGAGGGGGGATTTCTCGAAACTCTAGTTTGTATCCCGTGGCTACCACGGACCGAACCCACGAGTCGGAAATTCTGGCCTTCCAGACTTCGGAGAAAAACCGAAGTCTTCCCCCCACCCGAGAGAGTGGGGGCGCCCCTTCATGAATCTGATTTGATGACTGGTTTAGCCGGCTTGCGAGACCAGGGTCTCTTGTTTGCCGCGGCTTGACCCTGTGGGCGGCCATTAACCGCTGGACGCCCGGGAGGCCGTCGATACTGACGAGAAGTCGAAGGGGCTGAGCCTACAATGGCCTGTCGTTTAAACGTGGGCCCACACGGTCTTTTCTTGACCGGTAAGGAAGTACTTTTCCCACTTGATATGGTGTGGATATATTTATCTAGGTCTTCCCCGAATAGTCTTCCCCCATGAAAGGGAAACCCTGCTAAAAGCTTTTTGCAGGGTGCCTCTGCTGACCAGTTCTTTAGCCACAAAAGACGACGCATGTGAACCATCAGTAGAGATGAACGGAATGCCTGTTGGATGGAGTCCTTAATAGCATCTACTGCAAAGCAGAGAGCCCTAGGGAATTCTGCTAATTCATGAGTATGCTGAGCCGGCATGTCCTTTAATATATGTTTTGCCTGATCCTTCAAGGCCTGACAGACACCAATGGCTGCTACTGCTGGCTGAACCATGGCACCTACTGAGGTGAAAGCGGCTTTCAGTAGGGTCTCGAAATTCTTGTCGACCGGATCCTTGAACATCTGGACATTTTCAACCGGACAGGTCAGGGATTTATTCACGCAGGAAATGGCCGCGTCCACTGTGGGGAGTGCCCATTTCTTTAAATATTCCTCTTCCATAGGGTAGAGAATAGAGAATCTTTTAGGAGGGACAAAGATTCTATCAGGTCGAGCCCAATCCTGGTAAATCACGCTCCGCAGAAGGGGGTGCATTGGAAAAGACGCACAAGTTAATGGAGCCTTTAAAGAACCCAATGAGGATACCTCCGGGGCTACTAGTTCTGGCACTGGAAGTTTAAAGGCAGTGCGAACCATATCTGTCAAAGACTGGATCCACAGGCTCTGCGCTTGAGAGGCCGAGAAATATTCATCTATAGTGGAATCTTCCCTGTCTGAACCGTCGGGACTTGGGTCTGCCTGATCCCCTTGTGGGTCCCGTTCCTCTGAAGAGGAGACCTCCGCATCTGAAAACCCCACACTGGGTGAGGGGGATCTAGCCTGCTTGCTACTTGGCCAAGGACGGGCAAACAACGCAGTTAACTTTTTCTCTAGCTCACTCATGGTGGCTGCTAGCATTTCTTCCGTCACGTAAACGGGAATGGGTGGATCGGGGGCCGCCTCTGCCCCCAGCACCCCCAATGGCTCTTGTACTATGCCACTCGGTGTTCTAACTGGCGAGGGTGGGGCCGTTGAAGCCTGGCCCAAATCCTCTGACCCCGATGGAGACCCCTTTTGTTTCTTGGCACCTTTAGCAGCCTTGGCTGGTCCAGATCCCTTTGGAGCCATTGTACAACCTTGAGTCACCCCTATAGCCAACACCTGACTGTTGCAGCTAGGAGTAACCAATATGAGGACAGGTATGAGGAAAATGAAAAAAAACTAGTTTTTTTTTTCCCAAAATAATTTTTTTTTTTTTTACCCGCCTGGGAGGTGGCAATACTGAGGAAACCTGTGAGTATTGACACACCAATGCCCGTTAGCCGGAGTCCAAGGTAAACTCAGATACTGCTGGATCTAAGGCTGAGTCCCTTTAAGCAAAAAAACTTCCTTTTTTATTTCATTTTTTCTGGTCAATAGTGGACCTAAGTCCTAGACCTGAAGATCCACAAAACCGCCACTAGGTGTCCCTGTGTGGCCAAAAGACCCAGCTGCACGCTCTGTATCCTTTCTTCCTCTGCCTCCAGGAGGGAAAGACCAGCCAGAGAAAAAGTTTTCTCTTTAAACAGACCCTGACGCTGCTGGCCCGCCCCCCCGACGCTATAAAAGGCGGCGTGCACGCGCGCACGCGCGCGCACCCCCCCCCCCACGCTGAAACCACATGGAGGAAGCAGAGCAGAGGAACAACATGGACCAGCGCTAGGCAGCACCAACAGACACCAGGTAAGCACTAATCTTATTGTAGTGCACACACAGAGAGGAAGCTGTCCCCATGGGCTTCCTAAGAAACAGGAGTTTTTACCAGCAATTTCCTCTTTTAAAACATGTGGGGTTGCAGTATCAATGCTAACAGGCAGACCTGGGGTGAGTAGCAAATATATATCTTACACAAGTATACATATATCTACATGTTATCTGGGTAAAACATTAGTATCCCATCCTGCCCATACAGACATAGTGGAGATAGTGGCTGATGCACAAGCATACTGTTAGCCAACCCAGAACCCCCAGGGGGATACCTACTGTCGAACCAAGTCCCGCAGGTTCCCTCTTACCTGCTCCACGCCGCAGGGTATTGCAAATTGCAAGAGGCCCAATCTTCCCCCATCTCCGTGGGTATTGTCTCGGACCTTCAGGGACCGGGGTCCTGTGTTTAAGGAACCCACACCCCTGGACCTATATAGCATCCTGGCATCAGTAGCGTTTAGTCCTGGAAGAGACCAAGGCACTGGAGCCCAGAATCCAGCCCTCCAAGGAGAGGCATTATAGGCAACACCCCACTCCAGCAGGGCCCGGGTACCGTACACCTTGGCTTTGAAGCACTTCGGACGGATCCGGCTAGCTATCCTGGGTCCCGAGACCTCCGAGGGACAGCTAGACGTGACCAACACCTAAGACACTGGCGAAAAAACTGAAGCACTCTCAGTGGGAGGGGGTTATATAGGGAGGAACTTCCTGTGAAGTTGATTACACCAGTGTCCACACCTGAAGGTACCCATATGTAATGGCTATGCGCTCTGTGTCCCGTGATGTACGATAAAGAAAAACTGCTCTAGCAGCAAGAAAAGGGTATTTTTTTTATAAAACATACTTGTGTTGGAGGAAGGCAAGCTTATTGTAAAAAGGTAACAGTCAGAATCAAAGAAAGTGAACTCTAGATTTCTGAAATGACACCTTACCTAGCATCGGTAACCATGTCTGAAATGAAAATACTGACTTCTCTTGTTCTCTTGGGAAGGTACAGTCTACAGAAATGCAGTGACAGCTAATGCGTTTTTGGGGGGGGGGCGGGTTGGGTTGAAGGGAAAACAGTCCACCTGCCCCCAGTCAGCATACTAAACCCCCCCCCCCCCCCAGTCAGCCGGGAGCCCGCGCCTACCCCATCTCGTGCTTCAGGCAGGGGCGGCGTCTCTCCTGGCTGCAAGTGGCTCCCCTGCATCTATTTCCTCCTCCACCTGATGGCCAATCCAATTGGATCTCCTTTCAGCCAATCGGGCGACGGCTCTCATGACCCGTTTCTTTATTAGTCAGGAGGAGAATCAGTGTTACAGTAGTGAATATTCATTCGCTATTGTCACACAACTGGGTGGGCTTCAGGGGCAGTGCTCTATGCCCCGAGTCCACCCTTTTTTTAAGCCCATTAGAACCCCTGGCTCTAATCACTTGCATAAAAATAAAAAAAAAGCCCACAAGGGAATCCATGCGTCTGATGCCCTACATGTAGATCAAATTGATTGGGGGCGGCGCCCATGCGCCCCTAATGGATGGGCGGCCACTGTAGTGATGTCATTCTTAACCAGACTTTGCAAGGAAATCAACTCATTGCCCTACAGGCAGCTCCCATATATTAAAGTGGATGTAAACCCAAACATATTTTTTTTGACACAATGAAGAGTATAAGGTTTCCTATAATCTGTGCCCAGTCTTGCCACACAGAGTTCATTCAGATCTGATCAATCCTGTCTAAATAAAGTCTGTTTCTCTATCCTTGCTTTGAGTGACAGGTTATTTACATATCTAGCTTGGACAAGTTTATCATATGTTATGTTTATCATAATATGAGGTGATCCAAAGTATAAAAAGTGAGAAATCCACCCTTCCCCCACATAACACATCCTGGATATATACAATGAACTATGGATCACCTCACGTTATGATAAACATAAGATAAACATGTCCAAGCTAGATATGTAAATAACCTGTCACTCAAAGCAAGAGAGAAACAGACTTTTTATTTAGACAGGTTTTTATCTGGAAGTCTATTCATTTTCACTGAACAATAAAAGAGGATTGATCAGAGCTGGATTAAGTCTGTGTGGCAAGACTGGGCACAGATGATAGGAAATCTTATACTCTACATCAGGGGTCTCCAAACATTCTAAACAAAGGGCTGGTTTATTGTCCTTCAGACTCTTGGAGGGCCAGACTTTGGCCAGCGGGAGTGGAAATTTTCCTGGCATCATTGCTAGTAAACATCTGGTAATAGGGGGAGGAATAGTGCCCCATTGCTGGTATCATAGGAAGGAATAGTGCTCTATTAGTTGTGTCAGTAGTAGAAATGGTGCTCCATTGTCGGTGTCAAACGGCAGAATAGTGTCTCGTATCAGTGAGAGGGATAGTGCCCCAAGGACCAGATAAAGGCAAGCAAAGGCCTGCATCCGGCCCTCGGGCCGCTGTTTGGAGACCACTGCTCTACATTGTGACAGCCTAAAATGAATGTCTGCAAGGTAGACAGACAGAAGAGTGTAATGATTTTGTTAACAAACGAGTAAATACCTATTAAATTCCTTCATCTATATCACCTCCGGTGTTCTACTTTCTGTTCTCTCATTCACTTCCTGGTTTGCATCATTTGTTCATGTAAGAACTACATTTCCCAGTATGAATTGTGGCACGCCCAGTATTTCACACCTCCTTGAAGTCTCTAACACGTAGAGAGCGTCCTGCTACACAGATGTAGTTCCCAGGAGGGGGCGAGCACATTACTGACCACTGCAGTAAAGTCTCCCTTCACGGTGGTCAGTAAAATCAGACAAGCAGGAAGTGAACAGAACAGAGAAGAAATAGAGCAACTTCTGAGCAAAAACGAACAATGAGGAAGTGAAAAGAGGAATGTCTGCAGGTAAAAGATGCTTATTATGAAAAACATTTTTTTTTTCCCCTTTACAACCCCTTTAATTCTAATATAGGGCTGCAACTAACGATTATTTTCATAATCGATTAGTTGGCCGATTATTGTTTCGATTAATCGATTAATCTCATAATAGCATTACAAAAAAAAATATTGCATTTTTAATTATTTTTTGGGCCAATTTGTTGTTGGGCAGATTAAGAAACAAATTGGCGCAAAAACACATTACATGCTTTTCTTTTTCAAGCTTCTGCATTGAAGTATATTGAACCAAAAAAAAAAAAATAGCACTGTTTTGCGTTAAAAAGTCCTTGCACTTTCCAAATACGCATGGATGTGAACGTGTCCCATCGGAAAACATGTAAATGAACTGTAGTGTGTTTTTGCAAAAATCGCCAAAAAACAGAGGTGTGACCCCGGACTGAGATGTTTAGTAACATAATGGGGTTAAAAAAAAAAAAAAAGTACAAAAAGAGCAAATAACCGCTACTGTAAGGTGTTCATTTCTTTACTGTGGGACAGTGAAAGTAATATTTACAGTAGCAATTTGCTTTTTTGTACTATAAAGGGCTAATTTTAGTCCCATTATTTTACTGGCCGATTAATCGATTATGAAAATTGTAATCGATTAATTTCATAATCGATTAGTTGTCGATTAATCGATTAGTTGTTTCAGCTCTATTCTAATACGTTCACTTTAAAGTGGTGTTGAATCTACAATCTGCTTTAAGCCACAGGAATGTTAGTCATTCATCGCTGTGGTGGAACAAAAATAAAAATAAAAAATCATAATGGTTTGAAGAAAAATTATCACATCTATTTACTGAACAGACTATTTTGCCCTTTTAAATCAGACATTCAGATTAGGCAGATTGAAATCTGTATGTGTCAACTTAAACTTTGGGATTTGGAAGGGCTTTCAATCAGATGTACAGCACATCCTTCCAGAGCCATTATATCTACAGCTAATGAACATGAAAGGCTATAAATGAGCTCTCATGGGACGAAATCTTTGCTGCCATCTCCCCTGTGATTCCCATAGCAAGCTCATCAGACACCTAATACTCTGGATTTGTAAAGCAAAAATACACTGACCTCACCTCCGGAAACCAAAAAAGTCAGATCAGTAGGTAATTGGTTTAGATCAAAACTGAACACTAGGCACACATATTAGGTGCTGTATTACCTACCAAAGAATTTGGATCTCAAGCTATCCAGTCCTGCAATTAGCTCCACAAGCAACACAGCTCGTTCCCACAGCACAGAAATGCCGGTGACCTGTCTTTTCTCTGCTGCCTTAAAAACAGCCATGTCATCTCCAGTGGTCTCAAAGTACCGGCCCGCGGACCGGTTAAAAATGGCCCGCAGGGAGGGCGGGTACCGCAGAAGTGGGGGGGGAGTAGATTTCCTTCACATGCAGAGTAGCGCAGGAAGCGTCTCTGTCATAAGTTCACTTCTCTGTCTCACGCTGCGGCTGCTCCCCGCCCACCTGAAATCGCAAACAGTACTATAAAAACTACTTTTTGAAATCGGTGCAGCACTGCAGATGCGGCGTCACAGTGATTAGGATGGTGCCATTGCGGGCAAATGCCACCGATTTGACATGTCAAATCGCATCAGTGTGAACAAGGGCTTAGGGAAAAGGGTGTGTGGGTGACACAGTTTCAAACAGCTGAATGCATAGCTTGAGCTTTAGTTATCCAGAATAGGAGACGTGAAAAGGAGCCTAGAGTGCTTCTTGCTTGCTTGGAATTCATATTTAACATTATACACGACTTCATAATCACCCAAGCAAAACACTAATTTTTTAAATGCTATTCAAATTCTCAGTCCAGAACACAATCTATAAAACGTGTTTCCTTTGAAATCCAGAAGGTATAAATGACTATCTATGCATCAGAGGCAAGCCTTCTTTCTCACCTAGGGGGAAGTATCGAGGATTGCTGACATAAATCTTGCCAAGTGCTGTTAACTTCAAGTTTAATGATTGCATCCGATCCACAGCGCTCATAGCAACACTGTCACTTAATTCTGAAAGGGGAAAAAAAATAAAAAATTCTTGTTAAAGCGGAGCAAATAAATCTTTTTAATACACAAGAGACTGACTGGGGTTGATTTACCAAAACTGGAGAGTGCAAAATCAGCTTCTAACTTCATCTTCTTTAATTTAAAGCATTAGTTAACCCTCCCAAAAACAAAGGAGGATCCTTCCTGTCCCAAGTTTAAAGCATGAACAGCGCAGTCCTTGAGCTGTGTAATTTGCCCCCCTGTATCATCTGAAATACCTGCCTGATCCTGCCAGGCTATACCCTCCCCCCTGTAAACTGACCACGGTATATCATGACTGCTGAGCCCTGACACTTTGGTCAGTTCACGTGCCTCCGTCATCCACAGCTCTCAGATCCTCATCTCCCCCTTCCCTGCCTGTCAGCTTGTGACAGTGCCCGCCCCACCTCCTCCTGCTGCTGCTGGAATAACATGTACATTTATATACTATTAGCGCCATCTCTTAATGCAGTGTGCCCATGTGAGATATACATAGCAGTATATGCACCTTATTTTTGAGCGCCAATCATCACTAACGGCTCTCTCCTCCTGACATCAGTGGGGGAATCTCAGCCCTGCCCACTACAGCTGTCAGATGGGGAAAGGAGAGCCAGCGGGGCACGTGGGCACCGGTTGGTGCAAATTTGGCCCCTAATATTCTTTAATGACCAATGTACATTAAAATCGGCATTAGTTATAATGAAACCACTTCCACACCAGACTGCAGAGTATGCCGACAAAAGATCAGAAAGCAGCCTACACATATTCCACAGCTGAACGCAGTACTCATACCTCTTTCAACGATTTCCTGCCACAAATTCTGCACCAGTATGGGGTCTGAATGGCCAGCACAGTGAATGATTCCCAGCTTACACTCCGATAGTTTGAATGGATCTGCAAATTCTCCATACAACTGGAGATGTAAAAAGGAAAAAAAAAAAACAGATTGCATGATTAGGTCATATAAATGGTAAAAGGGTAGAACGACAATGATACTATTTAAAAAGCATCTAAGAGGGTTTAGCAATTCAGCCCTGTTCTGCTTTTCACTATCATTCTGGGAAAATCTACAGGGAACCTGTCAGAATAGAGAAAGTGGGGCTGTCATTGTTGGCTCATTTCTGAAGGTAGCCATGTGGTTATGATACTAAATCTTGCTTCACCACCTTAACCACTTGCTTATTGGGCACTTAAACCCCCTTCCTGTCCAGGCCAATTTTCAACGCCATCACTCTTTGAACAATTGCGTGGTCATGCAACACTGTACCAAAATGTACAAATTACATTTTTTCAATTTTTTTCCCACAAATGAAGCTTTCTTTTGGTGGTATTTAATCACTGCTGGTTTTTACAAGAATTTTTGAAAAAATGGTTATATTTGTTAGACAATCTGGAAAACAAGCAATTTTTCTCCTTCATTAATGTGTGCTGATGAGGCTGCACTGATAGGTGGCACTGATGGGCACATATACTCGGGTGATGTCTCACCTTTTTCGGGACTGCTGTCCTTACACAAGCTGGTGATGGGCTTTTTTCTGCTCACGCTGTGAGCGTGAGCAGAAAAAAAAAAAAAAGCTGATTACCGATCTTTTGTTTAAGTCATGTGATCAGCTGTCATTGGGCCAACAAGCTGATCATGTAGTAAGGAGCCAGGATGATCCCCTTACTCTGATTTGTGATCACCAGAGTCTCATTTACTCTGCTCACAGAGCGCACCACGCAGCCAGCTCATGCATGGAAGGACATACACGGCTCCTGGCAATTAAGGCCCGCACCGTAGTAGCCGTCATTCGGCTATAGTGTGGGCGCAAAGCAGTTAAGTCACTTGCCTCAAGCCAGCCAAGTATTGGAACATTTGCTACATACATGTTCCAGGTTTGGGAAGAAGGCAAGGTTACACTTTTTAGTTGTTTATGACCTTTAAAAGGACAAATACACCCTCAGGAATCTCAGTTCTCTTAACTAATCCTTCAACTGCAAACCTCCTAGTAAAATACATAACTGTCTCCATTCCAATGTTATCTCCTCTGCTGACCCTGCCTGCTGCTGCACAGCTTTGGCAACCAAACTGTTTCTTGACAAGTCCTCTCTGTGTTGTACATGCGCACTGTGGCCCTCTTTTCTTTGAATGAACCACAGACATGATGACCCCTGGCCTCCAGTGGAGTACACCTCATTCACAGGAATGACTGGGGCCACACCTTGAGCATGCAGTGATAGGACATGGTGGGGCCAGTTTTGCTGCAAAGACTGTTGTGCTGGGCAAGGCCACACAGAGAATACCACTGGAACAGGGAAGAAGGCAAGCATGTTAAAAGATGTGGTGCGTTCATGGAGTAAGGGGATTTATTTAAAGGACAACACAAAGCTGTCCTTAAACCCCTTCACGGCCGATCATATGCAAATATGTGGCCCCAATGGACTGGGCTTTTTTCTGTAGGGCCTCATATTTGCTTCTGTCCCTTTGTGCTGGGAGTGTTTTACACGCCGCACTCCCAGCAAAGAGACTGGGGTCTCACAGAGAGTCCTGGGCCTGTTCCAAAGATCGGGACACCCGATCGCTGCGTTAGCCTCCGATTGGTTATCAAAGTGATTAGTCACTGAAGCCTGTCCCCCCCCACTGTCTTCTGTATCTGTGAATTGACGAGGCAGATAAAAAAAAAAAAATATTCTATCCCTGCAAGAACAGAGTAAGATACATTGTAGAAAAAATATAGCTACAAACAACAAAAAATACATACATAAATCAAGGTTTGATCCAGGCCAGCCCCAGGGTTACTGTTTGGGTCAAGGTCAGGGCAAGTATTTTTTGCACAGTATATTTTTAAATTATTATCAGTGTCTGGGGCAGGAGAATTTGTTTGGGGTTGCTTTTTGGTGGCAGCTTATGGTAGTAGCAAGAAACGTACAGAGACATGTAACTATATTGGGCCAGGTTTCCTTATACAATAAAAAAACAAAAAAAAAAAAAAAAAAAAAAGATTAACTACTCCCATCTTATTTATAGAAAAAGAAAACAAAAATAGAACAAAAAAACATACCTTTGTAACATCCATTAGTCCTGAATCCAGCTGAACCACAGCATCTTGAACAGAAGGATGATCTGAATATCTCCTGATTAACGTATCCTGGATCTGAAGTTGTATTCTAGCAACCTGATATCAAACAAATAGTCTGTAATATAATGCCAATATAAAGCTTACAAGACACACAGAAATGTTAACACAGACAAAATGAGACACATGGGATCTGCCGGAGATACTGGAGCATCTTTGGATCAGTAATTTGCTGGAATGGCGATGTTACTCCAGATCTCAAGAGGGTGGGGGATCAGAGATTTATAAATAGTTAAAAAAATTGTACAACCCCCCACTTTTCAATACTGGATGCTTAATAGATCTAAATAAGAATCCATATAATCCACACGTGTCCTCATCTTAACACTAAATGCTCAGTTTAGAGAGGTTTACACAAAAATCCTAAACATGTAAATACTCAAACGATCAGAGGCACGAATGAGATATAACACAATTGGAAAGTCTTCATTCACTAAAAAACTGACTGCAAAGCTAGTGACAATGTTCATATACTTCAGCATAACCTTGGTGGACACATTGAGGTGGATTTACTAAAGCAAATAGAGACAGTGCAGTTGCACTCAGTTGGTGTGATGGCACATTGAATGCCTTCAGTTGGCTTTGGCCCAATGTGTTCCTGTGCCTTGTGGGCTCCTTCCAGGCAGACCTGCCCTTAACTTTATCCACTGCTATATGTGCTCCAACTTGGAGACTCTAAAAACTATAGTGTTGGTACCGCAGTATACAGAGGAGCCTTTACGTGAGCACTGCGGCTTCCACATATATTTGCAAATGTGTGCAACTAAACCCTCCGATTGTAACGTGAATAGTTAGACAGGGTAAATTTGGTTTGTTTGCAGGTCAGCTGGTACGTGTGCTTGAAAAATTAGTTTGTTTGCACGCATTTTCCTCAGAGCTTAGAGTCGGTTCACACTGGGGCGACACGACTTCCAGCACGACTTTCAGAAGCAACTTCAACACGACTTGAGTATGAACCACAGGGCGATCTGGGGAGATTTACAACACGACTTGAAGTCCTTTTCAGGTCAGGAGACATTCCAGTGGCCAATAAAACAACAATCAGCTCTGGGAGAGGGAGGGGTTTGCCTGAGAAATGTATGTTATCTTGCTGAAAGGTCGCTTCAATTAAAACAGTGATCAGACTTGGAAGCGACTTCCATTGAAATCAATGGGTACAAATCGCCTAGAAGTCTGATTGAAGTAGTACAGGAACCTCTTCTGAAGTCGGAGCGACATGAGTAGTGTGTATTAACACCACTCCCATTCACTTACATTGCTTTTCTGGACAGCACGACTTGAGACGACTTCAAGTCGGATCCCAAGTCGCCCCAGTGTGAACCGACTCCTTAATGTGGTAAAGCTCTGCTGATTGCTGCACGCACTCATGTTATCGGTTACACTGTGGTTGTATGTAATGACATGTATGCACCTTTTGTTATTAAAAAAATAAATAAAAAATTCCAGCTATGATATAGCGAAGGGCGGGGCGAATGTTGTACATGGTGCTTATTCCAGTAATAATAGTGTGGTTGTATTATGCTCCTTGTTTTTGTACAACTGTCAATGTACTGAACGCCATAAGGTCGCAAAAATTGAATTTTTTTTCAAAATAGTCGCTCTATTTTTGTCTATAGCGCAAAAAATAAAAACCGCAGAGATGATCAAATACCACCAAAAGAAAGCTCTATTTGTGGGAGAAAAAAAAAAAAAAGACGCCAATTTTGTTTGGGAGCCACGTCACACGGCCGCGCAATTGTCAGTTAACCACTTAAGACCCGGACCAATACGCTGGCAAATGACCCAAGGGGTTTTTGCGATTCGGCACTGCGTCGCTTTAACAGACAATTGCGCGGTCGTGCGACGTGGCTCCCAAACAAAATTTGCGTCCTTTTTTTCCCACAAATAGAGCTTTCTTTTGGTGGTATTTGATCGCCTCTGCGATTTTTATTTTTTGCGCTATATACAAAAATAGAGCGACATTTTTGAAAAAAAAACAATATTTTTTAGTTTTTGTTATAATAAAAAACCAATAAACTAAATTTTAGTCAAACATTTAGGCCAAAATTTATTTAGCCACATGTCTTTAGTAAAAAAAAATCGCATTAAAAAAAAATTAGCTACCTAGCGGGAACAGCGACACTAATACAGCGATCAGAAAAATGATCGCTTAGTGACGCTGGCAATAGGGAGTGAAAGGGTTAACTAGGGCAGTGATCAAGGGGTTAAAACTTTATTGGGGGGGGTGGGGGGGGCTACCCTGACACTAACACTGAGTGACTGTCACACTGTCTGTCACACTGACACTAAATACAGTAATCATACATGTATGATTACTGCATTCAGTGACACTGTGACAGGGGGGAGGGGGGGGGCGATCGCGGGGGGTTAAATGTGATTTTGTGTGTAGTGTAGTGTAGTGTTAGTGCAGACTTACTTGTAGTGTGGTGATCTCTCCTCAGCGGCGCTTGAAACAAACGCCGAGGGAGAGATCACGTCGCTTCCTCCTTCCTGTGTTTACACAGGAGGAGGAAGTGACAGGTCAGGCGGGGCGCGCGCATTGGCTGGGAGCGATCCGGAGGGGGCGGATGAAAACGGATAGCCGCCCCCACTCGTCGGATCGCTCCTGCAGCCGCGCGGACCGCCGCATGTACGGGGGGGGGGTCCGATCGGACCCCCGATCCCCCCCAAGGCACCAACGTATATATACGTTGATGTGCCTGTCGGTGCCATTCTGCCGACGTAAATGTACATGCGGCGGTCCTTAAGTGGTTAAAGCGACGCAGTGCCGAATCGCAAAAAGTGCTCTGGTCATTGGGCAGCAATATGGTCCGGGGGTTAAGTGGTTAATTCACAGTCACCCGGCCCGTGGACATTTTCGCAGCTGTCCTCTTCATTGGATGGGGCGAGCGGCCAGTATCACAGGGCTGGATGGGGACAGGAACTGCTGGAGTTTATTTTTCATTAAACAGCAGGTAGGTGATTGGTTGTCAGGCAATCCTTGCAACCAATCACTAGCCTTTTAATGTGAACAGTTAACTTCAGCAGTTCCAACCCCCATCCAGCTCTGCGATATCGATCCCTGCTGCTCTGCGTGCTGTACACCTGTGTAAGGTAGGGGAGTTCAACGTACACAGTGTGCGTTTGTGGGTGACAGAGGACACTGGGTGGGATGCAGGGCACAGAAAACACTACAGTGGGGAGGGGGGCAGAGAACACCACAATGGGGGGGGGGGGGGGGGTCGGATTGCAGGGGACAGAGAACACTACAGTGGGGGAGTCCAGGGGACAAAGGACACCAACAGTGTAGGGGGGGGGGGGGGTGCAGGGGTCAGATAACACTACAGCGGGAGAGGACACTACAATGTGGGGGGGTCCAGGGGACAGGAAACACTACAGTGGGAGGTTGCAGGGGGACAGAGAACACTACAGTGGGGGGAGGGGCAGTAAAAGCAGAATCCCCAGCTACATACTCCCTCAGGGTTAACTGGCTTTGTATTAGTGGAGCACCTTAAAGTGAGGTAAACATGTACTATGACAGGGCTCAAAATTTCAAGTCCTGAGCTACTAGCCAGGCCTCAAGAGTTACTCGCCACCAGTTGCCCCACCTAATTCATACACTGCCCTGAGCCTAATTGCACCCGTAAACACGCCCTCGTAGATTATCTCATGGAATTACACTGTTAAATGTTTTATGCAGAATCAAGTTACAAAATTAAATATTACCAACAACAACTTTAACAAATTGGGGCAGGGCACTGGGGGCAGACCAGAGGGACAGGGCACTGGGGGCAGACCAGAGGGACAGGGCACTGGGGGCAGACCAGAGGGACAGGGCACTGGGGGCAGACCAGAGGGACAGGGCACTGGGGGCAGACCAGAGGGACAGGGCACTGGGGGCAGACCAGAGGGACAGGGCACTAGAACTGGGTCTCTTCCCCTTGCTGTCTCCTCTGCAATTCCCATTCATCCTCTCTCTCTCTCCCTCTCCTATTCATCTCATCAGGAGCCTGTGTGTGCGGCTCCATGCTTGCATGTCCCCACTTCACCCTTTTATTCAGGGTGGCAGTGAGGAGAGGAGCTACAGCACAGCGCAAGGGAGTACAATCCAGCGCTGAGATCCACACAACTGCACAGCCATTGACACCATAGCACAGCGCACACTGACACAGCACACATTGAGACCAGTCTGTTCACAGTGCTCAGGCTGAACTGTCAGACACTTACATAGAGCACAAGGAGAAGAAAACTACACAAACTGGAAGGCTGCCACTCATGTCAGGGCAACTTTCAGTGAGCGCTGCACCGAAGTGGTCATTTTCGCAATCCTCCACCTCACTCATTACTTTCTGCTCTCCAGCTACATTGGTCTGGGGGAGGAGGGCATGCTCAGAGAGGTCATACTGTTAGGTCCCATGGCTTAATGAGAATTGTAAGAAGAGCACCTGTGTACTGCTCTGCCTGTGCGTGGCTCACCAGACTACTTTTCCTGAGCATGCACCTTTCTTCTTCAGGCCACCAATCTCATCGGGACTCTAAGTGTAGGCACAGATTGGAGGGAGATTGGTCATGCAGCCCTGTCATCACTCGCCCCCAGCTTAAATCCACTTGCCAAATGCTAGTAGGCGAGTGGAAATTTTGAGGGCTGTACTATGATTACTGTGTTAGGATTTTTATTATCTTTATTAGCGGGTGAATGCGTCCCTCCATGCATTTACATACATTGAATTCAGCCCTTAAAGTGGAGGTTCACCCTAATATTTCACTCTCTATGAGCACTACTGTCTCCCAGTGACCATTACAAATCGGTGGTATTTTTTTTTATTTTTATAAAGGCTTACCTTTATATTTTCTCCAATGTGGCCTGTCAATCAACTCTCCCCGCGGATGAATGGGCGTCCCTATCTTTACCGATATTACCGCGGTCACGTGACCCGGCAAGTGTCTTTATGGTCAACGGGGCGGGTCATATTGACGCCGGCCGTTGCCATGGTAACTGTGAAGTGTTGACGGCGCCGCTCGCCGTCAACACAGCACAGCAAAGGACATGCGCGGGATACAGCGGTGCATGCTGGGACGCCAGCATTCACCGCCGTATCCCGGAAATGATTAGTGCTGGGCTTCAACGTGCCCAGCGTGCCATGAAGCAAGATGAAAACTGCCTGAACACTGAAATCAAACATATCGTTTGGCAGTATAATCGCATCCTGGGGGCCAATACATTAGGACACACGGGCTGCTAATTAACAGAGATAAGAGGAGCATAAAACGAAAATCGATTGAAACACCGCTTTAAGTGGAAAAAGGTTGCCGACCCCTGTACTAAGCTCTGGGGAAAATGAGTGCAACTGGACAATGAGTCGACTAGCTGGTTGCTAATAATTTGTGACTCTCTGCATTGAGAAAAATTGTGGAAGTTCTGACAGGTTTACGTTGATTTATTTCTATGTTAGATATTGGCACAGAATAATAAAATCCTATATATGCATTTTATTTATAAAAACATTACCTCCATTTTCTCTTCCAGCTCATGCAGGAACTCTCCATCAGAAGGTAGAGAAGACATTCCAGTAGAACTTTTGGCACTTAGGATGGCTCTAGACAGGTACTCAATCCTCAGCTTTAGTAAAATGTCTGTGCTGGAAGGAGACAAACATAACTATACTTTTACAAATATGTGTTGATATTCACAGTACAGTATAATAACCAATCCAATGAGTTTGTAAAAAAAAAAAAAAAAAAAAGAAAAAAGAGGATTTGGCATGTTCCCCACTGTCTTGTGGGCTTTAACCGTGTACAGCTATCTAACCACTTAAAGATGTTCTAAAGCTTAAACAATGTTTACCTTAATGCATTCCTTGCATTAAAAAGTTTGTTTATAAAAATTAAAAAAAATGGATCCTGCTCCTTGAAAGCATGTTATAGGACACAGTGCTTGTGCTGTGTCATTTGGCCCCCTGTGACACCTGAAATACCTGGCTGATCCTGCCAGTTTCTCCCCACCCCTCTGTAAACTGATCACGGTGCATCATGGCTGCTGACCCCCGACACAGTGGTCAGTTTACATGCCTCTGTCATCTGCAGCCTCTCTGCTCCTGTGTCCTCCTCCCCCTCGATGCCCGTTTGCTATTGACAGTGCCACCCCTCCCCCTCCAGCTGCTTGCATAACACTTAGCTGTATACACCATCAGCACTGTCCCCTCTGTGTGATTTATAGAAATAAATGCTGAAAATACCCAATTTCAAAACCAGAGATCCCAATGACATGACTGGCCAGCTTTCGCCTCCTCCCCTCCCGACTGTCATCAACAGGGGAATCTGAGCCCTCCCGCTGCATCTGTCAGAGGAGGAAAGGTCAGAGCTGGCCAGTCATGTGATCGCAATCTCAGCTCTGAAATTAGGTATTTGCATGATGTCAATCAAAGCCAGTGACGAGGGAACGGAACCCGAGTCTCGCTGTCTGTGCCAATGGACGCAGCAGCAGGGCTCAAGAGCGAGCAACCATGCACAAGTGCCCCCTTGAGAAGCAGCTTTCCGTTGGGGCACTGGACAGAGAGGAGGCAGGAGAGCTGTCGTAGAGGTTCGGGGCACTCTATGCAATTCCATTGCACAGAACAGGTTAGTATAGAAAGGTTTGTTGTTAAATTTCCATTACAATCACTTTAAGCTGCAAAGTAAACTAGGCTATTTTCCAGATGGGCTTCAGCTACTGGCAATTATCAGTACCTCAATGACATTAGGAATATCGCTCTATAACCTTTCTAGCGTCTCAGCTGGCCACTTTGCTCACGCCTAACACAATACATGTGAAAACATCTACTCAGTATTCTTTCAAGACTATCGCTTTAACCGTAGAAGAGATAAAACATGTCCGGCCCCCCTGCCAGACAAAGCTGTGCTGCACAAGGGAATTGGACATACAGATGTTAAACCAGGAGTACTATTAACCAAGATGTTTTAATCTGCTTTGACAAAGAGCAAAAAAAAAAACAATAAGCAAGACAGCAATTTGAACTTGGATATAGCAATGTCTACCTGGGCATGTCAGCCAGCTTGGCCACAACTCTTGCTGCACTGCTGAAATTGCGGTTCTTCTCATAGTATCGCCACTGAAGATCCATATAGCGCACTTTGTTTTGATCAAGCTTGGCCATGCGCACAAGATGAGGCTCCAAAAATGGAGAGTTCAGCTGTAGAACATAACAAATCAGAAACATTTCTGATATTTACACAAGGTGAGGTTCCCACAGAAAAACAAAACATAATCCAACCAAAATGAGTGCAAGAAAGAACAATGGTCAGACAAAAGCAATTCTCACCTCGAGCAGTTTGTCTGTAAGATCTGCCTGTATCAGCCAATTAAACAGAGCAATGTTGAAAAGTTCGTCTGTTGAGCGTTGAGCCAATTTCAGCATTTGTTCAAACTAAAATGAAATAAGGTTATACAATCTTGTGATTTTAGATTACTGGATACAAAAAATATTTCAACATTGAACCTCTGCCTAACCACTTGCTGACCGACTTATAAATATAAATGTCCCGTCAACAAGTGGTTATTACGAGATCATGGCTGTAGCTACAGCCATTTTTTTTAGCCTGTTTAACGGCTTTACAGCCAATCACTTTTACAGTGTCGGGTAGAGACCCTTCCCCTTCAGTCATTCGGGAACAGGAGAGCCAAGGACCACACTAAGCTGCCTGGACAGCTTCCCACGGAGGAAATGGAGCATCTGTTCCCAATCTCCTCTGATGAATGAACCCACAAGCGACAATGATTTAGTCGCTTTCTTTTAGGACTAGTTGGCTACAGCTAACCAAGCACGATCTGTGCTTAGTTTGTTGCTTTGGAGGGCAAGGGAGACATCCAACAGACCCCTGATGTCTTCATAAAGAGGATCAGGTACTGACCAAAACCATCACATAGGAGCGTGATAGTCCATTTGCGATAACAAAAAAGTTAAAAACCAAAGCAAAAATATTACATTTAAATAAATAAAAGCACCCTGCCCCACCAATACACAAATGCAAAAACACATACATAGGTCTGGCACGCTGACGTAGACCATGATTTTACTAATCGCTGTGAACATCAGAGCGAGAGCAATAAATCTAGGGCCATAATTCAATTACCTCTACACTGATAACCTGCAAAGGCTTGTAAAACGTCAGTTTTTTTCACAAGCGTGTGCAATTTTAAAACTTAACATATTTGGTATCCATTTACTTGATGCAACATCTTCTTTAATATTTTATATTGTGTGTGTGTGTGTGTGTGCACACCAAAATTTTAGCACATTTTTTTCTGAACATCTGCATATGATGATAGGACAGCTGCACAAATATTGTGCGACATGAAAAAATACACCGCCCATTGTATTTTCCAGGGCTTCCGTTTTCAGAAAATATATAATATTTTGGTGGCTACAAATAATTTTCTAGTAACAACAGATACTGATTTTAACCTGTGTGGAAAACATAAAAATTGGCAGTGGTAAATAAATGTACACACGCAATGACACACAAGGGCTTGTGTAATTTGCTATTAAAAAGGATGTGCAGGACAAACCTCCATTATGCTACATTTGGCTGTTTTGTTGAGTGTACTACAAAACATCTCAATAGGACATGTATTGTAATAGGTCTATTAGGATACTTTGCACTGTACAGTACTTGGTGGCTCTGGCAGCCAAGAGTAAGTAGCCCACGTGTGTACAGAGCACTGCCTGATAATCAGGTATATGTATAATTCCACAGAGTGAACCACACAAAAGATGTCTTACGTGAAGTCCAGCCTCCTCATTACTGAGCATGTTGGGATCTGAAGACAGAACGGGGGGACCCGGCTTCTTGGGTACACTGGGAGACTGAGGTGCTGCTTTACTCTGGTTCACCAGTTCTTGAAGTGTGTCTGTGATACACTTGTAGCAGTTTAATCTGTAGAAAACAAACATGTTTTTTTAATATGTTCCGGTTATCAAGAGAAACCCAAGACAGTACAATAAAACGTTACCAAAGTTCTACTCTCAAGCGATACCAATATAAAGATACAGTATGTAGAAAGTAGGGGCATTGTACAAATAAACTGTGTTCCTAAACCTAAAAAAATTAAATGGTATTAAAAGGTTCAGCTTTGTTTTTTTAAACAAACATGTCATTACTTACCTGCTCTGTGCAAAGGTTTTGCACAGAGCAGCCCCGATCCTTTTCTTCTTGGGAACTCCCCCTTGTCCAGTGCCCCCCCAACAGCAAGCCGCTTGCTATAGGAGCACTGGTGAGTGCTTGCTCCAGAGTCTTGATCTATGCGTCCATAAGACACAGAGCCAGAGCCTTGGCCGGGCCCCACTTGCTCTCCTCATTGGGGCAGACACTGAACAAGAGGAGTGGACAGTGCTGGCGGGGTACCCAGGGGGGTTGTTCGGGGCAGCTCTGTGCAATACTACTAGACAGAGCAGGCAACTATAACATGTGTTCTTTTAATAATTAAATTAATTTAATAAGTAACTGTTAAATGAAAACGTGACAGAAGGGATCAATAGGTTTTATTGTGAATTTATATTCAAAGTGGTTGCCTTCTTTCACTCCCTTCATCAACATGCCACACATTTTTAAATGAACCTGGTTTTCATTATATGCCTTTAAACCCACTAATGTCATCACTGGGTCATCATAAAGGCTGTGCAGTTTAAGACAAGAAAACACAGTGAAGAACTCATGAAAAGAGAGGGAGGCAAGCAAGTTTTTTTTTTTACCAGGCAGGCTGCACTCAGGAGGGTGGGGTTTTACTTAAAGTAGAACGGTACAAATACTTGCTTTAGTTCCAACGGTCCACCATTGGGCCAACGTCTGTTAAGTCCCTTGGTGCAATCTCTTTCCCTGCTTCTTTTGGTTGCTGGTCTACGACACACTCTCTTGGACTGTCTGGAGCAGGATGACGTCGCCCCTGCACATATGCACAAGTGCAGTCATCCCAGCATTAAGATGGCGTGCCAGAATGAAAAGTGAGCTGTACATGTAGCTCAGTTTACCATCTGCAACACCAGGGCAACTACAGATGGAAAAGCCAAGATGGCAGTTTCCTTGTCTGTATAGAATAGGTGGGTTTAGTTTCGCTTCAACTACAAGTGAATATGTTCTAAAAAAAACAGGCAAAATGTTCTGGCCTAGACACAATAGACACCTTTCTTGATAGGCTTGTAAACCAGCTGCATCCTCTTCTGGCTCTCCATTCTTGTGGAAGTGCAGCCCAAGACCCTGGGGATCTTTCTTCTCAGCAGCAGTAAGACCGAGCTCCACAACGCCCTCATAGAAACGCACTGCAAAAGAGAAACAAAGCCTGATTTTCTTCCTTTATTGACAGCAGAGATACTGTAAGATGAACAGCATCTCCTACATTGGCATTAGTATGCCTATATTACTGAAAAAGTGCAGCTGGCTTTATGATTCAGAAAGACCTATGCCTGCAAAGTGCACACTTTCATGTATTAATGCACCAACATGTCATTGATCACTTTATATATGGTGGCAGCGACATGAAAATGCACAGTAAAGAAGTGAAAACCCCAAAACGGTACCACTACTGCACACTTACATGGTTGTAACCGTTCTTCGCTACAGATACAAATTATTAGTGACTGCCACATCGCTACACTCCTGCTGAAGGACATCATCATTACAAGCCGTGTCTGTATGAGGTTTGTCAGGTGATGTCTACATCAGATCAGTGAGTGGGGGTCAAGGTAGGTAGCAGTGGACTGTGCCTCAACGCTTAGCAGTGTTGACAGCATGTATTGGGAGAGGTGCGAAAATATATGGGGCGTGAGGGCTGGGACAACACCAACCCTGTTCTCTCCACATGGCCAAACATGACCCACCTCCAACCTTGCCTCTAGGGCTGCACAAATCCTGGTATTGGTGCCGATGGCAAGCATTTGTACAGTGGAACCTTGGATTACGAGCATAATCTGTTCACATATCAACTCGAGTTTCCCCATTGAAGTCAATGGAAACAAAAATAATTTGTTCCACATTGACTTCTATAGCATGCAATACCGCATGTGGCCAGAGGTGGGACTTAAATACTCGGAGACAGGAGTATTTTCAAATGTCATTGGCGCCCCGCACCTCTGGCCAAATGCGGAACTGTACATCACATCAACCAAGTCAGGAATTAAAAAAATATATAAATAATTGTTCGTATTGCGAAACGCACGTTAACTGCGTTTCTCGCAATCCGAGATTCCACTGTACTTGTAATCGTGCAAACGCTCCAATATCTAAAGCTGATACCTTTGTGGTGCGATTTGAGCCCATGTAAAACGTGGGTGGTGTGATCCCTATCCGAATCACATGCAGTTTCTTACACCCCTCTGGTGTAAACCCAGGCTTGTTAAAGTGACTACAGCCTGGGTTCAGGCAGGAGCGGTGCAGGACACCGCATGCGATCGGGACAAGAATTGCACTGGATTCCTGTTTAATTCACATGCGATTCTTTGCAGTGCGATTTGCAATCATTCGCTTTCTATGGGCTCAAATCGCACCATGCGTATTGGCGAGTAAAAGTATTGGTATTCATACTTGTTCTTAAACAGGTATCAGTGCATCCCTACTTGCTATGTATAGGGTGTACACGTACGTGTCCCAGGTTGCCAATTCCTTGAATAAAAAACACTGCAGAGGAACCTGTAGCTTCAAGTGAATTTACAAACTACTGCAACACAAACCTCTCGATAAAAACATACATGCAATTAGCATTTTGACAGGATTCTGAGAAAAGCCGATTCAGTATTTTCAGTCATTAGGTCTAGGCAAACTAATGCAGACCAATTTTAACACCCAATAGTCAATGTTTGTATGCTTAAGAGAAACTATACCTTGCCTATACTGGATGCAGACATTCACCAAATCAACCTGTTGACTGATCTTCTGGTATTCCCGTAATGACTCTCGCAGCATCCGCTCTTTGTCATGTTTGCTTTGTGCCTGGCGCGACCTTTGCAAAAGCTCATTTGCCTGATGTGTAAAAGAAAGCAATGGTCATTTCATGAAGACAATATGTAATTCCATCAATTAAAGTGCAAGGTGTTTTTTCACCTTAATGCATAGGATGCATTAAAGTGGAAGTAAAATCATTTTGTTAACTTTTACCTAAAAGGTAAGCCTATAATAAGGCTTACCTGCAAGTAAAATGAATATCTCCTAAACCTGTACGGTTTAGGAGATATTCCCCTCGCAATGAGCCGCTGACTGCAGCGGCGCACGGACACAGGGGATTCTCGGCTAAAGGCCAGGCAGCCGCCGGACCTTGCCGGAAAGAAGTCTACCGCGTGCATGCAGGAAAGTGACATCGCAGCTCCAGCCACTCACATCGCTGGAGCCGTGATACCCAAAAGACACGCCGAGGCAAAAGGACAGCTACCTCTGCGTGGACCGGGAGGGATACAGACGCCTCGTTCTAAGTACGTATTTCATAATGAGCTAGTATGCGGTACATACTAGCTCATTATGCTTTTTCCCTTACAGGTGTAATAAAAAAAAACGGTTTACTACCACTTTAACGTGAAAAAACACAAGGCTTTACAACCCCTTTAATTATATTGTAAGCACAAACAGAAGGAAGTGCGCACAGGCTCTGGTGCAAAACCTTTAATTTAACAAAAATTATGTATATAAAAACAATGCGCTCACAAAACATAAGTAGATTCAAGCATTCCATTCCATAGACAGACATCCCTCAGCATGAAGCTTCCTGCAATGGGCTCGCAGCATGTACTCCAGAAAATCAGATGTACACGTCAGCGCGCAGCTGCCAAGCTGCACACCAACCATGGGTGGTTGTCCTCAAAATCGACATCTTGTTTACACATATATCCATACATATATACTAAATATTGTGCGCTCTTCTTCTTGTATTTCCACAGTTCCCGCTGATTGGGAGAGCTGCAAAGTGGTGGGAACATTAGAGACCTAATCCCTCTTATGATGGGCTAAACAGTTGGACTACTTGGGACTTCCGTCTATAGGTTGACTTAGACCTAAGCGCCAGTACTGTAAATATTTTGGTTTCTTTAAATTATATGTAGTCAGCCACTACAGGAGGTACACATAAAAGTAGTTAAAAAAGGAAACAAAAGAGGTCACAAATAAAATGCAAGTGATGATGTTTAGTTGAATTCTACATTAACTCAGGTTGACCACAAAAGTAAAAACGCTTCTTGCAGCATTTGTTGAGGCTGATTTACTAAAAGGAGTTGAGAATAGTTACACAAATTACAGCTGTATTTACTTTGAAAACCTGGATTAAATGATTAAATAGGAATTAGTAGCAAAATTTAACAAAATCTTCACTTAAATTGACTGAAGATTCTCAGCGCCATTAGTAAATCATCCTAAATGTGTTTCTCTCTGTTAAGTTTCATTTACTGGTCTTGTACCTTGGAGCATACGGCATCATCAGGGCTGTACAGCATAGGGCACACTTCTTGCAGGTGAGAACTGATTCCATCCACAGCTGCATTGTCCCGGATGTAACAGTTGATTAGTGAAGCGATAAGAGCGCCTATTAATTCCTTGTCTCTGATTACAAGATCTTTAAAGGTGGTGATCTTCAGCTGCTCTTGTAGCTCCTGGCATTTGAAAAGAAGGTTAGTTATGGCATCTTGCAAAATAACTAGTTGGTATACAGGGTTTTATAAAACAAACGGTAAAACAATCCACTGACTAAATGCCCATTTAGGTGTGCTGTGTTGTGCCGTGTTGCCACACACGTTAACATCAGCTGGACAAAGGCAGCCTATTCATCTGGAATGGGCTGCCAAGGCACCTCAAACAGGACCCTATTTGGCAATGCATTGCATTACATTGCACAGTAGTGCATTACAATGAGCTGCAACACAGGTCTGCCACTTCAGTACAATGGGGTACCATTTAAAATAAATGGCACTGCAAAGCACCAATGCATGGTGTGGTAACATGCCCAGCTAGATCATGTTAACTACAGTAACGCAGAGGTACGAGGCCAGCATATCGAACCCCGAAACAAAACATGTAATATATTGTCCTATGGTGACAATGATCACCCCCTGTAGTTTATGTTTGGGGATGAGCACTAACCTTCTGTAGCTCTGCTGCTATATAGTTGAACTGATGCTCACAGAGCAGTTTCCAAAGTGCTAAGGCTTGACATGTCTTCCTGACCAACTGGTGGATCCCTTGGAGAGAAATCTTTTCTGCAAGCTGGGCTTCGCCTGAAAAAAATTATTAAAAAATCATGTGGTTAAGTCAACAACTACATCACCCAGAGAAAAGAAAGATCTAGTCAGACAGTAAAGGAGCATTTCATGGCACCATTAACTCTGCAATAGTTTTTGCCAGTATGTTGCCTGTTTGCAGTGCTGGGGTGAGGTCAACCAGTGCCCATGACAAAGATGAGCAACTACCACCCCTCCACTCCCCCCATGTGTGCTTACAATTCACACCTCACTCAGCACAGCGCCTTCTAGGAACTAATGCAGCTTCTTTCCCTCTCTGGTCCTGTGATACGTCACATGACAAGGGGAGAGACGAAGATGGGCAGTCTGCCCCACTACTGATTAGTGCCGTGCCGACACTGAGGTGTGGTCTCATCTGGCGCCCACTCTCTCCTGCCCACAGTAGGCTGCTATTGGTGAAAGCAGAATCCTCCCTCCAGCAGCTATAGAGGCCCCTGCTCCTTCTGACACTCCTCTCAGCAAGGGTGTCGTTAAATATGTGAAAGACACAGGGCACCTATGGGCACATTGAGTAGTGTAATGATGTAGCATGCAATGTGGTAGTTATGGCCAAGTTGCTGCAACAGAAGGGAGGTTAACAGGAGCATGGTTAAAAAAACCTGAGCCTACTCTTCTCTGGGTCAATAGAGTGTAACACAAAGTGCAGTGGACTGGAGCGCAGACTAGCACACTTATAAAGAATAAATTGTATTCAATACTCCCTAATTTCACTACAAAGGCAAGTAAAACAAACAAAACACTATAAAAAGTCTGTGATCATATGTCCTATAAGCTCTAGCTGCTGTATAAAAACAAAATTATATAGACTACAAGAAAAAATCCAAAAGTGCTTTAAAACTAAATAGTGATAACAATCTGGTTAAAAAACACACACACACACACACACACACACACACTAAAATTTAAATACCTTCTCGCCCAGCACTAAAGGCTTGTTCATACATGAGGTCATGGGTGGTAAAACTAGGTGGTTGAGCACAGTCATTTTAAAATGACAAAATTATCAACAATCACATGCACAGTGCTCAAATTGGCTTCTGTCCCGCCCACCGGCCCATCAGACCTGTACCGCAGAGACAGGGAAATGCTAAAAAACACCCTCAACTCTGCACTACAGGTTGTTAATGGGCTGGCAAACACAGAAGCTGGCAGCAGAAACATCAGGGCAACTCCCGTGCCCGTCAGTAAGGCGCAGGACAAAGCCAAATCTCCCAGTCAACATAGGCCCTCCTCAACACGGCGCCTGGGGCACGTTTCCCCTAGTCGTGGTCCTGCCTGTTGGCACAATAACAATGCGAAACAGCCTAAATAACCCCAACGCTGCCCGTCTCTCCTACAGTTTGCTGTATGGTTAGACACCTTTAAACAATGCTGACCCCCAAAGCATTTAACAGTAATATTACTTACTATGGTATTTCCTTTGCAGCTCCTGCTGGACTTGCTGAGAGCTACCCATATCGTGACGGCCAAGGCCAACCAGCCTCTGCTGGATGTTCACCGGAGTTCCAAAGCTTTAAAAAGTGTAATTTTTAGTTTCTTACAATACAAATTTTCTGACTTTGCCAATACATACATTCAACACCTCTGGCATCTTACCTTGGGTTGCCTAGGGAGCCTACAGCAAATTGTGAGTTTCTATCCAGAAATTCCAATAGACCTTTAAGCTCATAAAGAACAGATTCTAGAACTAGCGGGGAGACGCTGCTATCGATCTGCAGAAAAAAAAAAAAAAGATTGAGGAAATGTCTCTATTTGATGAAATCTTTTCTAACCATGAAAACATTTGAAGGTAGGCACACAGTTACAGGAAGTAATTTTTCCAACTAGCATTTCTGTGGCACGAGAAGATGCAATGTGCACGTACTGAGCCATATTTGGGGCACTTGGGGCGGGTTGTAATGTTAAAAATTATTTACGTGTGCACTGCCACTTACCTAGTGTTGGAAGGCAACATAGTTATTTTTTAATCAAAGATGTGTTTGAAATAAGAACTATGGAGTTTTCTTTCTGGTTTCAACCAGGTGTCTGTAATTTCAGGCAGAATGTAACCAGTTAAAATCAAAGCTTTCTAGCATATCAGATTCTGCATCTGAAAGTTAGCAAGTTTGACAAGGGCTTGGCTCAAGCCCACCTGGTGTGATATGTGCGAGAACAAGGGCTAGCCAACACTGAAGATGTCCCAGTGCTCATAGACATGATACATCGACAATGCTGCCCCTAGAGACCAATATAATATATTAAAAGACTACCTCTTGGCAATATCTTATTGGACAGGAGGCGAGTGGGTGTGGTTACGAGTGGGTGTGAATGAATTTGTAAAAAAGGACACACAGAAGAGAAACAGTCCCTTTTTCCTTTTGGATCCTGGCTTTTGCCATCTTGAGCCCAGCTCTCTAGATGTCTAGAGGACTGCGATAAGTATTTTTGATGTTCTGCCGTTATACTATTTGATGTTAGCATATTCCTATTTTCTTGGGAAATAAATAAGAGACCGTTTTACTAAGCAGTGTGTTTACTTTCATAACCTTATAACATTGTGCTTATCAGAGTCTTAATAGATTAGCCATTATAGGGTTAGACAAGTTAATACATATATGCAAAGAGATCGAGGGAATCCGTAACCACCTTTCGGAATAATAGATAGTTCATTATTTTATTGCATGATTTACTACGCCTGGCATGACATTCCCTACAAAAATGAGGAAGAGGGCCAATACCTTCAAAAATCAAGTTACTAGCAGGCGCATGCGCGGCAGCTCCTAAGATGGCCGCCGGCTTCTAGAGCTCCGCTCCACCACGGCCCTGTAATAGCCACCGGAGCTCTCAGGACGCCCCCCCAGCGCTCTCACCGGGTCCCACGAGTAGGGGAAGATCCCGGGAACAGGCGGATGTTACCGGCGCCGGTGAGGAGGAATCTATCGCGGCAGATGGCGGCTTCTCCCGGACCCCTCAGTTATGCCAAGATGGCGGCGGCGGCGCAGCAAGGCCTACATGCCGCGGGAGACGCAGGGGACTCTATTGCTGACCAGGATCTGGTCCTACCGCCATCACCAGGTACTGACTTCCCTTCCCTGCATCAGGCTGCCTCCCCAACCTCCACAGAATCCCTGTTGGGACGAATGAGCGCGGGGCCCCCCTCCACCCCCCTGCTGGATCCCCATACAGGCATGCTGCTGACTGTGAGTGAAACAGCAGAGTCCACTCCTATCCCCACTGACTTTCCTTCCATGATGGAGGCCTTTGCACAGATGCTCTCCAAGAGCTTGGCACTCAATGCAGCCCAAATCACTTCATCCATTCATGCAGACCTGCAGCAGATCGGATTGAGAATGGACACTATAGAGAAAAAGGCTGACCAGGCCGTAACACGCATTAACCAAAACACGGCCAGGCTACAAGATGTCCAGGATCAATTAGAGACTGCCTTTGCCAAGATCGATGACCTCGAGAATAGAACCAGACGCTATAATTTTAGGATAAGGGGGCTCCCCGAATCCGAAAAGGAGGTGCAGGCGGTTGTAAAATCCTTTATTAAAAATCTCATTCCTGATATAGCGGAACACCGCCTGGAGCGGGACAGGGCACACAGGGCCCTGCAACCCCCTCGCGCTGACGGACTCCCCAGAGATATTATAGTGAAACCACACTTTTATTCGGTGAAGGAGGAGGTGATGAGGAAATCCAGGTACTCCGAAAATCTTACGCTAAACGGTCATAGAATCCAAATTTTTGCTGATCTCTCCCCCTACACAGTGCAGAGACGGCGATCGCTTAAACCACTGCTGCACCTATTGATGGAGAGGGAAATCACATACAGATGGTCTTTTCCCCTACGGCTGAACTTCTCCTTCAAGAACAAACACTATGGCTTCTCATCCTTTTCTGAAGGGGAGCGACTGTTAGCGCATCTAGGGATCCTGCCCCAAGACCCCCCTCCTATGCAGACCGGCAGGAGCAACCCGGCTTCTACAAAGAGACCCTCGCCTGCAAGCCCTTTGCAGCACACCTGGCTCAAGCAAGGCTACAAGCGGTCCAAGGACAATCTACAGACCTGAAGAATCTCCCCCTTCTGTCCCTCTTTGGGCTCGATGACTTCTCACTTCCCATGATGCCCGGATTTGGGGGTACTCCACCCGCCGCCCCTTGCTGGGGATACCTGTTGCTGAAGACTTCCAGCGGACAGCACTTATAATATTGTCTCCTTTAATGTTCTCCTTTTGTTGCAGGTTGCCCGGCAGGGCCTTACTTCCTGACTGGGACTGGGGCGGGTGGGCTCTACACGAACTGGGGCTGGGGAGCTTGAGGGGGTGGCGGACCGACTAGGGTGGCCTTTCCCCTTTTGTGTGCCGATCAGTTCCTGGTGCATTTTATGGTTAACAGCAATGTAGTTTTAAGTCTCAATGTACCTTTTTTTTTTTTTTTTTTCTTTCTCTCTCCCTTCCAGGATCCTGGGCCCCGCGGGGTGGGGGTCGGGGACCCGGGGGGTTCCTGGTTATCACAGTTTATTAGGCAATGACATACATGGGGGCGTTCTGCTTGTTCCTTTAGAATACGTTAGGCCCCAGTGTGGGCCTTTGGTACAACGGATGATATATTTTGGGTGGATGGGTTGTGGTGGACCCAGTGCACCTCATACTAGGACCGGGAGCGCTTATCGTGCTCCTCGGCTCTGTCTCGGAGTCCCTGTCTCTAGGGAACTCCGATCCTCTCAGGATTGAGGGTAGGGATGGATAGCCCATCTCGACCCAGGGGTGGGGTGGGGTTAGGGGACCTCAGGGTCCTTTGTTTATGTCCTATTGTTTTTTTATTATGGTTTCAGTCCTTTTGTTCAGTATATCAATTTGTAACCGGTCTCTTTTTCTTCCCTTCTTCTTTCCCTCCTGTCCTGCCTGCTCCTCATGCCACTTCCTATCTGAGTCTCTTCGGTGCCTTCGTCCGTGACGGACCTCGCCTCCCGGGACCCGAGCTCGCGCTGTGTCTGCTCCTCAGGCTGTGTGGTGAGTACCGCTTTTTAGATCAAGGAGTGCACCGATACATCACACTAGTTCTAACCACTCTGATCCATGCCTAATACACATTCCCCACCTCCATCCCTCAAGATAGTTTCTCATAATGTCCAGGGCCTTAACTCGCCAATTAAGCGTAGGAAGCTGTATCAGCTATACCACTCTATGCATGCTGACGTGTTATTGTTACAGGAGACTCATTTTCCCGGTCACTTATAAGCCTACTTTCCTTCACCAGCATTATCCTCAATTTTTTCTGGCATCCGCGGACAATAAAACTAAGGGAGTGGCCATTTGTTTCGCTAAACACATTAATCTATCCCAACCGGTTGTCAAAGCCGACCCGCAGGGACGCTACATCTTGGTCTCTGGTCAAATTGATGGAGAAACCTACACCTTTGTCTCCTATTACTCCCCAAATAAGGGTCAGAAACCCTTTTTTGACTCTCTACTGCACACTCTGAGCGAACATCTCAAGGGAACGGTCTACATTTGTGGGGACTCTAACATCGCTTTCGATTGCTCGCTGGATAAGTCCAGGTCTGGGAAGCCGATACCAAAACGACCCTCCAAACAAAGTGTTAAAATTGCCGAATTATTACACTCGGCGGGGTTGATTGACGTCTGGAGAGAGGTTAACCCTCACACGAAGGACTATACGCACTTCTCTGCCCCACACAACTCATTTGCCAGGATAGACCACATCTTCACACGTTCCTCGTCGATCCCCTTAATTAGAGGCTCCAAGATTATTGAATCTTCCCTTTCGGACCACTCGATGGTTGTGTTGACCACGCTGAGACCTTCGGGAGTGCGAACGGCCCCTCGCTGGCGTCTGCAGGAGTCATTATTGAGTGACCCCATACAGTGCACCCTTTTGGAAGCAGCGATTAAGGAATACTTCCTTCTCAATGCGACGGGCGAGGTCTCGGAGGCTACCGTTTGGGCAGCACACAAATCGGTGATCCGGGGGAAGATCATACAAATGATCTCGATACGTAGGGCAGAACACAGGGCAGACACGCTGAAGCTCACTGAGGAATTCCGTGCTCTAGCGAAAGCACACAAGCGACACCCTACGGCGGACTCCCTTAGACAGTTGGAAGGGGCTCGGGCCCTTCTCAATCTGAAACTGACCACTGACGCAGAAAGGCACCTTAGATGGACTGGGGCTAAATTCTATTCTCAGAAGGATAGGATTGGATCTAAGCTGGCAGTGAAGTTGAACCCTAAGCCACGCGCTCTAGCCTTCCCTAAAATTAAGACGACCTCAGGGGACCTGACGCAAAACCCAACAAAAATTATGGACACTTTTCTACAGTTCTATTCTGACTTATATAAACCTGTTGGCCCGGCTCAGGCCTCCCTAAGCGAGACATTCTTGGACGCTCTCCCTCTTCCCACCCTCTCCCCTGAGCATAGGACTCTCATGGAGGAACCGTTTACCTCTGCCGAGATTTTGAACACCATAAAATCCCTCAAACTTGGCTCATCGCCCGGTCCCGATGGATTTTCAAATAGCTACTACAAGAAATTTGGCCCTTGCCTGGCTCCACATATGGCTAGGTTATTTAACTCCTTACGGGAGGGAAACCTCCTGGGCGCAGACCTAAACTCTGCATACATTTCTGTGATTCCCAAGCCGGACAAGGACGCTAGTGAGGTTAGCAATTACCGCCCAATCTCGCTTATCAATAACGACATCAAAATTATGACCAAGATCATGGCCAATAGGGTGGCGAGTTTTATCGCCACATACATACATGGGGACCAGGTGGGGTTCATTCCTGGGAGACAGGGTACGGATCAGGTTAGGAGGGCCATTGACATAATTTCGCTTCTTAGATCCCACTGGGATGGGGGAACCCCGCAGAAAGGCTTTATCCTTTCTATAGACCTTCACAAGGCCTTTGACTCGATTGACTGGAATTACCTAACCGACATTTTGGGGAAGTGGGGTTTCGGCCCATACTTTTTGAACCTAATCCGAGCTCTTTATTCGAACCCCACGGCCCAAGTTCGCCTGTTGGGCAGATACTCGGAATCGTTTACCATTGGTCGGGGAACCAGACAAGGGTGCCCACTCTCCCCCCTCTTATTCGCGTTGGCCATAGAGACACTAGCAATTGCGCTTAGATCGAACCCGGACTTCAAAGGGGTGACGTGCGGACAGGGTGAGCACAAGTGCGCGCTGTATGCAGATGACCTGCTCCTTTTCATCACCTCCCCACTGACCTCTACCCCCGTGATACTTAAGACTCTACGGGCCTTTAGTGACGTTTCGGGACTGAAAGTTAATATGACCAAGTCAACAGCCTTGAACATTAATGTCCCCCCCGACATTCTCTACCAGCTCTCTAACAATTTCACCTTTAAATGGGCATCCGGGTCGATTCCTTACTTAGGCATCAAACTTACACCAGACATAACAAGTCTCTTTGAAGCCAACTATCCCCCTATAATACGCAAGTGTAGAGAGGATTTGGATGCGTGGTCGAAGTGTGGTCTATCCTGGCTGGGTAGGATACATGCGGTGAAAATGACACTCCTCCCCCGTCTGCTATATCTATTCCGCTCCCTCCCGGTCCCGATTCCAAAACGTTTTCTCAGTTCTGTCCAATCCCGAATAGTCCGTTTTGTCTGGGGTAACAAGGGGTATAGATGCCCCTCGGGCATCCTCTATCGGTTGAAATCACAGGGAGGGCTGGGACTCCCGAATCTCTGGGGTTATTACCGGGCAGCCCAACTCGCACAAATCTCGATGGCTTTCCGCCAAGGACCTAAACCTGACTGGCTCTCCATGGAGAGACAAGCCACCCCCAAGAACACCATTGACTTCCTCCTTTGCTGTGAACCAAAGGTCAGACCCGCAATCCTATCTCCCACCCTCTCGCATTCGGTTTCCTTAAGCTCCAAACTATTCGGCGCGCACCCCCTGACGTCCCCTTTGAAACCGTTGGCACACCTGTTCCATAATGTGGAATTCCCCCCGGGAATGAGTATTGAGGCCTTCCGGTGGTGGACGGACAAAGGCCTCTACCGGATTGGCCACTTCCTCTCCCCGACGGGCCCTGTTTCCCTAGCCTTTTGCAGACAGAAACTGGACATGCCGGATTCGGAACTGTTCAGGTTCTCACAGATCTCCCATTTCATGCACTCACTCTGGACCAATAGAAAGGTACCCCCCACAATCTCGCCATATGAACACTGGTGCACTACCGCAGCGGATCAGAAGGGTGGCATCTCCTTGATCTATACAGCGCTTGTTTCCAGAGAGGTAAAGCCATCGTACGCTCGGGCCTGGGAGGAGGAACTGGACGGTTCGTGGGACACTGAGGTCTGGCACAGAGCGACTATTAGAGCGTATAAAAGGTATTCTCAACGTCTCTCTCATAGAGGCTGGGCTAAAAGTCTTACTCAGGTGGTATTATGTTCCTTCCAGGCTGGCTAGGATGTTCCCAGGGGCATCACCGGTCTGTTACAGAGGTTGTGAGTTGGAAGGATCTATGCTCCACATTTGGTGGACCTGCCCCCGCATCAGATCATTCTGGCGGAAGGTGTTCCGGATCATTCGCTCCGTGACAGCATCGGTGGTGACCCCCCATCCAGGCATTGCTCTTTTGAACCAAAGCATTCCTGGACTATCTAAACATTGCCAAACCTTATCCTTTTTCATACTATTGGGAGCCAAAATGTCTATAGCTAAAGCCTGGAAGAAACCTTCGGTATCCCTTCAGGGGTTCAGGAGAAAAGTCTCTTGGATCATGGCGCAGGAGCAGATCGTTGCTAGAATTAATGACAAATCTGAGAGATTTCTGGCCATCTGGGAACCCTGGGCCACCTACTGTAACATATCCCTCATACCGGGAGTTCTGCCTAGCGGGCCGACCGACCGTTCAATTCCCTAACAGAGCAGGCATCCCTCCCCTCGTCTCCTCTCCCACTTTTTCGCTTCCCATTTCTCTCCTATGCTTCTGTACCTCTTCTTTTTCTTCTACCCCCCCCCCCGGTTACCATTCTGTTACATGATTTTCCGGTTACTGGTATGTTTTATTAGGGTGGAGACTAGCTCCCCCAGGTGACGGCCTACAAGGCCGATTGTGCACCCTTCTGGTAAATGGCTTCAAGGGTCTCCCACGCGTTGATGGCCCCGGGACACGTGTGGGATGGAGCTCGGGGTCCCCTGTTCCCGAGGGGCAGTGTGATCCCTTCGGGGCCTATCGGGAGCTGGGGTTCTGGGCCCCTCCCCCACCGGAGAGCTGTCTCTTGGGGGACCTTGAGAAGTGAATAGCTCTTTGCTATACGAGCTGACTGCTACCAGGCCTACACAGGGCCGCTGTTTGATTGTTCCTCTCCTCCCTTCCGTTTTCTTTTTTCTTTCTTCCCTTCTTGCACTAATGTTGTAACTTTTGTCCTAGGACACGGAAAACACTGTATAGAGACTGACTGACTGTAAGTTGACATGTTATTCTTTGTGATATTTGTTCTCTATTGAAAAATTCAATAAAAATTATTGAATATAAAAATCAAGTTACTAGAGACAGCTCCCATATTTATATCCCGATAGGTACCCATGAATAATAAAAGGCTCTAAATTCAAATAGCAATAGGCCACAGCAAAAATCTAGTGGCCATATGTTTGCTTGGGTAAACACAGTATTGAAAAATAATGGTATCCATAGGCTGTTGCACTTTCAGGAATAGGTAAAAATCTGTGAGGATATTATAACACTCAACAAAGAGACTAGAATTTCAGGCATAATTTGTTTGGGAGAATAGGAACAATGCAGAAACCTACCGCGATGACGTCTCTGTTGCCAACCTTGAATGTTTTCTCAACAGCCACACTTCCATCCCAGATGTTACTGTAAATTTGAAAATTAGGCCACATAATTACTTTGCGTTACTAAAAGTGAAAAGTTAAAATCACCACTATACACTGTTCTGTAATACAGAGGCAAATTTACCAAGACTGGAGCAGCCAGAATCTGGAGAAGCTGTACTTGGCAACCAGTTTACATTTTGAAAGCATAACCTGGAACTTTACAAATAACAGGTAATGTTCTTTAACAAAAGAACATATTCCACATTAAAAATGCTACCAAAATTTAGAGTGTGCTGTAAATTGCCACCAGCATTGCCGCCATTTTGTTGAAGCTCAGAGTAGACCCCTCCTTACTGGAAACTCTCCCCCTCTCTGGTCTAAAACGAAATCTCACTTTCTGTAATTAAAATGTGTACTTTTCTAGCCTGGATGTCTGGGCCTGCCTGCATTCAGTCTCAGACATCTGTCCCTAACTGCAGCTATATTATCTCTGTGTGGCTACATGCAAACAGCAGTGGCTGCTGTCAGCCCACCATTAGTTTAAATGGCAGCTCCTAAACGCGGGAATCTGGGGGCCACATGTAACCAGACATGTAAAGGGGGCCTGTTGAGAGAAAAAAAGAGATCATCAGGGCGATAAGACACTATCCCTAACTTTTGTGTCTTCCTTGCAACAGAGTTTGCCCTGTCATCTCTCCTGATTTTATCTCGCCTTAACCGCTTAATGCACGACTATGTACGTCCACAGAATGCCACGTACATGTACGTCCCTGCCTTCTAGCGGGTCGGGACCCCCTCCGCTGCGTCCGGCTTATATTCGGGAGCGATCCGGGACGAGGGGGCGGCTGTCTGTTTCTGTTCACCCCCTCGTGATTGCTCCCAGCCAATCCCCTGAGCCTCCGCCATGTCACTTCCTCTGCCTGTGTAAACACTGGCAGAGGAAGTGATGCAGCTCTCCTCTCGGCGGTATTTTCAATCCGCCGAGAGGAGAGAAGACTCACAGTAAGTTGCACTACACTAACACCACACACATAGGCACATTTAACCCTTTCCGATCACCCCCTCCAGCCCCCGTCACACTGTCACCGATTGCAGTGATCATATATTTACTGATCACTGCATTTAGTGTCAGTGTGACAGTTAGTGTGACAGTTAGTGTGACAGGCAGTTAGTGTTAGGGGGGTACGGGGCTACCCTGGACCCAAGTTTTAACTCCTTGATCACCGCCCTAGTTAACCCTTTCACCCCCCATTGCCAGCGCCACTAAGCGATCGTTTTTCTGATCGCTGTATTAGTGTCGCTGTTGCCGCTCGGTAGCTCTTTTTTTATTGCGATTTTATTTTACTAAAAACATGTGGCTGAATACATTTTGGCCTAAATGTTTGACTAAAATTTAGTTTATTCGATTTTTCTTATAACAAAAAGTAAAAAAATATTGATTCTTTTTCAAAAATGTCGCTCTATTTTTGTTTATAGCGCAAAAAATAAAAAAATCGCAGAGGTGATCAAATACCATCAAAAGAAAGCTCTATTTGTGGGAAGAAAAGGACGCAAATTTTGTTTGGGAGCCACGTCGCAAGACCGCGCAATTGTCTGTTAAAGCGACGCAGTGCCGAATTTTAAAAACGCCTCTGGGCATTTAGCAGCATGTTGGTTTGGGGCTTAAGTGGAAATCTGTGATCCCTCATCATAGACTGTCTTTTCTGTTGTACAAACACCAAAACAAACTACCACCAACAGTTTTGACACAAATTTGGCAATAGGCTGCAGTGATCCATTTGGCTGTCTGAATGGTCTGAAAATGAACATATATATTTGCAGTATTTCCTTGTTTATGCACAGTGTTACAAAAACGATCTTCTGAGTCAAATAAATTATGCATTGCTACTTTAATGTAATATTCCAAATCATTAAAGTGTTACTAAACCTACAACAGTAAAATCAGTCTGTATATGCACTAAAGCATGCTTCTTGTTCTCACTGCGGAACGTAAGGGGTTAATCCTGCACATTATGTAAAAAGGCTGTTTGATCCAGTCTTCACAGATCCGCCTCTTCTTGCATGGCCTCCAAAACATGTCCAGATAAGACAGTTACTGGAGTCAAGCTGCACATGCTCAGTTTGGTGTGCTAGAGGTTTTTTTTTCCCTTTGGAAGACTGCATGTGTTCACACAGGGCCAAATCAACACTCTCCAGACAGAGGGGTCCTGCATCCTCATAGGACAGCCAGTGCAGAATGAAAACTCCTCCTACAAGCTTTAACCAGACACTGAGAAGTCCCAAGACTGCTATATACTGCTGATGAAAAATGGTATTTAGAAGTTTGAATTTCCACATTCTGTGTACTGTGGGAGACCAGATATAGTGAATGCAGAATCCTGGGTTTAGTAACACTTTAACATGAAAAGTAGGTGACTTAATTTAAGATACTCACTTCATAATGCGAGAGAAGTAGATACAAATCCCAGTGTGCTTCCCTGAAAAGATGACCTCTGGGCCCATTATACCCGCCAGAGGACCTGCAGACTGCTGTGTGGGAGTTCCTAACGTATACAGCGGAGTAGATACAGCAGGTGGATAGATACCTAAGAGGAGACAAAATAAAGAACTGGTGTTAACGTTCTCCAAGCTGTGATTTCAGTTTTACAGTGCAACTACCTCACTGTTCATTCACCAGTTGTGAGATTCATAAGCATTACTGACCAGACCTCATGCAACCTCCAAAGTGGTATTCAACTCTTCTTTAAAACTGTGACCTACAGCTAAGCTTATAAAAAGGCTTTCCTGTAGGGAACTTGAAAAGTGCATAAATCTGCGCAGTTTGGTACATATTGTCAACGCCTCAGGCTGATGACATCAGTGGTGCCTGCACAGTACCATGTCACATTGGTGACTCCAGTGCACATGCATGGGAGTGATGTCATCCCAGCACGTCCATTTACAGGCTAGTGTCATATTGTGCCAATACGTGGTGCATACTAGCACATTATGGCATCAACCACGTGGGGCCCATAAAGAAAAAAAAATGAAATACCTCTTCTACTTCTCTAGAATCATTTGTATTTTTTATTTGTATTATCCAAAATACCAAACACTCTAAAAATTGGCATAAAAACCTCCACTGTAGGTATGATCAGGAACTATATTAGAACCTTGTCACTGGAGGTGCAAAATATAAAAGGAAACGGATGGCTCTTGTTACAGAAAACACTTTGCGATGGTTTGACCTTTTTTTAAATTGTAAAATGTTGTCATCAATTGTAAAAAAAAAAAAAAAATCATAAAAATTGTAAAATGGCCCACGCAAGCACACGACCAGCACCCTCAGCCCCCTACAGCCTGTTAAACAGTAGGTGTAAAACTACAAGGTACACGTCCAGCCTGGATGTCTGAGCCTGGCCAGTCAGGTATTATTTCAAGTAGAAGAGTACGACTGTAGAGTGAATTGATGTTTGTCCAAATGGTGGTAGGTAACACCTAGAGCAAGGTTTCTCAACTCCAGTCTGCAAGCATGACCTGTTGGGGTGCCTTGAGGACAGGAGTTGAGAAACAGTGACCTTAATTACAGGCATAATAGGGTATCTAAAGCCAAAAGGACAATAATTTGCTATATTGCAAATTAACTGAAAGTCGTGTTTATGGTTTGGCAGGGCTGTATAAATCTCAGGACTAAATCGTCAGAAAGAGTGGTGCAAAGGATCATCATTGATCCGTGATCTGAACCGCACACGCATGGTCCGCGGATTTCTAAAAAAAAAAAAAAAAAAAAAAGTTGTGCACATGTTCAGTCCACACACAGCGTGGTCATGGTAAGCAGAGGAACGGAGGAGCTTGAACGCCCCGCGTCATTTAAATCCCCTGTATGGGAGCATTTTGGCTTCCCTATCAAATATAATGATGAAGGAAAGAGGTTAGTGGATAAAACCGTGACGGTGTGTAGGCACTGTGGCACAAGAAAGCCATATGACAGTGTAAACATCAAGCATTGCCACGCATTTGAAGCGACATCACCCCGGTGTTTCACCGACAGGAGTGAAAACTAAATTAAACTCAACAACCACTTATCACCGCAGCATTTAAGCAGCCCCTTGTTGCACAAGCAGACCAGGCTAAAGCCATCACAAACGCTATCGGTGTTTATAGGTGCAGACATGAGGCCATATTCGGTTGTGCAAAACAAGGGCTTTAAACACATGCTGAAAGTGCTTGAGCCACGTTACAAATTCTTTTTTTTTTTGCTGATCCGAAAAATTATCCGATCCGTGACTCTGATCCGAGAAATGATCCGAACCGTAAGTTTTTTGATCCGTTGCAGCCCTAGTCAAATACAAATTCTTGAATAGCCTAAAGAGCTTCTTGATATGGATTTTGCCTTTGTAAGTTCAGCTTTACATTATGTGACTCAATAAACCATCAATAAGTGTAACAGAATGGCCCGTGACACCCAGAGACGTTGGAAGGATGAGAGATACTCTTGTGCCAGCAGCAACAATAACTCTTGGGTCGAAATCCACCCTGTGCCCTTTTGGGTGTAGGGTGGCTAATAGTGAATCATAATTCATATATTACATGAGATGGGACATTAATAATTCATATTGCAGGACTGGAATATTACAAAAGGAGCTCATTTTGACTTGAGACCAGGTCTTCAAGACAAGTGACGCATCACTCTGTATAAAATAGGCTATTGAAATGTTAAGTGAAGGGGGGTGGAGATTGCATTGTCCTGTGATTAACTGCATTATGCTTGAGACTGTATAAGAAGCTGAGAAAATACTAATAAATTGTGTCATATCTTTGGAAGCAAGAACGGAGCTCTGTCCCGTCTTATTCTGGGAAAGGATATGGATCGTGTATGCAATATTGTCGGAGTGTGTCAGATAAGCTTGTCATGGATGGATGGAAAGTCGTAAGCGGTGGTGACCGTTACAATAACAAATAAGGACGTATAAGAAAAATACCTTGATGTGGTGTGCCCAGGAAGCTAGGGTTTGCCATGGGACTGCCTAGAGGCATTGGTGATCCTTAAAATAAAAATACAGCCATTAATATTACAGAAAGGCTACAGATCATTTATAAAGAAAGTAAAGCAATACAGTTTTTTATTCAATACACTTGTATTCATGTCTATACAAGTCACTATGTAGATTAGAGCAGGACAAGGGTGGTTGGCATGGTGTATGGTTTCTACATAATGTACATGCCTCAACAATCTCTGCTTTTACCAAAATGCTACTGACATAATTTACTGGTCTTTTATTTGCTATTTAACATTAAAAAGCTATGGAGGTCTGTCTCATCTTTCTGTACAGGCTTACAATGTTCTCATACAGACACTATGGGGTAGATTTACTAAAACTGGAGCACTCAGAATCTGGTGCAGCTGTGTATGGTAGCCAATCAGCTTCTAACTTCATCTTGTTCAATTAAGCTTTAAACCTGGAAGCCGGTTGGTTTCTATGCAGACGTAAGCCTGATTTTGCACTCTCCAGCTTTAGTAAATAACCCCCTATGAAGTGTATACTAATGGGTAGCACTCAAAACACCCATTATACATGCAGAATTACATTTTTCCCCCTCAGTATTTAACACTAGTCCAGGAAGTCCAGAAAGAATGAAGAACCAAAAGCAGGTGTGCGGTTTACTTTGAAAAGTATTTTATGCAAATAAATCCCTTTTCCTTGCTAGCACATACCAGCATAGACACAATAGGGCCTTCCAGTGATTTAGAAGATGAAGAAGAATGAATATTAATGAACAGCAAGGAAAACTAACAAAATCTCTAAAATTTGTCTTCTGTGGAAGTAAAGCAGCCAACACATTCTTTTCATTCAACCAATAAATTGAATGAAACAAAAATATGACTTGATTCCCACATTGCACAAACTCGAAGTGGATGTGGGCCCCCCCCCCGCTGAGCCATTGTATTCTGACAGTGGGGAGACTCCCCTGCCATCAAAATACACTGATTAGCACTGCCAGCGCTAATCAAGCAGAGAAAATCTTACAGGGTGGTTGTACAGAAGTCAATCGGTAGATCGGCTTCTGCACAACCTCCCGGCCCATACATAGATTGACATTTGCCAGCTCCCTTTTGAACTGTCTGAATTTCAATTCATGTATGATCATCTCAAAACCTTGCCCTAAAGGGCAGCAATAGTGACTGCAAGGTTAACAGTTGTTAACCAGCATCTATTGTTCCAAAGACCTCCGAAAACAATGCTATGAGGAAAGGAAGTACATTAACAACCAACACTAAGGACAAGATATTAACCAAAAACGAAAAACCGGCAATCACAATACCCAAACTGATGAATTCACATGAAAACTGAAGAAAGTCTGAATGGTCAATTTCCTTTAAAGGGGTTGTAAGCCCTTGTGGTTTTTCACCTTAATGTATTCTATGCATTAAGGTGAAAACCTTCTCATGCTGCAGCCCCCCCCCCCCTTTTACTTACCTGAGCCCTGTCTTTCTCACCCTGGAGAAGAGCACACCATCTATGGCTGGTGTCTTATGTCCTGAATGAATTGATAGCAGCGCAGCCATTGGCTCCCGCTGCCATCAATAAAATCCAATGACGTGGGCACCGGAGATGAGTCCTGTTGTCTGTGTCAATAGCCGCAAAAGCAGGACACAGGAGCGCGCCCGCGATTGGCGTCATGAAGGAGAGAAATTCTCTGACAGGTCACTCGAGAAGAGGAGGAGCCACCTGTGCCACTGAAGGCCCCAGAAGAGGAGGATCAGGGCCACTCTGTGCAAAACCAACTGCACAGTGGAGGAAAAGTATGACATGTTTGTAATTTAACCACTTCCCATCCTAGCTATTGTAATATGACACCTGCAGAGTGGCTCTGCCATCCTAGGTGGGCGTCATAGGACATCCTCGGCCTCCCAGGGTTGTAGACGGCACGTGCACCGTGTCACTCTCAAGCCGATGCGTGCGCCCGGCAACCGTGATGTCAGCCAGGCACCGCGATTGCTCGTCACAGAGCAGGAACGTGGATCTGTGTGTGTGAACACACAGATCCACATCCTGTCTGGGGAGAAAAGACCGATTGTGTCCCTAGTATATAGAAACACTGATCAATTTCCTCCCCTAGTTAGTCCCCCCCCCCCCCCCCCAGTTAGAATCACTTCCTAGGCAACACATTTACCCCTTGATCACCCCCTAGTGTTAACACCTTCCCTGTCAGTGTCATTTATACAGTAATCAGAGTAATAAATCTCCATTTGTGTAGCTGCTCCCCATCTAGCTGTATCTGAGCAATGTATCATCTGGGAAAGATATGCCTTCTACCACGATTCTGTCTTCCTCCTTTCTACCAGCCTTTTGCCTCTCCCAAATGTAATCAGGACCTACAAAGATATGTTACTTACCCATAGGCAACGGAGAACCAAATATTGGCCCCACATTGCTAGGGGCCGGTAGTGAAGACTGCATACGCATTTGTGCTTCCCCACCATACCTATATAAAGAAAAAAAAGAACATATAATTAAAGCATGTACTATATTTTACAGCACCGTTGCCTAACCAGTCATCCAGCAGATGAAGTCAGAATTCCTACTAGAATGGCTGCTGACCAAAAGGTTACATATCTTAGGTGATGTTAAAGATTTAATAAATGCATATAACCTTATATGAAGAATAACTCATGCCATTTCCTGTCCTTTTGCTAGTTTTATTAACTTGCATTTGCATGCCTTCACCAGAAACATCAGGTATACAACCATCTGTGATTATGTTTTCCCAATGACCAGCCTGTTTATGTTTGCTTTTGGTTTGCAAAATAAATTGTATTGTCATGGAGAGAAAACTACAGGTAGCTCCGACACTGACTGCAAAAAGACAAGTTAATTAGTTCTCATTCTAACAGCATGAAAGGACTTTTGTACTCAATGTAAAATCCTTGAAATCCATTAAGGGACATAGAAAGTTCTTCATCTTTTGGTTATATGGCCACCTACAGGGGGAAATTGGACACTGGCAAACATAAAACTGTAGGTCAGCACACAATAACCCCTGCCACTACCAGCATGCCTTAGTTTTGTTGCAGAGCAGTAACAGTATGATCATAAAAACACAAAAAATGAATTTTACAGTGAATACAAAAATCGTATTTCTTTGTCCACTGAGGGACATAGGAAGTCTTGTACGGTCGAGATGTCCAAAAGCAGTGAGAGTAATAGGTGTAAAACACAACAAACTTACTGACAGATCCAGCATGAAAAATGGATTAACATATAGAGACTACAGCTGAAGAGCTGCCTAAAGAACCATACACATTAAGCTTACATCAGAGGAGGCCACAAGAGCCTTACATCACTAGTAAAGAATGTTTTCACAGGCAAAAGGAGAAAAACCAATTCATAATACAAAACCTGGAAGCTGGTCACCCGAGCTGCTCAAAAAGGTGGAACAAGAACCGAATCTTCCTACAGGGCCCGTCTAATATGCGCAATTAGAACTGGACAGCAACTGTGAGATAGTGGCTCATAATCTGAAGTGTAGTCACAGGGAAAAGAAGCCCCTGCTTAGAGGCTCCATCTAGAGTTCCCTAGACAGAGGGAACGAAGACCAAAAGCTTAATCCCATGGGGTCAGAAGGGACAAATGATGGGGGTGGGGGGTATATGGTTCTAAAGCCAAATTTTTTTCCTTAATGCGTTAAAAATGTTAAATCATCAGTATTCCCCCATATCCCTCCTTTTACTTACCCGAGCACCCATTCGATCCAGTGCTGTGCACATCTGCAGCTCTTCTCTACCCTCACTTCTGTGTCTCGCTGGCTTTGCTGGGGAACCAGGAGCCATTGGCTCCCAGTGCTGTCAATGGCAGTGACAAGGGAGCGAGGGGTGGGTTGAGTTCCGCTGTCTGTGTCAATAGACACAGCAGCGGGGCTCGGGAACGAGCACTCGCTATTCCCCCACATGGGAAGCGGCTTCCCATGATGGCACTGGACAGAGAGGAGGGGACAGGAGCACCAACAGGGTACCTGAGAAGAGGAGGTTTGCAGCCTCTGTGCAATTTTCTATTTGCATTCTATTGCACAAAGTATAGATAAGTTTTTTTATTAAAAAAAAAAAAAAAATCATCACCTTTTTCACAATTGCTTTAGGCAAGGGTTGTATGGGTTAACATTCTAACCAAAATTTGCAGCGGAAATCGGGGCCTTACAGGCTAGCCCTGCATTTCCAATCCAGTACTATAAATGCCAAGTCAAGGATGTCTGCACTGGATAGCTTAAATTGTAGAGGTGTAGAGTAGAGTCAACTGAAGATAAAAAAGGAGAGGAGAGAAGTGCTGGCAAGCAATCTAGCAACAGATTTAAAAATGTAGTATAAACAATTTGGACATCTGCACTCCAAAAATCTTCCCCTTTATTGGACTTCTAGTAAAAGCACCCGACAACAGCTGTACAGACCCTGGGGGAATGAACAAAGGCAACGCGTTTAACGCCAAGAGTCATGATTAAGCACTGAGCCAGCGTGAAAGGATCTGTATAGCCGTTGTCGGGTTTTTTCTACTATATGTGAAAAATGGTGAAGATTTTTAGCGTGCGGCTATCCAGATTGGTAATACTACACGGTCCCAGTGGAGCAAACTGAGCCTGCGCCTGAGTGAGAGAAGTGTGCGATTCTTTGGTGGCAAGAGTACCCAGGAGCAGTGTTATACTGTCTACCAGGAGTTAAAAAGGATGTCCATCCTCCTAGGACACTAGCAGAAAAATGTATGCATGCTGTAGGCAGCAGTATAACCCAAAGATGATAGACTTCCTTTGTCCCTCGAAGGATGAGAAAGAAAAAAACATATACAATAACGAAAATACCTGAAGAATGCACGTGTAGCCCAGGTGGACACTTCTCGATCAGATGCAGATGAGGAACATGCCAGTATTAAACATGTTGCACAGGCCTGATCCTCCTTTAAAACAGAAGGTACACAAATCAAATCAACTGGACAAAGCCAACATCACACATGAAACCTGTTCCCGTTAGATTACTTTAAGTAAAAGATAGAGCCTCTGCCATCAAGGGCTATAGATACGTTTCAAAGCCAAGTGAACCCTCTGGATTCACTACTGTACATACACAGTAATACAATATGTTGTGGCTTAGGTTCTTTTCACCTGGCAGCATTTGGAAAGTCTGACTGCTACTCACACAGTACACCTGGGTCTCCAATGGTCCGACACCACCGCCCTGCACATTGCAAGCTACTGTATCAACTATCATTTAACTTGACTGTGGCTCCTTAACCACTTCCATACCAGACACTTACGCACCTTCCCGCTCAAGCCAACTTTCAGCTTTCAGCGCTGTTGCACTTTGAATAACAATTGCGCGGTCATACTACACTGTACCCAAACGATTTTTTTTTACCATTTTGTTCCCACAAATAGAGATTTATTTTGGTGTTATTTGATCACCTCTGCGATTTTTATTTTTTGCGTAACAACTAAAAAAAGACCGACATTTTTGAAAAAAAATAAAGTTTATTTTTTCTGTTATTTACCCAAAAAATTTAAGTACGTTTTCTACTTCGATTATGGCGGCACTGATATGCGGCACTGATGGGCACTGTGGGGTCCATTTTGCCAGTCAGTGCCCATCTATTCTCTTTTTTTATTGCCCTTGGTCCAGTGTGGGCTTCCCTGGTGGTCCAGTGTGGGCATCCGAGGGGGGGCTGCGCTGATAAACAATCAGCAAGAACCCCCCATCAGGAAAGCCGCCGATCGGCTCTCCTCTACGCGCGTCTGTCAGACGGCTCTTCCTGTTTACACCGTGATCAGCCGTAATTGGACACGGCTGATCACGTGGTAAAGAGCCTCGGCCAGAGGCTCTTTACCGAGATCAGGGATTAAGGGTGTCAGACTGACACTGCGCCGCGCGCCCCCACAGGCGCGTGCCGGTATGAAATCCTGCAGGACGTCAATAGACGTCCAGTCAGGATTTCACAACCACTTCCCGGACGTCAATTGTCCATTGACCGGGCGGGAAGTGGTTAATACAAGTGACCAGCTCCTGCTATGATTGGACACAGCAGGAGACAATCAGCGGGTCCAGCAGACCAGATGTGCACTGGGACCTGCTGATCATTCCCGAGGTAGAAAGAACAGCGGTCTGCCATGTGAACAAGGCAGATCGATGTTATGTGACAAGAGAAGACATATCTTGTGTTTCTGCTAAGCAGAACACTGATCTCTCTTCTTACAGTTAAAGCACATCCAAAGTTAGAAAACACCCCCAAGGGACACATTTAACCCTTTAATTGCACCCGATGTTAAACCCTTTCCTGCTAGTGTCATTAGTACAGTGACAGTGCATATTTTTTAGCACTGATCACTGTACTATTGTCACTGGTCCCTAAAAAGTGTCACTTGGTGTCCGATTTGCCCGCCGGAATGTAACAGTGCTATAAGTTGCTAATCGCCACCATTACTAGTAAAAAAAAAATAGAAATTCCATAAAAATATCATAAAATACCATACCAATACCATAAAAATATCTCCGTTTGTAGACGCTGTAAATATTGCGCAAACCAATCAACATACCCTTTTTGGGATTGTTTTTTGCCAAAAATATGTAGCCCAAATTGATGACAATATTTAATTTATTGGGTATGTTTTATAGCAGAAAGTGTCAGTCTTTTTGTTTATAACGCAAAAAAAATTATCGCAGAGGTGATCAAATACCTGCAAAAGAAAGATCTGTTTGTGGAGACATCAATTTTATTTGGTTACAACTTTGCACGACAGTTAAATAACAGTGCCATATCACAAAAAATGGCCTGGTCATGGAGGGAGTAAAAGCTTCCAGGGCTGAAGAGGTGAAAGGTCAACTCCAATGGATGGTGCAACTGTCATGTAATGAAATGTTAGCATTGGTGATGTGCCCCCAGGGGGCATGTTTACCACTGCTTGTGTTAAAGGAAATGGAGATGAATAAGAAGACAAGTATAGTAGCTAAAGTGCTGAGCTTAAATCATTTGTAACCCAATTATTTAAAAAAAAAAAAAAAAAAGGAGGACGACACTGTTCCTTTAAAGCGTGTTGTGTAATTTGGCCCATTGTATGATGTAAAATACCTGGTTGATCCTGCCTGCTCCCCCACAACTATGTGTAACTTAAGATCCTACTGTTCATTTCAGAGGAAAATTAGTAAATCATCTAAAACCCATAGTATAATGTGCTCACTAGCTGCAAGGGGGAAATATCAAAAGGAAAACCATTTCAATTTTTTTTTCTGTCGAACATAATGCTTTGCTTCCTTTATTTTGGTATCTACAGATACAAAATGTTTCCTAAAAAAAAAAAAAAAAAAAAAAATTTACCTGATGCAATTTAAAGAACCGCTCAATTTCTTCTCCATCTCCTCCAGTATTGGCAACAAGAAGGTGTCGTAGCTGATCCACAGGTCTAAGCTTTTGAAAGATGTGACTCCCCTGTAATCCATAAAGAGCAAGTTACTAATAAAAGGAATAAAACTATAACTGTTTCTTTACCTAAAAAAAAAATCCTTTTTACAGGACCCAGAGGACTTCATATCAACAACTTTAGGTGCATGATCACTGGCGATAAAAAAAAAAAAAAAAAAAAAAAAAAAACAGGGTTCACCATCCAGAAAAACTCCTTCCAGCCAAGCCTCAGTTTTGAAGCGAGCAATTAAGAACAGACAAAAGGCGTGGGATCTCCGTGTCGAGTGATGTACTCCAAGAAACTGATTTTACAGGTAAACCAAAGATCCTAATTTCGTAAAATCTCACATCACAGGACTAGGCAGCAGTTTTGCCAGCTTGAACAGGAGCTTGATGCTGAATAGCTCAGGGAGGGTTGCACAGGTGGAACAAACCATGCAAAACCCTATACAAAGGACTTTTACAAAGAAATGAGATGCAGGTCTCTAAAACAGACTGGGCAAGGCTAATATCTGTCCCTTGATGGTACATAAAGCCAGAGGCATCTCATCAGAGTGGAGAAAAGTCAAAATGCGTCCCACAATATGCTTCCAGTGGTAAAAAGGTATAGGTCTCGCACAAGGCGAAAAAAGGCTTTCCATGTACAGCTGTATACCTTCCTTGAGGAGTGTGGGGTGGTGTCTCCAGAAGTCAGAAATAACCCTATCCCTCAGGACTTGGTCTTCAACAACTTTGCCATCAAAGCCAGCAACCGTAAAGCAGGACAGAAAATCAGACCCCGGCACAGCAAATCTGGCGGATCTAGCAGAGGCCAAAGCTCGTCTGCCAAGAGATTTTTGAAGTCTGCACACCACGTTCTTCTTATCCAAGCAAGTGCAATTAGAATCACCAAAACCCCCTTCAACTTTTTCCTGCAATAGAGTAAAGGCATATACCAGGGAAAAATCAGAGTTACCTGGGCATATACCGCAAATGCCTGAGGATCCCTTCTTTGGGACACTAATCTGAATAGTTTGCTTTTGAATCCGACGCCAAAAGATCGACATCTGGTGCCCTCCCAATGCAGACAAATCTCTGCATTTGCCTGGATTCAGCTGGAGAAAGGATGCTGGGAAGGTGCACACCAGACAGAGCCGTAATGTGAAGTTCTGCCTAAAACAAGATCAGGTCTGCTTCTTCTTGAGCAATGCAACTTCTTGTCCCACCTTGTTTGGTTAATGTATGTCACAGTGACATTGTCCGACTGCATCCTGATGGAGAGACCCCAAAAAGGTAGACAAATACGAACAGGTACAGTGTTTCCCGAAAATAAGCCCAGGTCTTATATTAATTTGGGCAACCAAAAAACACTAGGGCTTATTTTCGGGGTAGGTCTTATGCCGGGGGCTGTCTTCTCTCCCTTCTGCCTGTCAGAAATCCCCTGTGGAACTGTGTTAAAAAGCTTGTAAATTCCTAAAATTCACAGCACCACATATTGCAAAATGTGTATGTCTGCAATTCAATTGTGCCACATACCTTCAAGTGCTGGGTGCATCTGTAACCCCCTGGAGCTCTCTTTCCCTTTTCGAGCACTGCAGCGCTATACCGAAGGTATTTGGCACAAATAGATCATATAAAACACACACACACACACCCACACAGTCTACACTATATAACACTGTAGTATAACACTAGTATTTCACCAGCACTTTAAACTAGGTCTTATTTTCGGGATAGGTCTTATTTTCGGGGAAACACGGTAAATAGTGTTAGCAACTCAGTGACTATGCAGGAAACAGCAATCTTTACCATATTTTATAAAGGGGTGTGCAAATCAGCATACAAAAGAGCTAAAGCATTTCAGCCATATTATCTCGTTGACCTCAAAAGGATTAAATTTTTTTTACCACTGCCCCCGAGGAAGGATTTGAGGGCGGAGATAGAGAAGAGTATAAGAGGATGTGTATGTACACGCTTTTTCATTTTAGCTACGAATAAGGCCCTTGTTGACTGAAAAGCACTTTTGTATGTTGGTTTGCACACCCCCTTTATAGACGATAATAAAGATTGACGTTTTCTGCAGAGTCACCTATTTCTCAAAACATCCATCTACCTGTTTGTATCTGTTGTATGTTGTGGAGGCTGAGAGCCGGGCAAAAGGTGCAAGATAATTCCCCTAGAGAGTAGGGAGATAAAGTGCTGCCTCTGCTCCCCCCCCCCCCCCCTAAAGGTAGACAGACCAGTGCAGGAAAGCCAGCCTTACTGGATAAAAATTTCAGAATGTTGAATGGCAACTTTCGCTCCTCCAATGACCGCATTTCCCCAGCGCATTCATGCAGACCTGAATGAAGCACTGCGCTAACAACCACAGGGAATCCACCTGGGATCGAAGACAGGCATTTCTCCCATGGAAGCAGTATCTTCGCCTGTGCCATGTGAAGGACTAAGCTTAAAGCAGAACTTCATCCAGAAGGGGATGTTGCGCTTTTTCTTTTCCTCCTCCTCTTTTCCATATTTAGAAGGTATTTTTTTTAAGGGGGGGGCCCGATCTCACTTCAATTCAGATGACTGTGAAAAAAAAAAAAAAAAAAAAAAATCAGAGAAAGTAGTTTGGCCTCCCCTCCATTCCACGCAGCCTCTAGGAACACGTCACGGGTCCCAGGAAACAGACCATTCATGTAGCTGGCTGAAGCCTCAAGTAGTTGGCTGTCCACAGATAAGCCCCGATAGGCTCCTGAAACCAGGAGACTTAAGGGTCCAGTTCTCCTTATGAAAGTGGGAGAGAGGCTTTTGTTAAGAGCCGGAGGGTGTTTTGCTTCCGAAAGGAACACTTCTCCGTTACAGGTGGTGTAACTTGTTTCTGAGCCATCACCTTCGCTTTTCTTTTTAGGGGAGGAGGAATCCAGCAGCATTAACTTCAGGTTAGTGCACACCACATCCACTAGGAAGCCCACCATGGTCTTGTGTGTCTGAATCCTTGTCCACAAAGGATTGCAGATCTTCAACAATTTCCTCTTTATCATACTGCAAATTTTCCTCCGATTACCAAATAAGGCCCCTTTTACACCTGTCAGTTTTGATAGCGGACCTGAATGGCCGCTCCATGCAGTCCTATGGAGCGTCGGATGTCAGCTGAGACATGTCCGCCGACCCGCCAAAGTTGAACGGATTGGGGATACGTCCCCATCCATTCATGGCAGATCGGACGAGATCTGATGAAAGCAGACACACTGTCCGTTTTCATCAGATCTCCCCATAATAAACAGCGGCACTGCACAAACCCCTCCCCGCTCCCTGTCACCTGCCAGCTCAGTGGATAGATCTCCTGCTGAGCCAGCAGAATCCACAGCGATGGAGTCCGCCTGTGTGGAAGAGGCCCATGATGTACCCAGAGATGGCTGCCCACAGGATCCAGCACTGACTGGGAACATTACAGGATGTCTCTGCTTTTGCATGAGGGGTCCGACTGAGTACAATCCTCAGCTATCAGGTCATAGCGATTGATGTGGATTAAACCCTCCTCTACACCATCAGGGGCGTGAAAAAAGGGCAGGAAATCCAGAAACTAGGCACACACACACACCCAGAAACTAGACACACACACACACACACACACACACACACACACACGGAAATATTGAGAGAAAAATCTGAAGGCACAGCCATCATCTAAGAAAACTAGCTAAAAACAGACTTAGCTGAGCTAGGAGGGGTTATACATGGGTGGGGGATTTTTTTTTGTAACCAGTGTCCATTCACCTGATAGGGGCAGCATAAGCCACGTAGTCATGGATTTCAAGTCCTCTCTGTATGGCGACGTAGAATTAAGATATTTCAAATAAAACTAAAGGCAAAACTTTTTTTTAATTTTGGATAGAATATGGGAAGGTTATGGCCTCTGTTGGTTTTTAGTTTTTGCCATCTGTATCCCATTAGGGAGATATACCTTCACTTTGTCCGATAGCCAAAACAGGAAGTTATAGGAAATCCCTCCAAAGTGAGGCAATCCCCGATTCTCACCAGAACTAGTATCCCTATAAGAAGACTTCTTCGAAAAGTAAGCTAAAAGAACAACCCCTCTGTACCCCCTATCCAAAACTAAATTAAAAAAGTTTTGCCTTTAGCTATACTTTCAGTAGAGTGGTGTCAAAATGTCAGACAAACCTTTGCGGAGAGTAGAACGAACTTCTTTGGTGGGACCATGTGCTGGCGAATTATAACAGGAGAGTCAGTAACGGGGATTATGTCCTTGTTTAATGGAGTCATTATCTTTTCCACCTGGCCTTCATCAATGGAAGAAAGAGCCCAGGAATGGCCATCCACATGAACAGTTACCTGGATAAAAAAAAAAAAACAGTGGTTATGTGACAATCAAAATGACTAGAACAATATGGTTTAACAAATTCATGGCAATAAATATGAAAATCTGGCCAGAAGGTACTGTATCTGGCCAATCGAGCCCAAGGATGACCACCAGAATGCCCTCTATCTAGATCACATAAACCAGACAATGAAGAAGTTTCAGGGGAGGAAAAGCACCCTTTCCTCCAGAGGATCCTTGCACTTGAAAACAAAACTATTCAGTTTGTCGTTGAACTTGGAAACCAGAAGGTTTACATCTGGCATCCCCCACCTGCAGCCCAGGTCCTGGAACACTTCCAGGTGTAGGGACTCATTAAAACCATTATACTACAGAACTAGGGCAATGATACCTTGTTCTAGAAAACCTGATAGTGTTTGATGGAGATCTGCAGAGACAGAGGAAGCTTGGAGGTGAAAATTTAATAAGTAGATTCGAAGAACTGTCCCTTAAAGGCCATGTGGACCAGATGCTTCTTAGACACAAATTCTGCAGTCCAGCTTTACATTCAAAGTGTCCTATACAGGTGTATTGGCATGAGACCCATGCGGGAGACAGTGGCCTCCAGTAAACAAGCACAACTGAAATTTTAAGCTACTGTCATTTGTTCCACACATTTCATAAGCGTGGAGCAAATCGGCATCAGTGGAAGATCCTATTAAAAAGGGACATGGACCAGTCAGTCTTATTCTGGTAAAGTCACAGTCAAGGAGGGGGTAAAGAGCAGAACCAGTAAACAATATCAGCATAAGAAAAAAAAAAAAAAAAAGAAAAAAAAGAAGGTTCTGCTTTAATAATAAAAATTGAAAGTGCTCACCTGTATCTCCATCATTGGCCTCTGAAATGGGAAGGAGTCATGGTTGATGCACCAAAGAATATCATGATCCTCATTTTCAGATGCGGCCATTAATAAAACACCTGGAAGAGAAGGAATGTCAATGTAATTTTGTACACACTACTAAAAGAAAAACGGTTATATTTCAGTTATAGGTGGAGTATGTATAGAGATAGATATCTTGGGACAGAGAGAGAGAAAAACCTTGGTTTGAGAGCGTTTTGCAAGTCAAGAAAAATACATTTTGACTTGATATACAAGCGATGTCTTGATATACAAGTAGCGTCATGTCACAACTGAGTATAAAAGAGGAGAGGCGCCTCCAAGTGTAGCAATATGGTTACATTTAAAGAAGGTACAACATATAGCAACTCACATGGTTGAGGATTAAAAGAGGCACATCCAAGCATGCAGGCATCTGGGGTAAAGCTGTCCACATAGACCATCCTCCGCACCGCCATTGACGTTGTCCCTTCCACACTGTGCATCACGAGTGGTTCAAGCCTCACTTTCAGATTGGTCTACTGCAGGGTAGTCTTCAAGATCACGGTTGCAGACTGAAGCAGAGAGAGTCGGCATTGGACAGCGGTCTATGTGGACAGCTCAACCCTGAATGCTTGTATACTTCGATATTCCTTTTTTTAATCAATCATCGACCGTGTGAGTTGTAGTTTAATTAAATGTAACCATATTGCTACACTTAAAGGCGCCGCTCTTCTCTCTTATACTCTGGAGCTCCTGCTGGATTTTGCTTCTAATCCCCTTGTGGATGGACATTTTATGGTTACACAACCTATGGCATTGCTATAATCTTTTCTTATGTGGCCTATAAACTGAAAGACCTAGAAATAAAAGGTTGTGGAACGAACCATTGGGGTTTCCATTATTTTTTATAGGAAAATGTGCTCTGCTACAAGAGTGCTTTGGAACCAATTATGCTGGCAATCCAAGGTTTTAAATGATATATATATATATATATTTTATAGCTATATCTATGGTATATATAGATTGTGGTCACTTTAACAGGAGATCACCCTGCCCTAACTCTGGTGTTTGTCAACTCTGTTCTAGCTCTTCTCATTGCATGGGCCATAAACGTACAATGACTCAGGGAAGAAATATTAATGTAGGTATGGAGACCCATTAATGAGAGAACAGAGACGTTTAACCCTCCAGTATCCAAACAATGTGTGGTGGAAATACCATTTAATCAGACCTAAAACAATGGAAAATATACAACTGATGTTGTGAAAAGCTTTATACTTTTTAAAGTATGATGAATAGAAGTACATAATACATAACTAACGCCAGCAAAATTTACTGGACAGATGATAGATATCTTGGACTGTACTGATACAAAAAAAACACACAGACAACCCTGATGAAGAGCTCACCATTGTTATACAAAGCTTTGTGGACTTTTGAAGGTTTTTCTACATTGGAGGAGGCGGAGAATCCTGGAGGTAGGCGGATATGCACCAATGCCAACGTGCTTGGACGTGCTTGTTGTTTGGCATGGAATGGACCAGTGGTAAAGTACAAACGAACACCTGGAAACAGAAGAGAGTTGTAAGAGTTCTACATTTAACCAGAGCTGTAGCATTAACAAAATAAAAATACACATGTGATGAGGTCATCAGAAAAAAACAAGGACTATACAGAGCAGGGTAGGCAACCTTTCAGAGGTTGAGATCTACTTGGACATAAGATCCGGGGGGTGAGGCATTAGGCAGCAGCCTTAAAAACACAAACTATCCAGCTTCCAATAAAAAGACATTTTCTTAGCGCTCTGTACCACCCCCCACAGTGTCCTCTGCCCCTCCTTCACATCAACTGCCCCCCCATCCCCCAAAAAAGTGTTGCCAGCACCTTACCACTGTGGTGTCCTCTGTCCCCCCCTCCAACAGTGTCTCCTTCCCTCACATATACACAGCGCTGTGTAGGTAGCACTTTCCACCTGCCAGTGTATGTACAGCAAAGCAGGCATCAGGGGATAGTACAGTGCTGGGTGGAAGGTGGGAGCAGGAGCTGCCCAGAGTTAACATTTCATTAAAGCTAGGAATAGTTTGCTGGGAACGCCTAACAACCAATCACTAAGAAACTCCCACCTTCACCCTCCATTCAGCACTATGCTGCCTCCCGCTCTCCACTCTGCAGTGAACGAGAATTGGCGGCGGCTGGGGGAAGGCAGCGCCAAGATCACAAACCACCTGTTTTGCTTCCTTCGATCGACCGTGATTGATGGCCTGCCAACCCCTGGATTAGGGTTATTTTCTGACTAAATAAATACCTTTGAAGAGACTGTCACCTTGCCCATTCAGGGCAAGAGACAGTATCAACTACACAGGGGAGCCCGCTTATACTCCTCTTGCCTGTGCTCTCTCACCATTCCTTGCTCCATGGGCACTCAATTCAGAAGTATCGGCGACAAGGGGTGTAGAAAAGTCTCTCCCTCGGCATGTGACAGAGCACAGGCCTAGCGATTGGCTGAGTACTGGCAAAGGTCACATTCCCAGAAGCGCCAAGTAGTTTTTCCGGCTGCAGCTAAAGGAGAGGTGAGGGAATCCTATAAAGGGTTCAGGGCCTTGCAAAGACGCCATCACTTTGGGCTACATGGTCAAAGCGACAGCATCCCCCCAACATGATAAATTACAAATAACAAAATCCTATTAAAATAAAAAAGAACTGAAATTTTTTTTTATGGACAGCAGGCTTACTTCATTATTTACAATTTTTGTTAGAAACATGACTAATCCAGATCTCCATGCCTTTACAGTTGTTACCATTGAAGGAGTCAAGTCATATGGGGATTTCAGACATCGAAACAATACTTGCAGTGCTTCAATAGAATGAACTATTGCAGCCTTTAGCATTATAAAAGGATTGTATTTATCTGGATTCATCCAAGCCGCTGCAGTTACCAGCTACGTCGCCAAATATTTGTGGAAGTCCGGAAAGGCCAATCCCCCCTGTCTCAAGGTACGGATAATTGTGGCGAATTTAAATTTGGTGACCGATTTCTCCATAAGGATTAAGGAAAAAAAAAATATATATATATACACACACCGTGCAATTGTGTAAAAAAGGACTTAGGAAACCACTGTGGTAAATTTTCGAAATAATTATTTTTTTTTCGAAGAATCTTCATTAAATTTATTCAGCCCAATAGAGACAGGGGTAAAGTCTCCCATGCTTTTAGTATTTACTTAAGTTCCTGAACTAGTAGAACCTCAAAGGGTTAAAACTGCCCGCAATGCAGAGGCGCATTGCCGGCGTTATAGCTGTGGCGTCCCATTGATTTCAACGGGCGGGAGCGGTATACACACACGGCTCCTTCACCGCTTCAAAGATGCGGCTAGCAGGACTTTTTTTCCCATGCTGCTAGAGCACCGATCGAGTGTGCCCCTCTACTCAGGCGTCGTCATAACAACTGTGGGCAGAGCTTATGGCTTTACAGCCGGGCACGCACTGCGCAAGACGCACTGTGCTCTGGTACTAGCCAGCTAATTTTCTGGGACCTGTGTTGTGTCCCAGAAGATCGCTGGCAGGGAGGGGTCCCCTTAGGGCAAGAGGAGTCGCCGCCTAGGCGGCCCAAAAAAGGGAAAAAGTGGGACAGGAAGTCCCACTATAAAATAAAGTAAACAAATGTGGCATGTAAGGGGGCGAGGAGTGGAGCATGCCGCAGCAGATCATCAGCATTTAGGGCTACCCTATCTTCTAGCCCCCAATTTAAAGTCCCTGAATATTTGGGGAATCTCGAAGAACCTCTGCCACTGGCTCAATTGCTATAGCAAAGAGAGGGGGGGTAGCCCTGCATAAATCCCATCTTGTCTGAGTCAATAATGGTTGTATTCTCAAAGGGATTAGTTTCGTCAATATTTTAAAATCAGTGTTTAATAGGGCTATTGAGAGACGTCAGAAGACGCCCAACCACCGGCGAGCGGCCGCTCCGCCTAGAGTAAAGCCCACTATCGGGTAGAGAAGGGAAGAGGGTCCGGGACGAACCACCACCCAAATCCTCTAACCCACACCTCCCAGTTGCCGCACGGAGGTCAGTCGGCTCCTCTGTCTCTTGCTGGAACTCTCGTGGGATCAGAGCTCTGACTCACCGCATCCTCACGCTCACATTCTGCTCTCCTCGATGCGGTCCTGATCCAGAGAGTAAAATTCGATCAAAGCTGCACTCAAGGTGCAGACTCGAGGTACAGAACAGGATGTACCATTATAATTCCCATTAACCCTTTTAGCTGTTACCAAAGACTGCTGCAAATCTGTCTCATTCTTAGTTGGGCATGGAAAAAAATATTTATGCAGCAGCTACAGTCATACAGAACTCAAGATACAGTGTAAACTGTGAATTGTGTTTTGGGCCATCTGAGGTTTGTTTCTAAGCTGCATTTTAGACTTTATGCCGATACTTCTTTGGTCATATAGGAATAATAATTGCTCTCAAGTGTTGGAAATGTTCAGTATTAAATTAAAACTTGCATCTCTCAATGAAAACTGAATATTTCACTTGTCTTTGTGTAGTCTTTAATTTGTAAACAATTTAACAGCTGTGAAGATAAAACACATTAATTGCAATGGTTAAGAGAACTTACCTGCATGGGTGACTGCGAGCAAGTGACAATTTATAGATTCCGATTTCTCAATCACAGAAATCTGAACAATGGGCTTAAATACCGTGCGGTCTATAGTTCTAAATGGAAGAAAAAAAATATTATAAAAGATACATTTTAAATATTACACACACATATCTATCTACACACATACACACTAACCTAAACCAGATCCAAAATCACACAGGAACCTTTTTAGAAACGGACGTCCCGTACATGAGTGAACTGACTCCATTGAAAGCCAGTCCGATTCACGTTATGCAAATTGGATGCGGTTCAAAATGAAACCATTTGCATATATGTGAGGCGAGCCCTGCATAGCTGTCAGGGGGATGAGTGAAGGGGAATAATATAGCGTGTCAGCTGAGCAACAGCTCCGTAACTGGTGGAGCCATCACATCAAAAATGGAGACACCCAGAAGCAGTCTTAGGGCTTTTGGATGTCTACATATAGAGCCTTGGTAAATAACATGCATAAAATGCATTAGGTGCACATATAAATATTAGAAAATACAAGTCCTACTGGACAAAATTCTCAGCAATTACCACAGACCTGCGGCTCTTCACCTTAGGCTTGGATTGTGGTGACTGATGTGATCTATGTCTGCATTCTTCCCTTCAAAAGACAACTACAGAGAGGAGGATCTAGCAGGAAGGCATCAACATATACAGGCAATGGCAAACTGGCAACTTCAGGATTTAACAGATGGAAAGGTAAAATTAATTTCTGCTAGGGATTGGTCACCATAGACAGCCATACTGAACGCATTGGCTGCTGCTGTGTGCCGATACAGATCATTATATAGCATGTGGGAGTGCTTTTAAATTTGTCAAAAGGACTGTGGGATTTCAGGTGGAAGTGATTACTTCCACACCCCGTAGGTACTGCTCTACCCATGATTTCCAGGCTCCACTACCCCACCTGCTGGCCAGAAACTGGCATGGCGAGTGTTTGAAGGTTTCCCCTGTGGTGAATGAACTCGGGAATCAGCATGCCGGTCATTCCCCAGCTGCTGTGGCCAGGGAAGCAGCTGATGAAGCACAATCCATGCTCTATTAGCTTCAGTGGAGATCAGGGGTCAAAAAAGAAAACTAACAATAAAGCAACATAATAAAATAAAAACACACGCAAATGTAAATAAAAACACGTGGCCAGTGTGCCTATATAGGAAAACAAGGATTGTGCCACACGTGAGGTAACAATATCAACGCAAAAGCAATAATTATAGGGCCACCATTCATAGTTAACCTGTATATTTTGAGCACTGAATTTGTCAACATTTCACAGGCACGTGCAATTTTAAGGCTTGATGTGTTTGGCATCTTCTCGCCACAACCTCATCTTTTTATATTTTAACCCAAAAATTGGGCCATGTATTGTGTGTGCACAAAATGAACTAGTGTCGTTTTTAATGAAGTTTGTTTGATAAACATGTGCACTAATATCATCAGACATAAAATTGTAACTACTGCAATTTTATTCAACTGTCCTTGACTTCAGAAAATAAATTTTCAGTCCTAAAATGATAATTTTAACTAAAAACTGAGACAATGACCCTGGAAGTGAAGCGGTTGAGGAATGACACTTTAGCTTTGTTTAGATAACACCGATCCAGTACCCTTATATTGCACCTAGCAAGAATTGTAAAGACTTCCACCCTAGGAAGCTGCAAACTCCCAACAATGCTAAAATTAGAAATGTCTCATCTGTACTTGTCTATACTGCATTAACTGGCACAAGGCGAATATTTAGACTCCGATCTGAGGTGTACTCAATTTTACCTTGCGATGTTACCAGCTGCAGAGACTATTGCATTCTGTGACAGGGATGCCACCCTACTCATCGCATTACCATCTAGTCCCAAGTCATATGCCTGAAATACAAAAAATGACACTCTCATAATCTGAATAGGATAGAAGGCTTAATAGTGCAAATCTTGGCATTTTAAAACACAATGATTACTTCTGATAACTACCATATTTTCCGGCGTATAAGACGACCTTTTGTATCTAAAATAATGTCACAAAAGTCGGGGGTCGTCCTATACGCCGGGTACCTGTGTGTCAGACGGCGATCATCCATTATTCAAAAGCCCTGCCCCCTTCACAGGCTGTTCCGTGATAGGCAGAACAATAATTTTCCCAGCAGAGCCTCTGTTCAGTGTTCCGCCTATCACGGATGCCTTCTCAGCCTCGGACGAGAGGACATCCGTGATGGGCGGAACACTAAACAGAGGCTCTGCAAGGCGTGTAATAATGGCACAGCAAGGCATGTAATAATGGCACAGCAAGGCATGTAATAATGGCACAGTGAGGGGTCGTCTTATACGGTGAGTATATCCCAAAACCAACATTTTAGCTGGAAAATTAGGGGGTTGTCTTATACGCCGGCAAATGCAGTAATACTAATAAATTACCTTTATTATATACTTTTTTTTTTTTATATGCTTCCAGCAAAGATCAATATAAATCACATGAAACACAGATTGCAGTGAGCTTGTCATCTAGAATTAGCCAATGCGAAACATTTCATAATTCTTGAAAGTGTGGGGATGCGTTAATATAATTTATGTAAGCTCAACTCCATTTAGCCTGTGACCAGGTTAAACTGGTGGGCGATTGAAATGACACAATAGATAGCACCTTGTTACAGACCTTTAATAGGGTCAATATCAACACTCTGAGGACTTGCAGGTCCTGCTTTGCAGGTTTTTTTTTTTTTAACATTTGCGGTTTACAACTGCTTTAACCGTTTTGTATCGAGTACAATAAGGAAACATTCAAAAAAAGGACACAATTTACCTGTAGTACTCCTTTCTCAGAGCGAGTGTATAAGATATTCCTTGAATTGTCTACAGCAATCTGTACTATAGGATCTAAAGAGATAGGAAAAGGCTTTAATGCTATGAAACAAAATGAAAAACACTACAATTACAACATTTAAAAAGATTAAAGTGGAAGTTCATGCGAAGACTAAAATCACAGCATCTGTAGACACCAACGATCTAACACTAACCTATCAAACCTTGTGAATAAAAAAAAATAAAAAATCAGTGTACATGCCTTTTCTGTAGGCGACCCGATTCCACGCTGAGCTGTCAGCCACGGCTTTACTGTGGAGGCGGGTGCAGAGGACACATCCAACAATGGAAGTTCCATAGTAAGTCTATAGGCGACGTCACATCCCATTCATTTCACAGCCGTAGTCGGCCATGTCCCCTGCAGAGCTTTCGCCATTAGAGATCAGGTCGGATTGCATTAAAAAAAAAAAAAAAAAAGGTATGTATACTATTTTTTTCTTTACATGGCTACATAGGTTGGTTTTAGATCGTGGGTGTCTGTAGATGCGGGGATTTTCATTTTAGCATGAACTTCCACTTTAACTCAAAGGAGGGACACTGAAGCCATTTCAAAACAGGGTGCAGCATACATTTATTCATTTAAATGAATTATCTAAAGTTAAAGCGGCATTCCACCCAAATGTAAAAGCTCAGGGCAGCACAGTGGTTTAACAATTAGCACTTTCACCTAGCAGCAAAAGTGTCGCTGGTTCGAATCCCAACCACGACACCATCTTCCTGGAGTTTGCATGTTCTCCCTGTGTCTGCGTGGGTTTTCTCCGGGTACTCCGGTTTTCTCCCACAGTCCAAACACATGCTGGTAGGTAAATTGGATCTGGTCGAAATTGACCCAGTATATATATGTGTCCCAAGCATGTCAAGATCCTACGGGGTAAAATGACAGCACCAGCTAAGCAGACACTGGCTGCAAAAAGCACCCAGAGGCGATTCAGTTTGCATGTGTAGCACTATACAAGTCACTCATTCCGCCCCTCCAGTGCCGCATTTGGGAAGCGGGTACCCGTTTTTGGCAAGATCACTCGGAAGTTCAGCCCCCCTCCTACACAACATGACTTAATTTTTTGCTGGGGGAGAAGGGGGGGCAGAACTGCTTTTGTAAAGTGATGCAGAATATGTAATTATTAAATTAAGCAGCAAATCTTGCCAACTAGAGCTGGACGATTTTGGCTAAAATTAGAATCGCAATTTTTTTGCTTAGAGAAGATCACGATTTTCACGGTGCAACATGATCTTTTACATGAAAAAAATAAATAAAATAATTGGGCCATTTTTACGGTTCCGTTTTTTTATTTATTTTTATTTATTGAAGTGCACTAAAGTGTATTTTTTACCCACAAAATTGTGTTTGAATGACCACTGAGCAAATACAGTGCGACATAAAATATTGCAACAACCTGCATTTTATTGACTAGGGCTTCTGCAAAAAAAAAAAAAAAATTATATATATATATATATATATATATATATATATATATATATATATATATATATATATATATATATATATACACACACACACACACACACACACACACACACACACAGGTTCCAAGCAATTTTCGAGCAAAAATTCTGATTTTAACTTTGTAAGAAACAAGTGTCGGAAAAAGGTTTAGAGCAGGGGTGGCCAACCTGTGGCCCACGGAGCCCTCTGATGTGGCCCGCGACCTCCTGCTCTGGAATAGTGGGTTGGCAAGCCCAGATCGCAGGTTGCCAACCCGCCATACCATGACACAGTGTTGCGAATGAAGCTGGTGGTAGAGGAATAAAGCAGTCTATGGCAAAGTTCAGCTAACCTGCAGGATAGACACAGGTGCACTATGCTGCACCCGCAGTGTGGGTAAACTGCAACACATCAGTGTGAAAGCAGTCTTAGGCCCTTTTCACACGATCAGCCTGACCAAATGGGACCCTCAATTCACCTGTATAGAGCAACAGATGGTTGTTTACACCCACCTACCTCCAATCCGAAAAACAGAAGGGAATTCGTCCCCTTCCATCAGGGCAGATCGGAGGGCCTATAGAGTAGCCGTGACCCGTCATCTGCCCACTCCGCTAATTGTTGCCCACGACTGGTTACCAAGTTGCTAAAGTAGCCCTCGTTCTTCAAAAGGTTGGGTACCCCTAGTTTAGAGGCTTTAAGTGGTTAAACTTCCTGCATTTACACACAGAAGTTTTATCCCTTTGATCCAAGACGGAAGAGTTACAATGTTTCTACTTGTCTACTAGCACATACAATGTTGTTAAAAACTTGGCAGACTGCCAGAGTGAGCAGAGAAGTCTCTACACTTGTTACATGAAATAAATCAGGAAACTCTGCAATAGAGATTGCGAGGGGGTTGAATCTTCCAGATCGCATTTTTTTTTTTTTTTAACGATTATGCAGCTCTACCAACAACTAAAACTAATCAGAAAACTGCGAATGCTAGTTAGCAAACATTTCAGCTGTTTGAAAACCATGGTCAGTTTACATTGTTTTGGGTATTTGACTGCATTTACAAGACACACCTGTGCTCATTCATAGCAGATGGTGATCTGGAAACCATGCCAATTGGTTCCCAATTGCTAAATCTTCCAGGGCAGCTCCAGCACAGCATGAGAAATACTCACAAGTCCATACTGCTTATTCGAAAAGAGAACGTAGATGAATGTTACCTCTTCACGGGGCATCATTAAAGCGTATATTCATCTACTGATTGCAGATGCAAGGAGTTAATCGCTAGAGGCATAAAGAGTAGCCCCGTTATGTACTTCTAAAAAGGTAACTCTCCTTTCTTAGCCATATCCCCTCTCAGCTTTTCACCACCTATGGACCAGATTTTTTTTTAATTTTTCACATTTGGGAACATTTTACATGTTCCACCCATTTTTAGAATGGAACAGGTTACATGTTTCCACTGCTGCAGCATCTCCCTGACCTACCACCTCTAGTGACAGCGAGTCTTTATTTATTTTAAAACCCCCAGCTGGGTGGGGCTCTGGCCACATCATTCACAGAATTCTGTGAATGTGAACTAAAAAGTGCCAACCTCCTTTGTGGCTGTTGGCTTCAGGTTCTCAATGAACTACCAGGGCGCTGTTGAGTGCTCCATGTAGTTCATTGTTTATTCCTGTCATTATGTAACTGCATGCCCATACGAAGTACAAGCAGACAGCTTAGACAGACAGTCTTCAGGAGTCCTGCACCAGAGATCTGCTGATCGCTCTGAATTTTTTTTTCCTCTTAAATCTGCTCATCTGTGTGCTTTCGTTGCAAAGTAAATTTTGGCAAAGAGGAGGGGGTCCTGTGTAGGTTCACTTTACATTTATTTTTTTGTGAAAAAGTGAACTTACTCTTTAATAGATGACATTCCAGCTGAAATGGCAAGGGGTCAAGACCAACCAGAAAAGCATGCAGATATTGGCATATGGTACCGTAAAGAAGAAGAATCCAAGTCAACAAGTCTCTGTATGCAACACTACAAGTGGGTTATTTACGAAAGGCAAATCACTTTGCACTACCAGTGCAAACTGCAAGTGCACTTGAAATTGCACTGAAAGTGCAGTCGCTGTAAATCTGAGGGGTAGATCTGAAACGAGGGGGAAGCTCTGCTGATTTTATGATCCAATCATGTGCAAGCTAAAATGCAACTGCACTTATAAGTGCAAAGTGGATTTGCCTTTCGTAAATAACCCCCATTGTGAAAGAGCTGCACTTGTTACTCTATTAATGTCTGAAACCTGAACACAGCCCAACAATTCCGCCAAGAAAACATTTCAAGAGCTACACATACCATCCTCTGAAAACGTGAACTGGAGCACTGTAGGGACCAGGAAAGAGAGAGTACTCTTAGAATGGTTGATCTTTCTGCATCGTGGACTAAACCACCCAGCATCAGCCTAGTGGGAAAAAGTTAATGAAAAGAACAATGTTGCAGTTAAAAAAAATTACAGTTCTTACAGTAAAATTCAGAGTACAAAATATTTTCTGTGCCATATTTGGGCTGTCCTAGTTCTCTTTTGTGGATGACCGCATACTCTTTCTCCAATTGCAGTGCTGTGGTTAAGCCCCCGGCATCAAAGCAGCTACAAAAGGGAGTGAGACAAGTCTTCTGCATTTGCATGTCTGCCTACTACTGAACCCACATGGAGCTGCAGAGGAGATTCAGTGGTGGCGAGATAAATGTCAGAAAACACTTAGACCCCTTTCACACTGAGGAGTTTTTCAGGTGGTACAGCGCTAAAAACTGCGCTGTTATACCGCCTGAAAAACTCCTGCCCAGCAACCTCAATGTGAAAGCCGGAGGGCTTTCACACTGAGGCAATGCGCTGGCAGGAGAGAAAAAAATCTCCTGTCAGCAGCATCTTTGGAGCGGTGAGAGGAGTGATATGTATACACCTCCTTCACATTTAAAACAATGGGAAACCGTGGCAATACCGCCCGCAATGCGCCTCTGCAGAGGCGCATTGCGGGCGGTATTAACACTTTATCATAAAGCATATTAATGTCCCCCCATCTTCTGTTTCAGAGTATCAACTGAAAGGGAAATGAGCCATCCTAAAAGTGAGAACACACCCCTCTACTCCTATTCTGCTAACAAATGAGAAAAATGTCCTTCCATGTCCTCCCGACAATAGTCACTAGACATGTGCAGACTGGAATATTTTGTTTCGTGTTTTCGTCTGGAAAATAAATGTATTTAGTTACTCCTGAAAATCGTTTTGATTTATATCGTTTTCGTCCGAAAACTGACGATTTTCGATGCTTTGTCAAATTTTCGTCGTTCAATTCCTACCTATATTCACTGTATTCATTGAATACAGTGAATACAGTGAATAGGTAGGAATTGAACGACAGAAATTCGACAAAGCATCGAAAATTGTCGGATCTGAACGAAAATGAAAATAAAGCATTTTTTATTTCGGATCTTTCTGTTTTCGTTTCTTGCGCTTTTGTTCGTTAAAACGATAACGAAAATACCCGATTTTCGGACGAAAATGCATTCTAACAAAAACGAATGCACATGTCTAATAGTCACTAGGGTTGTCCCGATACCACTTTTTTAGGACCGAGTACAAGCACCGATCCTTTTTTTCCATGTACTCGCCGATACCGATACTTTTTTTTTAAATGTCATGCGACAGTTTTCAAACCACAATACTAGGGTTGTCCCGATACCGATACTAGTATCGGTATCGGGACCGATACCGAGTATTTGCAGGAGTACTTGTACTCCCGCAAATACCCCCGATACTGAAATAGAATACTCCCCCCCCCCCCCCCCATATTGCAGCAATGCGTCCCTCATACCTTTTTAGATATGCTGACGCCGCCTCTCTCTGCCGCATACCGCCGTATCCCCCTGCACAATCGCATAGCTTACATTACAAGCATTCATTCTGAATACTTGTAAATGGCCGTGTATTGACACTCCCCTTCTCCGGATTGGAGGGATCCCTCCAATCCCGAGCAAGGGGGAGTGTCTATGCACGAATCCGCGTATAGACACTCCCCCTTGCGTGGGATTGGACGGATCCCTCCATTCGGAGAAGGGGAGTTTTAATACACGAAGCGCGGCCATTTACAAGTTTTTAGAATGAAAGCTTGTAATGCGCTACGCGATTGTGCAGGGGGTACGGCGGTATGCGGCAGAGGCAGCATCAGCATATCTAAAAGGTATGGGGGACATACATGGCTGCATATGTGGGGGGACATACATGGCTGCATATGTGGGGGGACATACATGGCTGCATATGTGGGGGGACATACATGGCTGCATATGTGGGGGGACATACATGGCTGCATATGTGGGGGGACATACATGGCTGCATATGTGGGGGGACATACATGGCTGCATATGTGGGGGGACATACATGGCTGCATATGTGGGGGGACATACATGGCTGCATATGTGGGGGGACATACATGGCTGCATATGTGGGGGGACATACATGGCTGCATATGTGGGGGGACATACATGGCTGCATATGTGGGGGGACATACATGGCTGCATATGTGGGGGGACATACATGACTGCATGTGGGGGGACATACATGGCTGCATATGTGGGGGGACATACATGGCTGCATATGTGGGGGGACATACATGGCTGCATATGTGGGGGGACATACATGGCTGCAATATGTGGGGGGACATGACATGGCTGCAATATGTGGGGGGACATGACATGGCTGCAATATGTGGGGGGACATGACATGGCTGCAATATGTGGGGGACATGACATGGCTGCAATATGTGGGGGACATGACATGGCTGCAATATGTGGGGGACATGACATGGCTGCAATATGTGGGGGACATGACATGGCTGCAATATGTGGGGGACATGACATGGCTGCAATATGTGGGGGACATGACATGGCTGCAATATGTGGGGGACATGACATGGCTGCAATATGTGGGGGACATGACATGGCTGCAATATGTGGGGGACATGACATGGCTGCAATATGTGGGGGACATGACATGGCTGCAATATGTGGGGGACATGACATGGCTGCAATATGTGGGGGACATGACATGGCTGCAATATGTGGGGGACATGGCTGCATTTGTGGGGGGACACGGCTGCATTTAGGGACACATTTAAAAAAAGTATCGGTATTTGGTATCGGCGACTACTTGAAAAAAAGTATCCGTACTTGTACTCGGTCCTAAAAGAGTGGTATCGGGACAACCCTACACAATACAGACTAAGGATATTTTCTTTAGAATTATGAAGAACTCTAACTCAAGACATTATAAAAGAATAAAAATGAGTAAAAATTAATTAAAAAAATGTATTTGCTTGTCACGCAGTAGTAAAAAACTCAAAGAATTTTCACAGAACATGTTGATAAATACAAAAAAAAAGTATCGGCAGAGGCATCGGGAGCATTTGCACAAGTACTCCCGCAAATACTCGGTATCGATCCCGATACTAGTATCGGGATTGCGACAAACCTAATAGTCACCATGACAGATGGGTTTATTTACTAAAGCTGGCGAGTGCAACATCAGGCTCATTTCTGCATAAAAAAACAATTTGCTTCCAGGTTTTATGGCCAAAGCTTAATTGAACAAGCTGAAGTTAGAAGCTCATTGGTTTCTATGCAGAAGTGAGCCTGATTTTGCACTCTCCAGCTTAAGTAATTAAACCTCACAATGAAGGTTTAACTCACAGGATCAAAGAGGGTCAGTGGAGAAATTTCCACTTGGGACACAATACCCAATAAAAGCCTTCACAACCCACCGCCCCCCCACCTCATTGTTTTATATAGAAGTTCTTATTGTTTAAGTTAAAGTTTTGGCAATATATTTAAATCAACTAGGAATTACAGGAGCTGCCTATTGATTTCCCAGCCCTTTAAAATAACCTCACCAATATACAGCCATTTATCTGCATTGATACATACCTGATAAGCCACCTCATACAGGCAGCCATCTTTTCCAGACAGGAAAATGCGTCCATTGTTGGTGGACGTTATGGACAGTAAGTAGGTGTTGTCTGTTGGGATGGAGTACAGGGGATCTGGCAGGAGCTGCATTCCTACAGACATGCTGTCATTCAGGCTTCCTGTAATCAGACAAAACTACTATTCAAAATAGAAAACAATTGTGCTACAACTAAGATACATTTACAGTGGAATAACAGCTAGGTTCACCCTCGCTAACACGTTACACCCGTATTTAGACCCCTTTCACACTGAGGCAGTTTTCAGGAATAAAATATATTTCTTGTAAACCACCTGAAAACTGCCTCTGAAGCCAACCCAGTGTAAAAGCCTTAATGGCTTTCACACTGGGGCGGTGCACTTGCAGGACAAAAAAACAAAACAAAAAAAAACCCTGCAAGCAGCATCTTTGGGGTGGTGTATACAGCGCTCCCAAACTGGCCCTGGCAATTTGAATGAATGGGCACCGCTTCAGAAGCACCTGAAAAGCGCTACATCACGGGCACTTTTACCCCTTCTTGGGGGGTTAAAAGCACCCCGCTACCATCTGAAAAGCAGTGCCAAAGCACCAGTATAACAGTGGTAAAGCACCGTTATAAAGAGATGAATCCTTTAAAAGGAACACTAAAGGTTCGTTTTTTTTATTGGATCTATCGATTGCTGCAAGCTAGAGCATTTAAATATCACTTATGTAATTTTTCCTTTTGACCTCCAAAATACAGTAATCCAGGTTTGAAAATGCCATTTCCTGTCTCTCCTCTTCTTGCTTTCCACCAGCATCTGAGCCGTTTTTCATGGTGGAAAGCAGAATGTGCTTTCCCTATGACTACAGCCCTGCGTGAAGATGCTCTCTTATCCCTCACAGGCATGGAGGCTAAGCCTAATAGGAACTGTAGTTCCCATTAGGCCATGATGTAGCAAGAATGAATGCGCACCGCAAACCAGGAAGTCAGTGAGAATAACGATTCAGGAGTGATGGAGGTGAAGAAAACAGCTCGATTTCAACAGTTATCAAACTAGTTATAATGCAAAACATTACTTTTTCAGCTACTGTCAGACTAATTTAGGAGGAAAATATTTTTGTCTTTACTACCCCTTTAAAAAAGGAGATTCTTATGGTAATGGATAGATATGCATACTCTATTACAGCCCTCAAAATTTCCACTTGCCTACTAGCATTTGGCGAGTGGATTTAAGCTGGGGGCGAGTGATGACAGGGCTGCATGACCAATCTCCCTGCAATCTGTGCCTACACTTAAGAGTCCTGATGAGATTGGCGGCTGAAGAGGAAAGGTGCATGCTCGGGAAAAGTAGTCTGGTGAGCTGCGCAAAGGCAGAGCAGTACACAGGTGCTCTCCTTACAATTCTCATTAAGCCATGGGACCTAACAATATGACCTCTCTAAACCCTGCCCCCCTCCCACCGGGGCCCGACCAATGTAGCTGGAGAGCAGAAAGTAATGAGTGAAGTGGAGGATTGCGAAAAAATTACCACTCCGATGCAGCGCTCACTGAAAATTGCCCTGACATGAGAGCGGCAGCCTTCCAGTTTTCTTCTCCTTGTGCTCTAAGTAAGTGTCCAACAGTTCAGCCTGAGTACTGTGAACAGACTGGTCTCAATGTGTGCTGTGCTATGGTGTCAATGGCTGTGCAGTTGTGTGGATCTCAGTGCTGGATTGTACTCCCTCCCTCTGTGCTGCAGCTCCTGTCCTCACTGCCAGACTGAATAAAAGGGGGAAGTGGGGCAAGCATGGAGCCACACACACAGGCTCCTGATGATGAGATGAATGGGTGAGAGAGAGAGGATTGATGGGAGTTGCAGAGGAGACAGCAATAGAATTGGGAAGAGACCCAGTTCTAGTGCCCTGTCCCTCTGGTCTGCCCCCAGTGCCCTGTCCCTCTGGTCTGCCCCCAGTGCCCTGTCCCTCTGGTCTGCCCCCAGTGCCCTGTCCCTCTGGTCTGCCCCCAGTGCCCTGTCCCTCTGGTCTGCCCCCAGTGCCCTGTCCCTCTGGTCTGCCCCCAGTGCCCTGTCCCATTTTGTTAAAGTTTTTATTGGTAATATTTAATTTTGTAACTTAATTCTGCATAAAACATTGTCATTCAATGAAATAATCTACGAGGGCGTGTTTACAGGTGCAATTAGGTGCAGGGCAGTGTATGAATTAGGTGGGGCAACTGGTGGCGAGTAACTCTTGAGGCCTGGCTAGTAGCTCAGGTCTTGAAATTTTGAGCCCTGCTCTATTATATAATGAAAAGCTATAGCAGGACTATAACCTTTTGCAGGTAAATATCCTAGTTAGTTAACATTGCAGTGCGCAAGGTTGAAACACTACACCCACACAAGTTATGGAAAATAAATAAGTATATAGAATTTGTCTGCAGTGATATTAAAAAAAAAAAAAATCTAACCATCACACACATACACACAGCATGTGTGTAATACATATACAGTATATATTTTTCCATTAATGACTTTACCTGCTTGCAAACTGGCAAAACTCAAACCCAGGATAACAATGTCAACAGGTGTGGCAACAACCAGCAGATACCGAATGTGAGGCTGGAAAATGCCTGATGACAAAAACAAAAAGAAATGCAGTAAACAGGAGTTACTGATCAGCACAGTGTTTTGAGGAAAGCAGTATGTGGGCACCACTTACCATCTTTAGGTCTCACAAGGCCAACAGCCAGTATGGTTTCACTGAGTCCATCAAAATAAGCCACATCCCCGCTAAGGAATAACAGGACAGGAAAACGTTATAAGTATAAACCTTTCATGACTAAGCCTATTTCTGACATTTGTTTTGCTAGAAAATTACTTAGAACCCCCAACACACATACATACATACGTGTATTTTTTTAAGCAGAGAATCTAGAGACTAAAATGGCGATTGTTGAAATATTTTATGTCGCATTGTATTTGTGCAACGGTCTTTCAAATGCTATTTTTTTTTTTTTTGGAAAAAAAATACACTTTCATGAATTAATAAAATAAACAGTAAAATTAGCCCAATTTTTTTGTATAATGTGAAAGATGATGTGTAAATGAGTATGCTGAGTAAATAGGTACCCAACATACCATGCTCTTAAATTGCATACAGTCGTGGAATGGCGACAAACTACAGCACCTAAAAGTCTCCATAGGCAGCGCTTTAAAAAACAAATAACATACCAGGTTAGAGTTACAAAGGAGGTCTAATGCTAGAATTATTGCTCTCGCTCCGACGATCGCTGCGATACCTACATGTGTGATTTCAACACTGTTTACATATGGGGGCACGACTTGCGTGTGTGTGCGTCTATTCTTTGCTGCGCGAGCTCGGAGGGATGGGGGGCACTTTCTTATTTATTCTTTTACTGTCACAAAAATAAAAAATAATTGACCACCTTTATTGCTGTCACAAGGAATGTAAATATCCCTTGTGACAGTAATAAATGGTGATAGGTACCCTTAATGCAGGGATGAGACCCCCAATCCCTCCTTTGCACTTCAAATTATTTAGATCGCCAAAAACTGTGATTCCAAATACTGTATTAGCAGCCAAGAAAACTGGTTATGATGTTGTGACTTTTCTTCCGTGTTTATGAATCAGTTTCTTGGCTTCGTTCAAGCCTTACTCTAGCCGATGAAAGTGCAAAATTGTGGCTCGGGAAGAGCAGCTGGCAGGCATCATCCCAGTATAACCCCTTAAAGCTGAGGTCGTACAGTCCGTGGGAAGGGGTTAAAAAAAACACAGATTCTGCAATGTTATAGTTGTTTATTTACCACTATGGGCTAAATTCACCAACATATCGCATGCTATCATTTTATTTGTTTTGTGTAAATTTTTGTAAATATAGATTGAGATAATAACAGTTAATTTATCAAAGTAAAATATTAAATGTGAGAAATGCCACATAAAAAAAAAGAAGAGGGAGGAGATAAATCATTAAAGTCAAGTCACTATAAAAAAAAAAAAAAAAAAAACTTTACTTATTAATCTCATGGCACAGACAGTTGAAATTTTACGAATGTACAAAACAATGAGGGGGAACTCTGATTTTAACAAAAACTTTCCTGCAGATTCTTACCTTTTCTTATTGTGATGGAATAGCTGTTTGTTTGGTGTGGTTTTATAATCACCAATCAGCTTCTGCACCTACAGGGCTCTAAAGAGGAAGATGGCAGGGTCTGTGTCCCTTTAGATGGGGTTCCCCTTTGGGAGCATCTCAAAAATGAAATTTTTGTTGCAGGGCATGCCCAAAATCTGATTTGTTTCTTAGTGCAGACTACTAGGAAAACCAGTGAGCCAATCACACAAGCAGGAAATTACATTGAAAAGATTGACAGATTGAAAAGGAAAGGTAATTTTAATAACATTCAAATACAATATGACTTGTATCCTAATTATATATGCTATCAGGGCTCGACAAAATCCGGGCGTCAGGTTGCAATTGCGACAAGAAATTGTGAGCTGGTGCCTGGGGAAGCTTAGGCCTGCAGAAGGCCGCGGGCCTCAATTAGCGGCCGTCGCGGGGCGCAATCGCGACGGGCCTGCGCCCGCCGGTAATTAAGGCTGCGGCTTTGCGGCCTTCACAGAAGGAAGCTTAGGCCTGCAGAAGAATACCTCACATGTGTGGTTTGAATACCGTTTACATATGCGGGCGTTCGCTTCTGCGTGGGACGGGGTGCGGTTTTTGGCTCCTAACTTTTTTAGCTGGCTCCTAGATTCCAAACAAATTTGTCAAACCCTGTATGCCATTTTTTTTATTTGCCATTTTTTTCCCCCCACAAAAGTGGAGTTACTCTGCAACAAATAATCTAAAAACATATTCTAAATTGATTTTCAGATATTTTACACCAGGGGTTTACCCACTTGCCCACGGCGTCATGTCTAAAAGACGTCATGACTTTAAAGATGGATATCTCGGTAACGGCAGCAGCTGCTGCCACAATCGAGATATCCATCTTTACCGTGGGCAGTTCTGTCAACGATAACGGCGGTCTCCGCGGCGGATTCGCCGTTATCGGTGGCGGGAGAGGGCCCCCCCCCTCCCGCGCCCACCGGAGCCGTCGGTAGCGGCGGAGGGGACCGGGTCCTGTCGGCAGCTGTGTTGGGATACGAGTGAGGGAAAAATCGCCCCCACCCGTTCCCCACAGCTCTGCTGGGCGGAAGTGACGTCAAAACGTCAGTCCCGCCCAGCGTCTTAAAGAAACATTTTTTTTTTCTAAAATTTGAAAAATTACATTTTTTTTTTCTTTTTTTTGCATTTAAGCCTAAATTTGAGATCTGAGGTATTTTTGACCCCAGATCCCATATTTAAGAGGACCTGTCATGCTTTTTTCTATTACAAGGGATGTTTACATTCCTTGTAATAGGAATAAAAGTGATAATATTTTTATTTATTTCGGTGTATAAAATTATAAACTAATTTAAAATAAATAAGAAAACAAAAATTTTTTTTAAACGCCCCGTCCCGACAAGATGGCGCACAGAAACGAACGCATACGCGAGTAGCGCCCGCATATGAAAACGGTGTTAAAACCACACAAGTGAGGTATCGCCGCGATCGTTAGAGCGAGAGCAATAATTCGAGCCCTAGACCTCCTCTGTATCGAGCGGGCGCAATTTTTAAGCGTGACATGTTGGGTATCATTTTACTCGGCGTAACATTATCTTTCACAATATATAAAAAAAATTGGGCCAAATTTATTGTTGTCTTATTTTTTTATTCAAAAAAGTGATTTTTTTTCTAAAAACGTGCGCTTGTAAGACCGCTGCGCAAATACGGTGTGACAAAAAGTATTGCAATGACTGCGATTTTATTCTCTAGGGCAGTGATGGCGAACCTTGGCACCCCAGATGTTTTGGAACTACATTTCCCATGATGCTCAGCTACACTGCAGCATGCATGAGCATCATGGGAAATGTAGTTCCAAAACATCTGGGGTGCCAAGGTTCGCCATCACTGCTCTAGGGTGTTAGAAAAAAAAATATATAATGTTTGGGGGGTTTAAGTAATTTTCTATAAAAAAAAAAAGTGTTTTATTCTCGTAAAGACCGAATTTGAAAAACAGGCCCGGTGGGCAAGTGGTTAATAATGCAAAGAAAGGAAAAAATAAAAAGAAGAAGGGGGGGGGGGGGGGAACATACCCATCCTCGTAATTCCACATGAAGATATCGCTGTCGATGGTGAGCCAAGCCCTGCTGATTTCCGGAAACACTCCCATCATACAGTTACATTGCATGTCTTAAGTGATAATGTAAGGAAGAATTTTATGACCAACAGTTCTACATAAAAATGCAAGGAATAAGCTGACAGAAAGTACACCAGGACAAGAAGAGTCTCCCCAGCAGTGACACAGGCAAAAAGTAAAGTGGAGCGCCACCCAAAAATGGAAGCTGCGCTAGTTTGCTCCCCCCCTCCACTTCACATTTGGGGGGCACCCGTTCGCCCGCCCCCTCCTGCAGCTCCTCTTTAAAAATTAAATTAGTTTTGACTTTAGATACACTTTATTATAATTTGCAATCCCAGCTATTTTTAGTCGACTTTTGTTGAAAGACCTGCATGAGAAATTGTTAAACAGCTTCTGCATCAAACTAAATGACGGCACTGCTCAGGTATTCTGACAGCCAAGAGTGGCACCTGTCATAATACAAGAGCTGGCATTGCAGATTCATCCATCCACACTGTTTGGCATGGGTGAGGGAATCAAGTCATTTGTCTCATTCCACTTGCAGGGTGAAACAGAAATTGGAATGTGTATGGCCAACATAAAGCGGTATTAATCTCAAAAATATATAGCAGTTTAAAAATCATTAGATGTGGCGTCTGCATTTGCTTTCTTTTAGCTATTTCACCTAATCATCTGTCCAGTAACACATTTCCGGACTTAATGCGGAAAATTTACTCAAACTGGTGCACACATAATATGGTGCAGCTCTGCATAGTAACCAATACACTTCTCTGCTTTGTCCAAGGTTAAAGAGGAATTTTTCCCCCCCTAATTAACTTCCTTTACCTTAGTGCAGTCCTCCTTCACTTACCTCATCCTTCCATTTTGCTTTTAAATGTCCTTATTTCTTCTGAGAAAGCCTCACTTCCTGTTCTTGTCTAACTCCACACAGTAATGCAAGGCTTTCTCCCTGGTGTGGAGAAAGCCTCTTGAGGGGGGGAGGGGGCGAGCAGGAGTGTCAGGACGCCCTCTACTCTGCAGATAGAGAAAGGAGCTGTGTGTTAGTGGGATTCTTGACACTTCCGCTCACCCCCTCCCCCCTTTAAGAGGCTTTCTCCACACCAGGGAGAAAGCCTTGCATTACTGTGTGTAGTTGCAGACAGAAGAACAGGAAGTGAGGATTTCTCAAAAGCAAAATGGGAGGATGAGGTAAGTGAAGGACTGCACTAAGGTAAAGGAAGCTATTTAGGGGAAAAAAGGGTTTCCTTTACAACCCCTTTAACTGTGCCCAGCTCTACCAGATTCTGTGTGCACCAGTTTTAGTAAGTCTCCCCTCAGAGTGTCTGCATTCTGGATGAAGTAGTAAAGCAGGCCTCTTTGGACAGCAGCATTGTCCAAAAAAAATGAACACAGCCACCACATCTAAGAATTGGCGAGTTGCACATTAGTACGTTTTGTTTTTTGCGTTTTATTTTTCCACAGCAACCAGAGCTAAACTTTCAGGGCAAAACTGATGCCTATTGTTGGCAAAAAAAGGAGCAGCACCCTCAGTACAGGCATCACAGATTTTTAGGATACGTCCAAACTGTTCAACCAGCTCCGGGGGAAGGGGCACCCTACGGATTGCGCTGAGCTCAGGGAGGCTGGGGATGGATAGCAGGCCGGGTCCCTGCAGAGGATAATCCATTTCTGATATGCCCGACACTGTTGGACAATCTGCAAAAATTAAAATCATGCTATTAGAATGCAGTAGTGTCATTCCCCCCCCCCCCCATCTCTACTGCCCCCCTCCACCATCCTGTTCTTCCTCGTCACACTCCTTCCTTCTCTCCACCGGCCCCCGCCACTCTACCCCTTCCTTCTCTCCACCGGCCCCCGCCACTCTACCCCTTCCTTCTCTCCACCGGCCCCCGCCACTCTACCCCTTCCTTCTCTCCACCGGCCCCCGCCACTCTACCCCTTCCTTCTCTCCACCGGCCCCCGCCACTCCACCCCTTCCTTCTCTCCACCGGCCCCCGCCACTCCACCCCTTCCTTCTCTCCACCCCTTCCTTCTCTCCACCGGCCCCCGCCACTCCTCCCCTTCCTTCTCTCCACCGGCCCCCGCCACTCCACCCCTTCCTTCTCTCCACCCCTTCCTTCTCTCCACCGGCCCCCGCCACTCCTCCCCTTCCTTCTCTCCACCGGCCCCCGCCACTCCACCCCTTCCTTCTCTCCACCGGCCCCCGCCACTCCACCCCTTCCTTCTCTCCACCGGCCCCCGCCACTCCACCCCTTCCTTCTCTCCACCGGCCCCCGCCACTCCACCCCTTCCTTCTCTCCACCGGCCCCCGCCACTCCACCCCTTCCTTCTCTCCACCGGCCCCGCCACTCTACCCCTTCCTTCTCTCTACCGGCCCCGCCATGACATGCTACCCATTCTTCTCTCTACTGTCCCTTGCCCCTCCTGTTCTCTACTGTCTCAGTCACCTTGCCCCTCCCTCTCTTTTACTGTCTAAATCACCCTGCCTAGGGTTGCCATCTGTCCAGGATTCACTAGGACAATTCGGGTTTTAAATCATGTGTCCGGGTTTCAGTCCACCTGAAACCTTGACACATTATTCAGACAGGAAAGTGGCTCAGAACAGGGCCTGACAGGAGAGTGAGGGGGCACTATGTGTGCCACATAATGATTTCCATTTGGAGTGCCCAAAGGTGTCCCAAATCTGTTACAATCCTACAATGTATACTAAAACAAAATAACATTTAGTGTGGCGCTGCTAAAGTGTTCGGGTATTGCTTATAGAAAAAGTGGCAACCCTAATCTTGCGCCCCTCTCCCTCTTTAACTGTCTCAATCACCTGTCTCCTCCCCCTTTTACTGTCTCAATCACCTGTCTCCTCCCCCTTGTACTGTCTCCTCCCCCTTTTACTGTCTCAATCACCTTGCTCCTCTCCTCTTTTACTGTCTCAATTACCTTGCCCCTCCCCTCTTTTACTGTCTCAATCACCTTGCTCCTCCCCCTTTCTTTTAGTTTCGCTGTCACCTTGCCCCTCCACCTGTCACCCTGCTTTCTTGCCCCACCACCCCCCATTACTTTCCCAGTCACTCTCCCTCCCCCGTCCTCTCTTACTATGGACGGGCACGTTGAGTAGATCGGAGAGGTCGGGGTAGGCTCTGTCCTCCTGTAGCAGGCGATCTATGATCCTCCCGGCCCCCTCCAGAGTCTCCTGCATGGCGGCGGCCGGGGCGCCGGGGGCTCCGCTGGGCATAGTGCTGGGCGGAGGAGCCGGACGGCGTCTATTGATTTCAAAACAACACGAGACCCGCGCAAAGCACACACAGGGGGAAGCGCTGCGCCCTCTGATGACGTCAATCTGCAGCGCCCGGCATGAGGGAAAGGGCGGGCAAACGTAGGCCTATGAGAACGAACTGTTCCTAAGATTCCCTGCTGTCGCGTCCAATGACGTAAGCTATGAGCAGGGCAAAATCGGCCATATTGGATGAGGGCAAAGTATTTACTCCTCGCTAAAGGTTAACGTAGCCAGCCACGTAAGTGATAGTGGTACTGTGATTAGTTCAGCAGCAGCTGGGAGAACTAAACAAGTGTGTTTGTACAATAATGTGAATGAGATGGATCATAATGAAAGTTACTGGCGGAGATTGTCCCTTGTCAGGAGCCGTACTTGGAACAGGAAGAGAGTATAGGGGGGCGGGGACTGGAGAGTAAAGGGGGCGGGGATTGGCGAGTGTTGGATGCTGGAGAGTGGTTCTGATACACAGCAACAGGTATGGGGTGCTCATCCTATTAGTGATAGGGTACAGCACAGCCAATCGAATTTGTGCACTTCTGTCACCTCCTGAGCTTCTCTCTTTCCGGCTGGAACCCCATTGAGGTCAGAATAAGCTGCTCCAGGGAATGGAGTCCTCATTGCTAGCTGTAATGGGGTGCAATGATACATGATGACAGGAACACATCCCCTTTCTATAAAGACTTCACCCTGGAATTATTCACTGATCATAGAGCAGAACTAACCCCAGCCATTGACCGGTCTCCCTGAATGGTTACATTCAAAGCATTCCACGATTGATCATGGTAACAGTTGCTCGTGCTCTCACCTGAACTGTCATGCCTTCAAAAATGTCCTGTGTCATACCTGATCGCATGTGCAGCACCATGGCAACGGCAGACCGAACTGGGAGCCAAGATGGCAGCTTGCTTGGTTGGAGGGAGTTTAGTTCCGCTTTAAAGCTGATCTCCAGGAAACCTAAAAAGCCTGCCTTTGCCTTGTAGTTGGGCTGGGGTGGCACTGCAAGAGTTAGAATGGAACTAAAGCCAATGAAGACGCCATCTTAGCCTTTGGTTGATTGGCATTTGCCACAGTGAGTAGGGACAGAGTGAAGGGGCAGTAGAATGTGGTCAGTTGGGGTACTTTCACACTAGAGTGGTGCCAGCGTTGAGGGTAAATTGCCCCTCGTTTTAGCGACTCTTTACCTCTGTTACAGTGGCGCTTTGGCACTGCTTTTCAGGGGATTGTGGGTCGCCTTTAACCCCCAAGAAAGGGGTTAAAAGCACCCGTGATGTGGCACTTCTGAAGCGCTTTTTGTGCGCTTTCGGAATCGGTGCCCATTCATTCCAATGGGTAGGGGTGGTGTATACACCACTCCCACACCGCCCAAAAGATGCTTCTTGCAGGACTTTTTTTTCCCCCTAGTCCTGCAAGTGCACCGCCCCAGTATCAAAAGCTCTCAAGCTTTCACACTGGGGTGGCTTGAGAGGCAGTTTTCAGGCGCTTATTTTAAAACACCTGAGAACTGCGTCGGTGTGAAAGGGGTCTACTGACACCAATAATTTGATGGATTGGCAGTTCAAGTGAAACTTTATTCAGATATTTACGTCCTGCTTGATCTTTTCAGGCTGGCCCCTTTTGCAGGTATAGCTTTGTACAACATGAAAATTTAGCTTCAGTCTCCTGTGAATAAAAAAATAAATAAAAGTCAGCAGCTACAAAACTTGTAGCTGCTGACTTAAAAAAAAAAAAAGCCACTCACTTGTCCCACAATCCAGTAGTGTGCTCACCTGAGCTAATTTCACCCACTGTCCTTGGCACCGACATCTTAACTATAAAGCTTACGTCTTCACAGCCGGGTGCCCACTGTGCGAGCAGCGTGAATGGCCAAGCAATTGTCTGGGACCTGTCGCGTGCATGTCCCGCAAACTGTTTGCTATATATATATATATATATATATATATATATATATATATATATATATATATAAACAAACAAAAAATGTATTTATTTATGTCCACTGAACGATTTATCGGTGTTTACATGATGGCACTGTCGTTTGCTCTCATGGCCGAAAGGTTTGAAAATGGGTTCAATCAATTTTCTGTATAGTGTATGGCCAGCATAATATGTCCTGGGAATGTAACTGTTTTTTTAAACGGTTAAATTGATGGTTTTAGTTTCAATTTAAAGGGGTTGTAAAGGTACAATTTATTTTCCCTAAATGGCTTCCTTTACCTTAGTGCAGTCCTCCTTCACTTGCCTCATCCTTCCATTTTGCTTTTAAATGTCCTTATTTCTTCTGAGAAATCCTCACTTCCTGTTCTTCTGTCTGTAACTACACACAGTAATGCAAGGCTTTCTCCCTGGTGTGGAGTGTCGTGCTTGCCCCCTCCCGTGGACTACAGGAGAGTCAGTACGCTCTCTACGTTGCAGATAGATAAAGAAGGTGTGTGTTAGTGGGAGTCCTGACTCTCCTGTAGTCCAAGGGAGGGGTCGAGCACGACACTCCACACCAGGGAGAAAGCCTCGCATTACTGTGTGGAGTTACAGACAGAAGAACAGGAAGTGAGATTTCTCGGAAGAAATAAGGACATTTTAAAAGCAAAAACAAAGGATGAGGTAAGTGAAAGAGGACTGCACTAGGGTAAAGGAAGCTATTTAGGGGGAAAAAATTGTACCTTTACAACCTCCTTTAATGCTATCCCATCCAAACTATTTGCACTAGCTATATGTGAAACAAAATAACAAAAAAAATATTCATTTATGTCCACTAAATGATTTATCGTTTATTACATTCAATCAACTTTTTGTATAGTGTATGGCCAGCATAATATGTCCTGGGAATTTTACTGTTTTAAATTGATGGGTTTAGTTTGAATTTAAAGCAGAACTGAACCCACCAGTTCAACAGTTTCCCAAAATGGTTACATTGATTGAAGGCATACATACATGCATACACAAAAAACAAAGGAGGCAAAGGTCTAAATCCTAGTACATGTTAGGAGAAAATTGGACTAAAAATTATAATTAGTACACAGGTTTCGAGAGCCAATCATTCGAAAAAATCCGTAAGGACATGCACACAAAAATGTTCTGGTATGATAACAGAACAAATGTTTTTCTTGTAATTAGTATGGTATTTGTAAGAAAAATGCTTGGAAATGAAAGAATACAATACATCACTCCTCCAGTTGTATTGTGACCTATGGGAATAACTTTAGTAACCTATTGTTTTTTCGATCTGACACTAGCATGCAAAACCAGACAAAAATATTCTCTCAATGCTCTTATCGTGTATGAGGCTTAATGCATCACAAGATAAAACGGTACACACAAGCTAACGCGTTTCAAGGGCCAAAACTTTTTCTTCAGGGAAGAGCGTTTGGCCCTTGAAACGCGTTGGCTGGCGAGTTTGAGTGATGCCAGGGTTGTGGTGATGCTCATTACTACAAGAGCTTCCCTGCCACTTGGGCCTGGTCTATATTGCAATAGCCTTTGGCTATTGCAAGTATGCACTGATTTTCTCTACTACCAATAAAGTTTTATCTGATGATGCACTTGGCCTTTGCGCCCTTTTGCTTTCATGTATGTCTGTTTTCAAGACTTTCTGGTCTGAAGAGAGCAGCATTGGTGCAGCTCACCAGACTGTGACCAGAATTGACACTTGAATGGTCTGTACTACAGTTCTTTTGGTCCTTACAAAGTCCGTAGCACTACGCTTTAATTTGGAAATATATTTGTGTTTTGGATACTTGAAGACATGCCTCTAGTGATAACTGACACCATTACCAATGGGCTTCTGTTCGCTTTCAACCATTAAATAGTTGGTGTTGCAGCTGATCATGTGCAGCATCATGGCAAGTGTGTCAAATCAGCACTGGGGACATAACTTATGTGTCCCTTGTGCTGGTTTCCCTTCTATTAGTAGATGTTAAATTCTGTATATTATAAGTGTACTCCCTTTTTCTATGCTTTGTGCACTGCAACCAACATCCTTGGCACCATACAAACTCTTCTGCCTTGTACTCGCATTCCTAAGGCCCTGATAAGAAACTAGTCTGCCTATGTATTGCTATAGTTACCCTAAAAGTACTATTATTTTGTGATACCTAGGTAATCATTTGTATAACAAACTTTATTGCACCAAGTAAAATCAGAACAGTTATTGGGAAGGATGCCGAGTATGTTTTGGTGTCTGTTCCCTACTGCAGACACCATCCTCCAGCAATGACCGCTCTGTGCTCCCTGTATCTCCAGTCCTCTACTGCCATCTTTTCCTTTCGCCTCTGCCAAGTTTTGCCTCTCTTTTCACATTTCATGACCATAAATGATGCAATGCCTGCACACCCATGTTGGAGTGATATCGTCTAAGCCAGGGTTTAACAAATTTGCTTGGAATCTAGGAGTTGGCTTAAAAAGTTAGGAGCCAGAAACGCGCCCCATCCCGCCGAGCTCGCGTGCAGAAGCAAACTCATACGTGAGTATCGCCGGTATGTTCAAACCGCACGTGAGGTTTTGCCGCAATCGTTAGAACAAGAGCAATAATCCTAGCCCTCTAGACCTCCTCTGTAACTCAAAATATGTAACTTGTAGAATTTTTTTTTAAATGTCGCCTATGAAGATTTTAAAGGGGAAAAGTTTGTCGCCATTCCATGAACAGACACAATTTTTGAAGTGAGACATGTTTGGTATCAATTTACTCGGTTTAGCATTATCTTTCACAATATAAAAAAAAAATTGGGCTAACTTTACTGTTGTCTTATTTTTTTAATTAAAAAATGTGTATTTTTTCCCAAAAAAGTGCCCTTGTAAGACCGCTGCGCAAATACGGTGTGACAGAAAGTATTGCAATGACCGTCGGGTCGCTAATTCTAGTCGCAAATGTGACCTGGCACGCGGTTTGTCGGACCCTGATATATGTCACGTATGTAGTTAAAAATGAATAAAACAATATGAGCTGCACTCAATTGAGCTCTTCTTGCAGTAATTTTAATAATCAGAGAATTGACTGCAAACAATGGTTTCTCCAACCCAAAACCAACCTTCCTTCACCAACCTTGGCTTGCTCACAAGAATGGGGTTGTCCATGTGCAGGAGGGGCCAGTTTTGAGCAGAACAATGAATCTCTGTGTTTCCCTTAGCCAATTGTTGCACATTACTAATTATGTTACTTTCTCTCTTTTTTATTTTTTTATTGTAGTTACCACAATGGACGACCCTGAAGATTGCAATGTTGCTGCTACAATGGGCTTCTCTGGGTTTGGTTAGTGTTGTAAATTGTTGTCCTAAATTTTTTTTTATTTGTATTATTATCATACAGGATTATATAGAGCCAACAGTTTGTGCAGCGCTTTACAACATGAGGGCAGACAGTATAATCACAATACTATTCAATACAGGAGGAATCAGAGGGCCCTGCTCGTTAGAGTTTACAATCTAAAAGGGAGGTTCAGGTGATAGAAAAGGTAATAACTGAGGGAGGAAACAAATGTATGGTTGTTAGGTGGAGGCAGGATAGACTTCTCTGAAGATAAGTTTTTGGATTGCCTAATAGTGGACCGAGTAGGACAGGGGTACCCAACCAGTGGTCCGGGGGCCACATGTGGCCGGCAGAGCCTTCTGATGTGGCCCGCGACCTCCTGCTCTGGGATGGAATAGAATACTGTTAGGCCTCATTCATACGAGGCAGACTCTGTCGCAGTCCGTCGCGACATAGTCCGCCAGCTCAGCGGGAGATCAGTCCACAGATCTCCGCTGAGCCGAGGGATGTCAAGCTCCTCTCCGCTTACTGAGCGGGGAGGGGCTTGTCGGGCACCACTGTCTCCTATGGAGCAATCTGATGAAAATGGACGTCATCCGTTTTCATCAAATCTTACCCGATCCGTCTGTTTTTAGCGGATCGGGTCAGATGTCAGTGGACATGTCTCCGCTGACATCCGACACTCCATAGGGATGTCAAAACTGACAGGTGGACCCGAATGGTCCGTCCGTGTGAATGAGGCCTTACTAAAGCTCAGTTTATTACTAAAATCACAGTGTATATATGGGCATATCTCTTCTGTTGTGGGTGTCCTAACCCATCTGTGCATGTCCCACTTCACCACTGTTGGAGTGTGTGTGTGTGTGTGTGTGTGTGTGTGTGTGTGTATATATTTTTCAAAAAAATAGATCTCACCAACTGAGATCCCATCAACTCGATCCCAGAAGCACCAGCCTGCTGGTACCCAAGAAAGGCGAGCTGCCGTTTGTGTTAGTTTAGTCTCAAACTACAACAGTAGGGGAAAGGTTTGCTTTAAAGATGAAATTAAATCTTCCTAAATTCTCTAATTTCCCCCTTAATATTTTGCTAGTGAAAATTTTAAATAGATTTATTTTATATATATATATATATATATATATATATATATATAATTTTATTATATAACCCTTTTTAAACCAAGTGGCCAGCAGGGTGTTATGCATAGCTTCTGAGCACAGGAAGTAACGCCCATATGTGTTGCTGAGCCTCCATAATTAATGTGGAGGTTCACTCTAAAAACAAGTTTATACCATTACATCCAGCATACTTCCGACATGGACAGTATGCTGTTTTTTTTTTATTTTTTGCTGTACATACCGTCTTATTATTTTCCACCTGGCTTCTGGGTTCTCACTCCCGCGGGGAGTAGGCGTTCATTTGGGAGTTAGCCCACATGATTGACGTACGGATAAGACACGTCACACTTTCCGAAAATAGCCGAAGTCTGCTCTATACGGTGCCTGCGCAGTCAGCTCTACAAGGCTCCTAGTCTGTGCGCAGGCGACGTATAGAGCGGACTCCCAGTTCGGCTATTTTCGGAACGCGTGACGCGTCTTATCCGCACGTCAATCATGTGGGCTAAGTCCCAGATGACACTACGCCTCTTCATAGGAATGCCTACTCCCCGCGAGAGTGAGAACCCGGAGGCCGGGTGGAAAAGAATAATAAGACGGTATGTACAGCAAAAAAAAGTAATTTTAAGATGTTGGCAAATGTTTATATGGCATTGCTAAGATACGCACTGGTGGAATATTCTTTCCTTCTATCTCTATAGGCATTTTTTTTTTATTCTTTTTTTTTTTTTTTATGCTGTTTTTTTTCATCTTAGGAAGGAAAGCTCGGACATTTGACTTGGAAGCCATGTTTGAACAAACTCGTAGAACTGCTGTGGAAAGAAGTAAAAAAACATTTGGTGAGTTCTGGCTCGTCTCATGTATAGGGATGCACCAATCCTTCTTTTTATTTAAATTTTTTTTCAGTACTCGCTGATACCTACCGCAACGGTTTTGTTTTCACTTTATGCTGTCAGCAAGCATTTAAACATTATTTACAAATGAAATAAATTGATTTAAATATTGCGCTTTTTCAATGTGAAATGTGTTTATGTGTAGAAATATTCACTAACAAAGCAAACAAAAAAAAGTTTTAATCGTTTATAAAATAGAGGTGAAAAAAAAGCAGGAAATTAATTACGTGTAGGAGAATAGGGAGTTAATTGAGGCTGGTTAGAGTAAATTAAGATGTAATACGGGGTTAAACAGGAACATTTGTTCATCCCTTTGATCTGCAGATGAAGAAACAGAAAGATACAAAAAGAAACAATGTTTCTTTTTATTTCAGTTTTTCAGCAGGTAAGCAATGTTGTTAATAAAAAAATGTTTTATGTTATTGAAAGCTTCAATTACCAGACTACTTTAACACTTCATATGTCAACAGGGGAGACCCACTGACAGCTCAAAGCCTGGTTTTAGGTATCGGTGCATTTGCATGAGTATCCGCACTGATACTAGTATCAGGCAACCCTACTCTTGTATCTTCATTAGTATCAGTTATTGGCGTTTGGGGTCTATAGTCTGAGACTAAGATGGTAAGCCAAATAAAAAGTACCAAATTTGAACATATGTAAATCTTTTTGCATACTGCAGACAGTCCCAACCACTGCACTCCATTCCAAGCCTCCCACCACCGATCCACTGATCGATGGGTACTGCCTCTAGGTGGTCAGTGACAGGCTAGTAGTTACAACAGCAAAAAACAAAAGTGAAGCAGCTCGACTTCTAAAATTCCAAAGTAGATTTAGAACCCTTTTACACTGAGGAGATTTGCAGGTGCTATAGTGCTAAAAATAGTGCCTGCAAAGTGCCCTGAAAGAGCGGCTCCATTCACTCCAGTGTGAAAGCCCAAGGGCTTTCACACTGGAGCGGTGAGCTGGCAGGGTGTCAGAAAAAATCCTGCCAGCAGCTTCCTTTCAGCTCATTAGGAGCCGTAAACTCCCTGCTCCTTAAGCGCCCCCACCGGCAAAGCGCTGCTTTGCGAGCGCTTTAACCCTTTTTTGGCCGCTAGCAGGGGTTAAAAGCACCCTGCTAGTGGCTAAAAAGTGCTGCAAAAACGATGGTAATGCGCCGCTAAAAATAGCTCTTTTAGTGTGAAACCAGCCTTAATAATGTCATTCTTTACATGGGTAATCCATCTGCTCCTCTTAAATGTCTCACTTCATTAGAATTTTAGTCCTAGATTGAGGTTTGGGCCTCCTATACTGCAGTTCTCACTCTGTGACTGATAAATCTACTTTGGACGTTCAGAAGTTGAGCGTCTTCATTCTTTATTTTTGGTGTTGGTGTATCTATTTGCCATATCTGTGGTATCCTTGGGGAAGCTGTTATAGGCAACGCTACTACAGTGATCTTCACTAGCTTCTAGGTCCTGTGCCCCATGCTGTGTTGTGAATAGAGGAGGTCACTTGCTCAGCATTGGAACCATTCGGGGAACATTTTGGCATTTTGCTCAGTGAATGCAGCTTCCTCTGATTGGACAAGGTGGAGAGGTGCGGTGGTGACATCACAATCTCAAACCTCATCCAATCAGAGAACACTTTGCATTCATTTAGAAAGTGAAAAAGTTCTTTGGGGCACCTGTGCCAAGTGTGCAAACTTCTGTGTTCATTAAGTGGCAGAGCAGCCAATGGGCACAGGACCCAAAAGCTAGCAGCAGTCACCGTAGTTGTGCTGCCTACTACAGTGTCTACCAGCTTCCACAGGGACTTCACTGGTATGACACATATTTGCATTGGTCTAAGCTGGACTAAGGTAGCTATGCAAAAATATCGCAGAGTACCTAGAATTTTACCTTTTTAAAGTAGATGGTAAAAATGAAAGATGTTTCTCCCTCGTCTTCCAGGACGGCACTGTGAGAGTAGACTGGCTCACCTGACAGGAAACACAATCAAAAATGAAGTTTAAAAGGCCCCACCCCTCCCGTGTGCCTCAGTTCTGATTGTGTTTCCCTTTCAGCGAAACGTTTATTTTTTTCTTATGACCTAAAGCCTGGGGCTGGTGGTCCCCCCCCCCCGGAGCCCGGACCGCAGGTACTGGGTGCCGTTGGGTCCGGTGTAGCTTGCTACCCCCCGGGGGGTTTCCCCTTCATCTTAGTCCAGGGGGGAACAGGAGAAGTCACAGACTCCCCTGGACGCCGGAGCCTCCTAGGAGGGCAGGGCTCTCCAGTGCTCCGAAGAGGCCACATCCTCTCTCCCCCCGCCTGGTTCCTACCTTGGAGGTTGGGCGAAGGCCTCCCCCTTTCCGCTGGCTCCATCCGGGGGTTCGCCGGACCGCATGGCGGGTGGTTAGGCGCCGCTCCGAGCGGCGCCATTAGCATCCGGGCGCCTGTTGATGACGCGCACGGCGCCGTGACGTCATTCCGCTCCCGCGCGGCAAGATGGCGGCCCCCACCGGACAGACGCTGCAGGGGATCGGGGCACACGATAAAGCAGCCAGGGAGATAGAGGGGCCTGGCGGTCTCAGAGCGTATCCATAGAAGACCTCTCCTCGGCACACGCGACTATGGAGGAGGACCGTCGTTTTCCTATGGCTGCAGAGGAAACCACCAAGGGTGAGTCTTTCCTTTTTCATAGGGGGTTTGTGGTTGTTGCCCGCCCCCCCCCCCCCCCCCCCCTCCCCTAATCCTGAGAGGTGAAGGCTAATGGGCATATGTTTCTCCCTGATATGTTTAGGTGAAGACCCTATTGCCCAGGGGGAGGCCAGCAGAGTGGCTAAGCCTCCTAAACGTGTTAGGAGATGTGGCAATTGCAATGACAAATTACCAGTTGAGCATAACAAGCCATTTTGTTCTAAGTGCATCTGTAAGCTTACAGGGAAGGAAACCTCACAGATCATGAAGCAATTTCTCTCGGTTCAGACCGAAATGCTATCTACCCTAAAGGAGTTTCAATCTTCCCTAAGTAGAAAGAACATTGATTCTCCGGTTCCGGGCCCCTCCTCCCAGGAATCCTCTTCAACCTCTCGTCCGTTTGTACCACTACAAGCTCGTAAAATGTACCCCTCGGATTCTGAGGAGTCCGAGTTAGCCTTACGTAGGGAATCCCTGGTTGATAGCCAGGCAGAGGAGGAGGAAGAGGAGGAGGAGGATACCAGGACAGGAAAATATATGTTTCCTACTGATGATATGGAGGGTCTTTTAGCGGCTGTCTATGCTACAGAGCACATTCAAGAACCAGCAGAGCAGGTCTCAGCCCAGGACAGGATGTACAGGGGTTTAATAAAACCTCAAACCATGACCATCCCGGTCCATCAGTCACTAAAGGACATTATCCTCAGGGAGTGGGCAGAACCTGAAAAGAGCTTACCTAGTTTCAAAACTTGGAAACGCCGCTGTCCCTTTAAAACGGAGATAGTAGACACCTTTTTTAAGGTCCCTAAGCTTGATGCCTCCTTGGCACAGGTCTCAAAACAGTCAGACCTTTCCTTTGAGGACTCAGGCAGTTTAAAGGATGCCATGGATAGGTGTACCGACACTTCTCTCCGTAGAGCTTGGGAAGCCAATGCAGCCTCCCTTGGTCCTGCATTGGCCTCAGCCTGCGTGGCAAGAAATGCCGACGCCTGGACTTCAAAGCTTCTAGACCATATCCCCAATTCTTCCAAGACTAAGGAGATACGAGATTCCCTCCAACTTATTAGCGGGGCAGTGGCCTACCTGGCAGACGCAGCGGTAGAAACCATTCGCGCCTCAGCCAAGACTGGGGCACTTATTAATGCCTCTAGGAGGGCCGTCTGGCTAAAGACTTGGAGGGGTGATCTTGCTTCAAAACGCCGCCTATGTGCTCTCCCCTTCAAGGGTTCCCTCTTGTTTGGGGAAGCCTTAGATCAGGCTTTGTCCAGGTCTTCTGAGAAGGGGAATAAGTTCCCTTCAAAACCTAGGCAGAGTAGGAAGCGGTCCTTTCGTCCCAGCCAGAGAAAGATTCCGGCCCCGGACAAAGGACAATCCACCAGTCGTCGTTGGCCCTTTGGTAAAGATAGACCAAAGGGGGGGATCCTTTTTGCCAATCCCAAACCATCCGGAAAGGACACCAAGTGACGGGAAGGTGGGGGGCAGGCTCGCCAGGTTTCTTCCAGCCTGGGAGAACATAACCCAGAGTCCCCATGTCCTGCAGATAATCAGGGAGGGTTACCACTTAGAGTTCAGAGAGCTCCCCCCCCCGGCCTTTCTCCTCACCCACCTCCCAAGGGACTCCAGCAAAGCTGTAGGCCTCTCCCAGAATATTACAAGTCTGGCGGAACAGGGGGTCATAATCCCAGTCCCACCAGACCAACAAGGTCAGGGAGTATACTCCCACATTTTTGTGGTTCCCAAACCGGACGGCAAGTTCAGACTGATAATCAATCTGAGACCTCTGAACTCCCATCTCCTCTACAAAAGATTCCGGATGGAAAGCGTTCACAGCCTCAGGAGTCTTTTGTTAGAGGGCGTCTTTATGGCAACTATAGATTTGAGAGACGCCTACCTGCATGTCCCGATTTTTTCGGGACATCAGAGGTTTCTGAGATTTGCCCTCGCCTCCGCACAGGGAATTCAGCACTGGCAGTTTGCTGCCCTCCCTTTTGGCTCTGGCCTCCAGCCCAAGGGTATTTCCACGAAGATCCTGGCGGGGGTAATGGCTCATCTACATCTGAAGGGGATCTCCCTCGTCCCCTATTTAGACGATCTCCTGCTTTTCAGCCCAAGTCAGGATCAGCTCCTTTCGGACCTGACCGTCGTCATGACCACTCTGGAGACGCTTGGTTGGATAATCAACAAGCAAAAGTCCTCCCTTCTGCCGGAACAGCGGAAGGTATACCTGGGGGTTATCATAGATTCCCGAGAGAAGAAACTTTTTCTTCCCCAAGAGAAGTTCCAGAGACTTGTGACGACGATCGGGTCTTTAGTGGCTGCAGAAAATCCCTCCCTCAGAGAGATCATGAAGCTGTTGGGTCAGATGACCGCTTGCATTCCAGCGGTCCCCTGGGCCCAACTACACACAAGACCACTTCAGAGGTTCCTCCTCTCCGCCTGGAACGGAAAGGAGGACACTCTCGATTCCCGGGTCAGGGTTCCGATCCTAGTCAAGGACTCCCTAGAGTGGTGGCTCCACCACCAAAACCTCTTGAAGGGCCGTCCGTGGAGTCAGACCGATCCACTGAAGGTCACTACGGACGCCAGTGCTTGGGGTTGGGGAGCCCATGTACAAGAACTACGGGCTCAGGGATCCTGGGATCATCATCAAAGGCGGACCTCCTCCAACTATCGAGAATTACTGACAGTGGGAGAAGCTCTGAGGGCGTTCGAAGGAAGAATTCAGGACAAGGATGTCCTGGTCCTTTCCGACAATGCTACAACAGTCGCCTTTCTCAACAGACAGGGGGGCTCCAGGTCCCAGTCCCTCCTGACACTCTCCCTGGAGATCCTGGGTTGGGCGGAACAGAGAGTACCCTCTATTCAGGCAATCCACATAAGAGGAGCCACCAATTTGGAGGCCGACTTTCTGAGTCGTCAACCCGTTTGTCAGGGAGAGTGGGAATTATGCCAAAAAACCTTCGACTGGATCTGTCGGCGGTTCGGGGTCCCGGACATAGATCTTTTTTCCTGCAGGAAAAACAGAAAGGTGAACAAATTCTTTTCCCTGGTACAGGGACCGGGTTCCCAGGGGGTGGATGCGCTGGCCCAGAACTGGGATTTCCGTCTGGCTTACGCTTTTCCCCTGCTGAATCTGATCCCCAGGATCTTACAAAAGCTGGCCTCCGCGGAGACAAAATTAATCTTAATCGCTCCTTGGTGGCCCCGGAGATCCTGGTTTCCCATTCTGAAGCTCTGGTCTCTAGCCCCCCCGCTTCCCCTGCCTCTCCGGGCGGATCTCCTGCGGCAAGGGCCGATCTTTCATGCGAACCCAGGTTTCTTCAGCCTGACGGCATGGCTATTGAAAGGCGGAACTTGCAACAGAAGGGCTGCTCGGATAGAGTCATAGAGACCCTACTATCCTGCCACAAGAAAGTTACCAGACACATCTACACAAAGGTCTGGACAGTCTTTTGGCGTTGGTGCACCGCTAAGCGGATCTCTTCTCCCAAGACTCCCGACATCCTGGAGTTTCTTCAGGATGGCGTGGAATTAGGCTTAGCTACTAGAACTCTAAGAGTCCAGGTGGCAGCTTTATCATATTTTTTGGAGAAGAGCCTCTCAGCGGAACCCCTCATCAAGAGGTTCCTGACAGCCAGGGACAGACTTTCTCCTATGCAGGTTTCCAGGGTTCCCTCATGGGACCTCCCCCTGGTCCTGGAACAGCTGACTAAGGCACCATTTGAGCCTATAGACAGCATTTCTATAAAATTTCTTACGATTAAATTTACTTTTTTGTTAGCCATCACGTCTGCCAAGAGAGTTGGAGACTTGCATGCTTTTTCTATCAAAGAACCCTTTCTGCGGGTTTTTGAAGATAGGGTTATTTTGACTCAGGATCCTCTGTACCTTCCCAAGGTGGCAACCAGGTTCCATAGGTCTCAGGAGGTTATACTTCCTTCTTTTTGCGCAAATCCCAGCAATGAAAAGGAAACCACTTTCCATTGTCTGGACGTAAGACGCTGCCTTTTAGTTTACCTAGAGAGGGTTAGAGAGTTCAGATCTTCCCCTCACCTTTTAGTTAATTTTTCAGGCCAGAAAAAGGGCCAACAGGCAACTAAGGCTTCCATCTCCAGATGGATTAGGCAGGCTATCTCTTTGTCATACACACAGGCAGGTAAACCACTTCCTGTTATTAAGGCTCATTCCACGCGTTCTCTGGCAACCTCCTGGGCAGAAAGGGCAGGAGCTTCCATAGAACAGATCTGTAGAGCGGCAACCTGGTCCAGCCGGAATACGTTCATCAGACATTATAGAGTCGAACTACTGTCTCCTCAAGACCTGAGTTTTGGTAGGAAGGTCTTACAGACGGTGGTCCCACCCTAAGGTAGGCCTGAAGATTACTTGCTTCTCTCTCACAGTGCCGTCCTGGAAGACGAGGGAGAAAGTACCAGTTACTTACCGGTAGCTGGATTTCTACGATGTCTTACAGGACGGCAGGCCTACTTCCCTCCCCTTTTACTTCTATCTATATTCCTCCTTTTTTTTAGTCTCTGTTTAGACCGTGTTCTAAAGAGCGGTTACTTATCTTAAACTGAGGCACACGGGAGGGGTGGGGCCTTTTAAACTTCATTTTTGATTGTGTTTCCTGTCAGGTGAGCCAGTCTACTCTCACAGTGCCGTCCTGTAAGACATCGTAGAAATCCAGCTACCGGTAAGTAACTGGTACTTTTGTTTTCTACTGCACTGATTCATAAACGAATATCGTTTTTACCTCCTACAGCCACTTCCAGCTTACATGAACTCTGGTGTTGACTGTATGGCATTTTTCAGGGTGGGTTTCCTAAAGGTAACAAAAGTGCTCTGTGCTTGCATAATGCGGGCAAAAACGGTCACTGTTTGTCCTCATCAGAAGGCCATGCAAAAAAATGAAAGTACAGTTTGGTGACAACAAGGAAAGTGTTGTCGTCCTATAACAGGGCTGTCTGGACTTTTGAAATTGCACCAATGCCCTGTACACACGATCGGAAATTCCGATGGGATAAAATCTGATGGAATTTTCCATCGGAACTTCATTCAAGCTGTCTTGCATACACACTGTGTATGACCGTCCAAAATGCTGTGACCTAAAACACTACAGCGAGCCGAGAAAAATGTAAGTTCAATGCTTCCGAGCATGCATCGACTTAATTCTGAGCATGCATGTTTTTTCCTCCGTCGGCGTTCTACACAGACAAGCGGAATGTCTGATAGGATTTTTTTCCCGAGTTTAGAAACACGGAAAAAACTTTGATGGGGCCCACTAAGGATAAGCTCTGGCGTGTTCGCATGGTACACGTGCAGAGCCCGCCAGGAAGTGTGCACGGCGCTGTGCTATTCACAGCCAGGGAGACATTTCCCAACCTCTGCAGCCGAGCATCGGAAATGTCTCCCTGGCTGTGATTAGCGCAGCGCCGTGCACACTTCCTGGCGGGCTCTGCATGTGTATTATGCAAACACGCCAGAGCTCATCCTTGGGGCCCAGTCTTTTTTCATCGGAAATTCCGATCGTGTGTACAAGGCATTACATGTAAAAGCTTTGAGATCTGGGTTAATGAGATTACAAACTACATGTTTTCATCAAAATGAAATCTGGACATGTTTATTTTATAGAATCCAGAGAAAAAGAAGAGGAGTCAAAAAAACGAGAGGATGAAGCCGGTCCCGGATCCAAGAACGTGGCATCTAGCTCTCGGGTGACATCTGCTGACTCCAGTTCAAGGTATTTATAATGAGATTTAGAGGAAACCTAACTGTGTCATTACTGACCTGAATTTACATGTTCGTTGCCTGGCTGTCTTAAACCAAAGAACCAGACTAAAGCCTCGTACACACAATAGGATTTCCATCGGACAAATCCATGGAATTTTGTGTGAAGGGCGTTGGCCGTGATCTTGTTCTTCATACAGACAGCAGAACTTTTTCAGTCAACATACACAAAACTATGTGTTTTTTCAACTCTTTAGTGCCACCCTTTGGGCAAAGTCTGCTAATGTTGTGCTATGGTTGGCATTGGTTTGGAGCATGCGTGTTTGTACACACGATTGGGTGTTGTCGGAATATTTGAACGCATGCTATAAAACATTTGTTGTCCGAAAATACGATCTTGTGTACGAGGCTTAAGATTTACAAACACATGCAGAGACCAAAAAAAGTTGTTAATCAAAGGAAATAGCCTTACAAAAAGTGTGGAGGGAGAGGAGTAATATACTGGCCCCCAAGCTAGAGATCTAAGGTGCTTGTCAGAGGCTTTAAGTTCACGATTTACTACTCTTACTGTACTCGTACAGTGAGAGTTGTAAAGGTCATTTTTTATTTATTTTTCCCCTAAATGGGGTTTACCAAATAAACCAGCCTATACAAATGATCGTGTGGTTGCCATCGTCCCTTGGAAATTTGGGATGCAAAAACCTCTAGGGTTGGGACTATGTAGGCAACGAAAAAAAGAAATATTCAAAAATTATAAAAAAATATATTTTAATACATGTAAGTAGAAAAAGTACAAAAATGACATTACAATACAAGATAATAATGTGAAAAGAAAAAATGAAACAATAAAGCAATTTTTTCAGACATATAAATAGCAAATTGACACTGCCATATTACAACAAAGTTCCCCCTAGGGATCGGATCAGCCAACCCTCTACAGCTCACCCCCTAGGGGGAACTTCTGTTGTAATATGGCATAGTGTCAATTTTCTATTTGTATGTCTGAAAAATTTGCTTAATTGTTTCATTTTTTTCTTTTCACATTATTATCTTGTATTGTAATGTCATTTGTGTAACTTTTCTACTTGCATGTATTAAAATATATTTTTTATAATTTTTGAATATATATTTTTTTCGTTGCCTACATAGTCCCAACCCTAGAGGTTTTTGCATCCCTGGCTTCCTTTACCGTAGTGCAGTCCTCCTTCACTTACCCCATCCTTCCATTTTGCTTTTAAATGTCCTTATTTCTTCTGAGAAATCCTCATTTCCTGTTCTTCTGTCTGTAACTACACACCGTAATGGGAGGCTTTCTCCCTGGTGTGGAGAAAGCCTCTTGAGGGGGCAAGCAGGCAAGTCAGTACACTCTCTACTTTGCAGATAAAGGAGCTGTGTATTAGTGGGCGTCCTGACACTCCTGCTCGCCCCCTCCCCCGCCTCAAGAGGCTTTATTCACACCAGGAAGAAAGCCTCGCATTACTGTGTGGAGTTACAGACAGAACAGGAAGTGAGGATTTCTCAGAAGAAATTAGGACATTTAAAAGCAAAATGGAAGAATGAGGTAAGTGAAGGAGGACTGCACTACAGTAAAGGAAGCTATTTAGGGATTTTTTTTTTATTTATTTTTTACCTTTTTACAACCCCTTTTAAATTAATATCTCCTGAACTTGCACATTTAAGGAGATATTCTAGTAAGCAGCAGCTAGTGACATCTTCAGGACATGTGCTCCTTCAGAGCTCTGTGCCATGGCCATCACTATCACACACATATGCAGGAGCCCACAAATCCGGAAGAAAGACTAGGTGAAGGTGGAAGCCTGTGCAGCAGTGACGGCGCTCTGCTGGAGAGGGCTTTGTTTCAGGCTGGGTTCACACTCATTGGAATTGGATGTAAGTTTCCCTGCATCCAATTCACGTAGCAGGAGATTGTGACTGGCTCTTTACGGGGCCGGTTCACACAGGAGTCCCGTACGTCTTTTGGTCCGTTTCAGGTCCGAATTCAGCCAAAAATTCAGGCTGAAATCTGACCTAAAACTGTGAACGGGGACGCACCAGACTCATTCTGTGAGCCGTTCTGTGCTCTAATGTAAACCCAGCCTCAAGGTAAGTCTTTTATAATGTGTTAGTATGCGGTGCATACTAGCACATTATGCCTTTCCCTTGCAGGGGGATATTTTTTAGGACAAATAAACCTTTATTTGTCCTGATATTTCACAATTTAGACAATAAAATGCAACAGCACTAAACAAAATGCACTCCTTTTTCTTTCTCAGTTTAGGCTGATATATATTCTTCTCCATATTTTTTGATTTCACCCAGCCGACCCAACCTACCGCAGTAAACCTGTGGCAGCTGGTCGGCAAACGGTTAAACGGAAGAACACAGGATTGTGTATGTATGTATATGTATGTATATGTGTGTGTATATATATATATATATCTCTTTATAACATGCCAGAGGCTTGCTCCCACTGTGATCCTACACAACGGATCCCAAGAAGGACCCGATGTCCGCCGGCACCCACTGATCATTCAGAATGCAGGCAGAACGGCAATCTGCCTATGTAAAGCACGCAGATTGCTGTTCTTTCAGTAAGGTAGGCATGGATCCTGTGTTATTGCTAAAGCACCTCCCCCACTACAGTGAAACACCAGATAGGCACACAGTTAACCTTTTGATCGCCCCTGATGTTAACCCCTTCCTAGTTGGTGTCATTAGTACAGTGACGGTGCATATTTTTAACACTGATCATCACTGTATTGGGGTCACTGGTCCTCAAAAGTGTCTGTGTCCAATTTGTCCACCGCAATATCGCAGTCCCGCTGTAAGTCGCTGATCCTCGCCATTACTAGTAAAAAAATTAAATCATAAATACATCCTAAATTTTTTAGACATAACTTGCGCTTATTGGGATTTTTCTTTTTTTCACAATCGAAGTTTATTGAAGTAACAACAGTACAAGCATAATACAATATATAATAAGAATTTTTCGAACAGAACAAAAACCAGAACGGAAATAACAACAAAGCAAAGGTGGTATTTAGAACAAACAGTGGTTCTGGGTACAATCTGACATTAAGAATTAGCTAGATTTATCTCATGTAAATAGACGCTGGTTGGCTGGGGAAGAATAAGTAAGGAGGAAAGAAGGGAAGGAGTAGGGGGGGGAAGGAACGGAGGGGAATCTAGAGGCATCACAAAAACAGGTGGGTGGGATTCTCGGGGGTCAAAATAGAGCAAGAATTTATTTTTTATTTTTTTATCAAAGATGTGAAATATAAAAGTCTACAGTTAGAGCGTAGTAAGTTAACACAATGGGGGAGGTGCATAAGTACATAATTTCTCAGACAACGTGAACTTTCAAGGGATTAGATCTAGTTCAACTCATTTAGCAGTTGGTAGTCGTTGGGAGTATTTATTACCCAGGGTTGCCAAGTATCATGGAAGATCGTTGAGCATTCTCTTCTCATGACGATTAGCTCCTCCATCTTGTATATATACTGAACTCTGTCTAGCCACTCTCTAAGGGACGGACTTCTGCTCGACTTCCAGTATAGGGGGATTAAAGTTTTCGCTGCCGTTAATAAGTGCCTGGTGAGTGACTTTTTATAATTGCTAATTGATAAGTGATTTACATGAAGGAGACATGCTGCAGCATCTAGTGATATGTTTGTATTCGTGATCGATTTGGTCCAGAGTATAACTTGGGACCAGTAGTCAAGAATTGGGGGGCAGAACCACCAGATGTGTGCTAGAGAGCCCGTATCTCTATTGCAACGCCAGCAGATGTCTGAGGCAGAAGGGGACCACTTCTTTATTTGCATAGGAGTTACATACCAGTGTGTGAGAAGTTTGTATGATACTTCCTGGAACCGTGTACTTAAAGAGCATTTGTGCGCGAACACATTAGCTTTCAGCCATTGGTCATCAGTTAGTTGAATGTGTAATTCTTTTTCCCACAGAGTTTTATGTCTAGTTTGTGGTTGTTTGTTGGATGGGTAAAGCCAAGAATAGGCTAATGAAGTTGTTTTAAGAATCGGGGAACCTGCTAGGCATATTTCTTTATCGTACATCACGGGACATTCATTACATATGGGTTATATGGGTACCTTCAGGTGTGGACACTGGTGTAATCAACTTCACAGGAAGTTCCTCCCTATATAACCCCCTCCCACTGAGAGTGCTTTAGTTTTTTCGCCAGTGTCTTAGGTGTTGGTCACGTCTAGCTGTCCCTCGGAGGTCTCGGGACCCAGGATAGCTAGCCGGATCCGTCCGAAGTGCTTCAAAGCCAAGGTGTACGGTACCCGGGCCCTGCTGGAGTGGGGTTTTGCCTAAAATGCCTCTCCTTGGAGGGCTGGATTCTGGGCTCCAGTGCCTTGGTCTCTTCCAGGACTAAACGCTACTGATGCCAGGATGCTATATAGGTCCAGGGGTGTGGGTTCCTTAAACACAGGACCCCGGTCCCTGAAGGTCCGAGACAATACCCACGGAGATGGGGGAAGATTGGGCCTCTTGCAGTTTGCAATACCCTGCGGCGTGGAGCAGGTAAGAGGGAACCTGCGGGACTTGGTTCGACAGTAGGTATCCCCCTGGGGGTTCTGGGTTGGCTAACAGTATGCTTGTGCATCAGCCACTATCTCCACTATGTCTGTGTGGGCAGGATGGGATACTAATGTTTACCCAGATAACATGTAGATATATGTATACTTGTGTAAGATATATATTTGCTACTCACCCCAGGTCTGCCTGTTAGCATTGATACTGCAACCCCACATGTTTTAAAGAGGAAATTGCTGGTGAAAACTCCTGTTTCTTAGGAAGCCCATGGGGACAGCTTCCTCTCTGTGTGTGCACTACAATAAGATTAGTGCTTACCTGGTGTCTGTTGGTGCTGCCTGGCGCTGGTCCGTGTTGTTTCCTCTGCTCTGCTTCCTCCATGTGGTTTTCAGCGTGGGGGGGTGCGCGCTGCGCGCGTGCACGCCGCCTTTTATAGCGTCAGCGAGCGTCGGAGGGGCGGGGGCGGGCAGCAGCGTCAGGGTCTGTTTAAAGGAAAAACTTTTTCTCTGGCTGGTCTTTCCCTCCTGGAGGCAGAGGAAGAAAGGATACAGAGCGTGCAGCTGGGTCTTTTGGCCACAGTGACACCCAGTGGCGGTTTGTGGATCTTCAGGTCTAGGACTTAGTTCCACTATTGACCAGAAAAAAAAAAAAAAAGTTTTTTTGCTTAAAGGGACTCAGCCTTAGATCCAGCATGAATGAATGAATGAATGAAAACTTGTATAGCGCGGCACATGCGAACTGAATCGCCTCAAACTGGGCGCTTGTTGTTCCAGTCTCCTTTGATATCAAAAGAGAAGAGTCTTGACCTTTTTCCTGAATGCTAGGTGGTTCTCCTTTAACCGAATGCTGGTTGGTAAAGCGTTCCATAGTCTGGGACCTTGGATCGCGAATCTTCTTTCTCCTTTGGATTTGAAGTTGGCTTTCGGAACCTGGAGCAGGTTCTGATTCGTGGATCGCAAAACGCGATTGGGATTATGCGCTTTTATTATTTCGCATAAATAAATGGGGGCATTCCCATGGACACATCTATGCGTAAGACAGAGAGCTTTAAAAGCAATTCTGTCTTTAACTGGCAGCCAATGAAGGGCTCTCAGTGAAGGTGAGATGGATTCCCAGGGTTTTTTCCCAGTCACCAGTCTGGCGGCCGTATTCTGAACGACTTGCAGACGGGCGATTTGGTACTTGGGGAGGCCGAGGTAAAGGGCATTTGCATAATCCAACCTGGAGTTTACAATAGCTCCCACCACGACCGCTAAGTCTTCTTTGGGAATGAACGGAGTGAGTCTACGTAGTAGGCGCAGTAGATGGTGAGATCCGCTGACTACTGACCCTATTTGTGCGTCCATTGTCATAAAGGAGTCAAAAATGACCCCTAGGCTTTTGACTTTGGCGCTAGGGGTGATGAATTTGCCTAAAATAGGCGGGGGGGGTCCATGCTGTTGAAAGTTGATTCCTGCACTTGGCGTGGAACAGAAGAAGTTCTGTTTTCGCTCCGTTGAGTTTAAGATAACTCTTTGTCATCCAGTCTTCTATCAAAGAGAGACATGTCTCTAGATTGAGGTGGTGATCCTGCCTGTTGCAGATGCGGAAATAAAGTTGCGTGTCGTCTGCGTATGAGTGATAGAGCAGTTTTTGGCTGCTGATAATCTCAAAAAGAGGACGGAGATATATGTTAAACAGCACTGGTGACAGAGGCGATCCTTGAGGGACTCCGCATGTTACTGTGCGTTTTTCAGACGTAAAAGGTCCTAACTTCACTGTTTGCGATCGGTTTTCCAAAAAAGAGGAGAACCAAGATAAATCGCTTTCTGCGACTCTGGCTACTTCAGCAAGCCGAGTCAGTAACAGATTGTGGTCTACAGTGTCGAAAGCTGCACTTAGGTCCAACAGAACCAGGAGACAAGATTCTCCTTCGTCTGCGGCCTTGAGAACATCGTCCCATACTTTCAGCAATGCTGTTTCCGTCCCATGACCGGGACGGAAGCCTGATTGCAATGGGTCAAGTAGCTTGTAGGTATCTAGATGCAGTTGCAGCTGTTTTACCACTACCTTTTCCATTATCTTAGAGAGTACGTTGAGGCTTGTTATGGGACGGCGATGGAGTGGGTCCTTAGGGTCCAAGGAGGGTTTCTTCAGGATGGGTTGGATTATACCCTCTTTCAACTGTGAGGGCACTATGCCCTCCAAGAAAGACTGGTTGATAAGCTGCGTGATGGGAGGAGCCAGGATGTAGGCGCATTCCTTCAGCAGTTTTGTGGGGATAATGTCATTTGGCGCTGCGCCATTGCGCAGAGTACAAATGACATTCTTAGTAGTCTCGATGGAGATGGGTTCCAGGGTGAACTTACCTGATATCGGAGAATTATTATGGGTGCTGTGTGAGAGGCTGCGGGGGGGGCTGGGGGAAGAATTGTTTTGCTGAATGCTTTCACGGATTGCTTCGATTTTATTAATGAAGCAATTCGATAGCTCATTGCAAAATTCTTGTGTGTCCGGACTGGGGGCTTCAATGCATGCTGGCTTCATGGTCTGGGTGACCATCTTGAAGAGTTCGCGGGGGCGGTTTAGGGCACCGTTGATAGCCTCCGAAAAATAATTTTTCTTGGCTTGGAAAATTCCTTTGTGGTATTTCCTTGTAGTCGCCTTGTAGATGGATAGGTTTAGCTCTGAAGAACATCTTTTCCAGGCAGATTCTGCCCTTCTGCGTTCTTGCTTCAGTAACGACAGCTGGTTGTTAAACCAGCTGCTGTTGTTTTTCCGAATGCGGGTTATTCGTTTCGGCGCTACCAAGTCGGCTGACTGTAGCATGGCCGAATTTATGGCTTCCAATGTTTCAACGGCCGTTTGATGCGGCTGAGTTGTTTCTATTTTTTTCCTTTAAAGTCGTTTTGAAGAGTTCCGAGTGGAGCTTCTTCTGACATCTAGTCCAGTGTGTTGTCACTGGATTTGATGTTTTTGTTGCAGGGGGGATGGTGGAAATACTGAATATAATTGCATGGTGGTCTGTCCATGGCAATTTTTCATTTTCCCTAATTTTTATTTCCAGCGCTTGTCTGAAAATAAGATCGAGTGTGTGACCTGAAGCATGTGTGGGCCCACATACTAGTTGCTGTAATCCTAATCCTTCCAGGTGGTCAATACAGGCGTCGGCAATGGGGTCTTGTGAGGAGTTAGCCCAGAGATTGAAATCCCCTAGCAGCAAAAGATGTTTGCTGTTGAGGGTATAAGTGGAGAAGAAATCCGTCCAAGATGATAGCAGCTGCGATTTTGGGCCGGGAGGCCTATAGCAGAGCAGAATGTGGACGGTCTCCTTTGAAATTGCTTGCAGTTGCAGAGTAAGGGTTTCCATGAATGGAAGAGGGTTTTGGCGGACTGGTTTGGTGATCGTAAGATGAGTCTTGTGGATCACCGCCAGGCCGCCTCCTCTTTGCCCTATTCTGTTTTCCGTTATAATACGGTAATTTTCTGGCACCAGTTCTCCTAGAATGGTGTTAGTCAGCTGTGAGCCAGCTCTCTGTAATAAAAAGACAGTCTAAATCATTTTGTTGAATGAAGTCGCGGATTTCTAGTCGGTGTTTTACTGCCGATCTTGTGTTAATCAGAGCACATGATATGTGCTTGAGCTGGGGTAAATGGCTGAAACGTCTAACAGTCGATCGATGATCGATTCTCAAAAGTCGCTCAGTTCTTAGGGCATTTTTGGTGATGGCTGGCAGTATTGCGGCGAATTGCCTCAAACTCCAAATGGTTTCGGCCGAATATTGTCGACCTGCCATAATCGCAATACACCGTGGGGGGGGGGGGGGGGATTGAGAGGGGAAATTGGCTTGGTCCAGAGGAAGGCAAAAAAACCCTGGCGGTGCTAGGCCAATATGCTCCGGTAGGGAAAAAAATTCCTTCCTGACCCCTATAACAGGCGATCGGTTAACCCCTGGATCAAGCTTCTATTCGTTCACGAGACAAGGGGGGGGCTGGGGATGAGAGGGGGAACGTGTTGCTGGTCTGGTAGGATGGCTGCCTGCTCAGGCAGTGGGATGAGGGCTGAACAGATAAGGTGTATTCCGGATGATCTAGGGGCTGAGAGGGCGAAAACAAGGACAGATGGCTGTCCTTCTGGGGTGAGGGGGGGTTTCCCAGAGGCTGGGTGAAGTTAGCAGGGCGTGGGGAGCCGCGCGCCGTTAGGCCGCAAGTGAAGCCGCGGTCTTTCCTAAACCGCGGCCCCGCGATTCAGGTCGGCCTGGCGCGGTGCTTTCAAAAAAGTGCCCCCGAACGTCGGAATTGCCGCGGGGAGGTTACAGGAGGGGGCCCCTGGTGAGGATGGAGGTGTGGGAGTGCGGGGCACCGAGGAAAGGAACCAAAAGGAGCAAGGGGGATCCGTGATTGCTGCGGCTTTATCCTAAAAAGGACGGCCGTCAGCAGCTTCAGTGGAGGGCTCTTACCTTCAGGAGAGCCAAGGAGCTGGGTTAGAGGAGTGCTCGGACTGGGGTACAGGTTTTTCCAGGCTGGAGCTGGAGAGAAGACCGGGCTAGCAGGGCTGGGAGGGACTCTGCCTGTCTGCCTCCTACGCCTGCCTGGAGCTATGACTCGCACGCTCCTACTCCTAGGAGACGTGCGCCGCTGGAGCTCCTGTAGCTAATCCGTCTGCCTCACTAGCTAGCTAACAGACTGAGTCTCTGCAGTATCTGAGTCAACCTTGGACTCCGGCTAACGGGCATTGGTGTTGCAATACTCACAGGTTTTCCTCAGTATTGCCACCTCCTCAGCCTGTTCTCATATTAATTACTCCTAGCTACAACAGTCAGGTGTTGGCTAGAGGGGTGACTCAAGGTTGTGCAATGGCTCCAAAGGCATCAGGACCAGCCAAGGCTGCAAAAGGTGCCAAGAAACAAAAGGGGTCTCCATCGGGGTCAGAGGATTTGGGCCAGGCTTCAACGGCCCCACCCTCACCAGTTAGACCACCGAGTAGCATAGTACAAGAGCCATTGGGGATGCTGGGGGCAGAGGCGGCCCCCGATCCACCCATTCTCGTTTACGTAACGGAAGAAATGCTAGCGACCACCCTGGGTGGGCTAGAGAAAAGGTTAACTGCTTTGTTTGCCCGCCCTTTGCCAAGTAGCAAACGGGCTAGATCCCCCTCACCTAGTTTGGTGTTTTCAGATGCGGAGGTCTCCTCTTCGGAGGAACGGGACCCACAAGGGGATCAAGCAGACCCAAGTCCCGAAGGTTCAGACATGGAGGGTCCACTGTAGATGAATATTTTTCAGCCTCTCAAGCGGAGAGCCTGTGGATCCAGTCTTTGACCGATATAGTTCGCACTGCTTTTAAACTTCCAGTGCCAGAACTAGTAGCCCCTGTGGTATCCTCATTGGGTTCTTTAAAGGCTCCATTAACTTGTGTGTCTTTTCCGATTCACCCCCTTCTGCGGAGCGTGATTTACCAGGAGTGGGCTCGACCTGATAGGATCTTTATCCCTCCTAAGAGGTTCTCTATTCTCTATCCTATGGAAGAGGAATTTTGAAAGAAATGGGCACTCCCCACAGTGGACGCGGCCATTTCCTGCGTGAATAAATCCCTGACCTGTTCGGTTGAAAATGTCCAGTTGTTCAAGGATCCGGTCGACAAAAAATTAGAGACCCTACTAAAGGCTTCTTTCACCACAGTAGGTGCCATGGTTCAGCCAGTGGTGGCAGCCATTGGCGTTTGTCAGGCCTTAAAGGATCAGGCAAAACAGATGTTAAAGGACATGCCGGCTCAGCAAACTCGTGAATTAGCAGATTTCCCTAGGGCTCTCTGCTTTGCAGTAGATGCTATTAAGGACTCCATTCAACAGGCATCCCGGTTATCTCTGCTGGTGGTTCACATGCGTCGTCTTCGTGGCTAAAGAACTGGTCAGCAGAGGCACCCTGCAAAAAGCTTTTAGCAGGGTTTCCCTTTCATGGGGGAAGACTATTCGGTGAAGACCTAGATAAATATATCCAAACCATATCAAGTGGTAAAAGTTCTTCCTTACCGGTCAAGGAAAGACCGCGTGGGCCCGCGTTTAAACGACAGGCCTTTCCAGGCTCGGCCCCTTCGACTTCCCGTCAGTATCGACGGCCTCCCGGGCGTTCAGCAGTTAATAGCCGCCCACAGGGACAAGCCGCGGCAAACAAGAGGCCCTGGTCTCGCAAGCTGGCTAAACCAGTCATCAAGTCAGATTCATGAAGGGGCGCCCCCACTCTCTTGGGTGGGGGGAAGACTTCAGTTTTTCTCCGAAGTCTGGAAGGCCAGAATTCCCGACTCTTCGGTTCGGTCCGTGGTAGCCACAGGCTACAAACTAGAGTTTCGAGAAATCCCCTCTCCTCATTTTCAGGGGTCAAGTCTTCCAAGCGACCCGTTAAAGAGGGCCTCTCTCGTAAAGGCGTTGGATCGCCTCTGGCTCCAAGGAGTAATTGTAGTACCAACCCAAGAAAGGGGTCTGGGATTCTACTCCAACCTTTTTATTATACCAAAACCCAATGACGACGTCAGGCCTATCCTAGACCTCAAACGACTAAATCGCTTTCTAAAGATTCAGACCTTTCGTATGGATTCCATACGTTCAGTGACAGCCAGCCTGCATCAAGGCGACTTTCTAGCATCTATAGACATAAAGGATGCATATCTGCATGTGCCGATCTACCCAGCACATCACAGGTTTCTTCGTTTTATGATAGATCAAAGTCATTTCCAGTTCGTAGCCCTCCCTTTCGGGTTGGCAACAGCTCCGCGGGTATTCACAAAGGTGTTAGCCCCGGTGCTAGCCGTCCTAAGGACAGAAGGCATTTTGATCCTGGCATACCTGGACGATCTCCTGGTTATCGACAGATCAGCTTCCAACCTCAATCATGCAGTAGTCCGCACAGTTCGGCATCTACAAGAATTCGGGTGGGTTGTGAACCAAGGAAAATCGAGGTTGCAACCCACAAGACAGTTGGAATATCTAGGCCTTCGGTTAGATACAGAATGCCAGAGGATATTTTTACCTCAAGAAAAGATCAGGTCATTGACTCAAACAATTCAAATAGTCCTAGGCAAAAAGAGGCCGACTATTCGCCTATGCATGCGACTGCTGGAAAAGATGGTAGCCGCCTTCGAAGCAGTGCCCTATGCCCAGATCCATACCAGAGTTCTCCAGGCAGCTATTCTCTCTGCTTGGAACAGGTCCATACAGGCATTAGACCGTCCATTAGGTCTTTCCCCAGGAGTCAGGCGCAGCCTGTACTGGTGGCTGGTCCCTCAAAAATTGTCAAAAGGGAAAACCTTTTGCCCCATCACGTGGAAAATAGTAACCACAGAATACCAGCCTAACAGGTTGGGGGGCAATCTTAGGAAAACGGACCCAGCAGGGACAGTGGTCAGAGGCAGAAAGTCTGCTTCCCATCAATGTCCTAGAGATCAGAGCTGCTCGGTTGGCCCTGGTCGCCTGGACTCTCCCCCTGCAGGGTCTGCCAGTAAGGATACAGTCTGACAATGCCACGGCGGTGGCATACATAAACCACCAGGGGGGCACAAGGAGCCTAGCGGCTCAAAGGGAAGTAAACCTGATTTTCTCATGGGCCGAAGCCCATGTACCCTGCATCTCAGCAGTGTTCATCCCAGGGATAGACAATTCTCAAGCAGATTTTTTGAGTCGTCAACAGTTACTCCCGGAAGAGTGGTCTCTTCACCCCCAGGTATTCCAAGAGATTTGCCAAAGATTCGGAGTTCCCGAGGTGGACATCATGGCAACAAGATTCAACAAGAAATTGGACAAATTCGTATCCCGAGCCAGGGACCCCTCGGCCTACGGGACCGATGCGTTGGTTTGCCCCTGGCACCAGTTTTCTCTCCTGTATGCGTTCCCTCCACTACAGATGATTCCCCGCCTTCTACGAAGGATCAGGGTGGAGCGCAGGCCGGTGATCCTGGTGGCCCCAGCCTGGCCCAGAAGGGCTTGGTACGCACTCATCGTGAGGATGTCAGTAGGGGCACCGTGGCCACTCCCCCTGCGCCCAGATCTGCTGTCTCAGGGCCCGATCTACCACCCTGCTTCACAGCAGCTAAATTTGATGGCTTGGCGGCTGAATCCCTAATTCTTAAGGGCAGAGGCCTCTCAGCCCAGGTCGTATCTACGTTAATTCAGGCTAGAAAGCCAGTCTCTAGAAATATCTATTACAGAGTCTGGAGGACCTATGTGGAGTGGTGCGAGTCTCAAGGAGGGCATCCTCGCAAGTTTTTATTGACAGGATCTTGCGATTCCTCCAGGTTGGCGTTGACAAGGGGTTGGCTCTTAGTACTCTAAAGGGGCAGGTGTCTGCCTTATCGATATGGTTTCAAAGGCCTTTGGCCACGCATTCGCTTGTGAAAACCTTCTTACAGGGGGTCTTGCATGTGAATCCCCCTATTAGAGCTCCCCTCGGCCCCTGGAATTTAAATCGGGTCTTGTCAGCTTTACAAAAGCAGCCGTTTGAACCTCTGACAGAAATCCCTCTTGTGCTGCTAACCCGAAAGTTGGTTTTCTTGGTGGCTATGGCTTCGGCCAGAAGGGTCTCCGAGCTGGCAGCCTTGTCTTGCAGGGAACCGTACCTTATTCTGCATAAGGACAGAGTGGTTCTGCGGCCTCAACCTTCTTTCCTTCCTAAGGTCATATCCAGTTTTCACTTGAATCAGGACCTAGTCCTACCATCCTTCTTTCCTACTCCCCAGTCCAGAGAGGAAAGACTGCTTCATACTTTGGACGTGGTTCGAGCCATGAGGGTTTATCTCAAGGCTACAGAGAAGATTCGGAAAACAGATGTGCTTTTCGTTCTTCCGGATGGCCCCAAGAAGGGTCAGCCGGCTGCCAAGTCTTCCTTGGCTAGGTGGATTAAGCAGCTGATTTTTCAGGCCTATGGTCTGAAGCGCGTTCCACCTCCCTTATCAGTTAAAGCCCATTCTACAAGGGCCATGAGTGCCTCTTGGGCGGCACACCATCAGATCTCTATGGCACAGGTTTGCAAAGCGGCAACCTGGTCTTCCGTACATACGTTTACTAAATTTTATAAGTTGGACGTCGCAAAGGCTACGGATGCAGCATTTGGGCAGGCGGTCCTACGGGCAGCAGTATAGAATCCTCTGGCCCGGTTCACGCCCCCTTTTTTTCTGTTGGTGGAGCTATTTTACCTCCTGATAATGTTTTTGTTTGGCTATTTTTGGCCTTACGGTCTCCCTCCCTTCATGGAGCATTGCTTTGGGACATCCCATATGTAATGACTATGCGCTCTGTGTCCCGTGATGTACGATAAAGAAAAAAGGATTTTTAATAACAGCTTACCTGTAAAATCCTTTTCTTGAAGTACATCACGGGACACAGAGCTCCCACCCCTCTTTTGGGGAACATTGTGTAACCTCAGAGAAATTGCTTGCTACAAAACTAAAGCACTCTCAGTGGGAGGGGGTTATATAGGGAGGAACTTCCTGTGAAGTTGATTACACCAGTGTCCACACCTGAAGGTACCCATATAACCCATATGTAATGACTATGCGCTCTGTGTCCCGTGATGTACTTCAAGAAAAGGATTTTACAGGTAAGCTGTTATTAAAAATCCTTTTTTTCTCAAGTTGGTAGGGGTCCTACAATATTCCGAGTTGTGTTTACTATTTAATAGGAAATTTCCCAAAACGGCTTTCAGGACAGCCACCTGAGAGATCATGGCTCCTCCCTCCACAGGAAACACCTCCACCATACGGTCTTTAAAGGGAGGCCTCCCCTTCCACTCGTCAGTTTTTTGTGTTTCCTCCAGCTGGAGGAACACCTCCGGTGGGAGCCATGATCTTTCAGGTCCGCCTGGGAGACAGAGGCTCTCACTTCAAATGTTTTTTTCTGGAGAGTGTCCTTACCACCTGCCTCGAGCAACGATGGCGCAGTGGTCTCCTTCTTCCCCTTCCGTGCTCGGGGAGAGCCTGTACGCGCGGAGGTGGCGGCCCATTTTTTCGGTGGCGGGGTCTGGTTATGGGGGCTTTTTTCTTCTTTCTCCCCATTCTGCAGGCTCCGGCGTCTGGGGAGGGCCTCAGATGCGCCCTGGTTATAGGGAGAGGCCGCGCTTCCGGGTCGGCGCGCGCTTTCTCTTGGCGCATGCGCAGAGGAAGAAGGCAAGGTCACCTGGTGCCTTCAGATGGACTTCCGGTTCCGGGTCAGCGCAGCGGCGTCTTTGAATCCTGGAACCGTGTCCTAACAAGCGCGCTGCTGCAAACGCTCCCATGGAGGAAGTTATTGCAGATAAGGGGACAAGCCAAGGCACCAGCAAAGTTAAGGTAAGGGAGTGCCTGTATTACCTTTTAGCTTTCTCCTATGGGGGTTACTTCACCCATCTCCCCCTCTTCCCCCACCCTCCACCTCCTAGTTTTCTGGTCATTTTGGGATTGTTTCCTTTCTGCCTAGTATTAGGAATTTATGGTGGTGATGGTGTTTTGGCTTGTAGGGCACAAGGAGTGTTGGTTTCCTAAAAGTGCACCTGGGTGTCAGAATTTTTTTTACTGAATACTACTTCCTAAGCGTGCGTTTTCTTGCTTGTTATCTGTCTGTACAGGGGAAAGGCTCTGCTCAGATTCCAAAGAGAAGATGCCCTGTTTGCAAAGAGAAGCTCAGCGATGCTTGGAAAAAATCACTTTGTGCAGACTGTACAAGCAACGTACTTAAAGAGTCTCCTTCCTTATGTGGAGAGTTGATATCCACTATTAAGGAGGAACTCCGTACCACCTTTCAGGCTTTTAGGTCTAACCTAGGGGAACAGACAAGTTCCATGGAAGAGCCGGGAGGGTCGCAGAACTCTTCACTGAGCGAGTCTCAGGCTTTAGTCACCCCAATAGCCCAAAACCTTTCTCAGGAATCAGTTCCGGTAGATTCAGACTCTGAGGAAGAAGATGAAGCCGAGTCGTCTTCAAAATATAAATTATCACTAGAGGAGGTCGCAGGCCTTGTTAAGATGATCCATGCGACTTTGGGGATAGAAGAGGAGAAAAAGGAACTTTCCCTACATGACCGAATGTATGCAGGTTTAGGGGATACCAAAGGCAAGGTGTTTCCAGTACATTCATTAATCTCAGATATGATTAAGAAGGAATGGTTGGACCCAGAGAAGAAGCCATTTTTTTCAGGGGCACACAAGAGGAGGTTCCCTTTCGAGGATAGTCCGGATGCCATTTGGAATAAAGTCCCAAAATTGGATGGGGCGTTCTCACAGGTTTCGAAATCTTCTGATCTAGCCTTTGAGGATATGGGCACGTTAAGAGAACCCATGGATAAGAGAATGGATCTGATATTAAAAAGGTCTTGGCAGTCCGTGATGAACAACCTTAAGCCAGCTATGGCAACGACCTGTGTTGCCAGAAACCTGGAACACTGGATAGGCCAGTTAAAATCACACGTTTTGGCAGATTCCCCGAAGCAGGAGATTTTAGACTCCTTCGGTACCCTTTCGGCTGCGGTGTCTTACATCACTGACGCCTCAGCGGAGTCTGTTAGGATGTCAGCAAGGTCAGCAACTCTGACAAACTCCGCCAGGAGGGCTCTCTGGCTTAAAACTTGGCCAGGGGATGCGGCTTCAAAAAATAGGTTAATTGGCCTACCCTTCTCTGGAGATTTATTGTTCGGTTCGGAGTTGGAGTCTATCCTTGACCGGACAGCGGACAAAAAGAAATCTTTTCCAGAAAAGAAAAAGCCTGTACCTACCCGCAAGCGTTTTTTTCGTCTGCAGGGGCAAGAGAAAAAGGTACAAAACCAAAGGAAGCAGTGGCCGACACAAAGGGGTAAAGGTAGGGGTGGAGTACTCTTCCGTCCTCCTTCAGCCCCCGAAAAACCTCAATGACTCGCAGCTACAGGTAGGGGGAAGACTCCAGAGGTTTGTTCCCCAGTGGAGGGACAGCACCTCAAGCCAGTTTATTCAAAACTTACTTTTGAAGGGTTATGCAATAGAGTTCAGGGAAGAACCCCCGAGAAGATTTCTGGCAACAAATGTTCCAAAGGATCCCGCCAAGGCTCTCGCTATGAAGTCCCTGATTCAGGAGCTGATTTCTCAGAGAGTAGTGGTGCCGGTTCCGTCCAAGGAATGTTTTCGGGGGTTCTATTCTCATGTCTTCCTGGTCAGAAAACCTTCGGGAAAATTTCGACTCATCCTGAATCTAAAAGAGCTGAATCAGTCGGTAGAATACAGGAAGTTTCGGATGGATTCCATTTTTTCCGTAAAAAATCTACTAAGTCAGGGTTGCTTCATGGCAACAATAGACCTGCGAGATGCTTACTTGCACATTCCCATGGCAGACAGCTCCCAAAGGTTCTTGAGACTAGCTTTGAGGGAGGGGAAAAAATTGACACACCTACAGTTCAGAGCTCTCCCCTTTGGCCTATCATCATCCCCAAGGGTGTTTACAAAGGTTATGGCAGAGGCACTAGCTCCGCTGCGTCTAGAGGGGATCTCAGTGGTCCCTTATCTAGACGACCTTCTTTTCTTTGCCCAGACCAGAGAAAATCTTTTGAGAAATCTAGTCCGGGCCCGGTCTCACTTGGAATCCATAGGGTGGATTCTAAATCTCCAGAAGTCGAGCTTGGTCCCCTCGCAACAAGTTTGTTTCTTGGGGTTTCTGATCGATTCAGTGGGACAAAGGTTTTTTCTCCCAGAAGAAAAACAAAAGAGGGTAATAGAAGCTGTGTCAACCTTACAGTGCAGTCAGCAGATCTCAATCAGAAAGATTATGTCAGTGCTAGGAACTCTAACTTCATCAATACCCGCAGTTCAGTGGGCCAAGTTCCATTTCAGACCTCTACAAGAATTCTTGTTAAAAATCTGGGACCGCCACCAGAGGTCTCTGGACCTTCTGGTGAAGATTCCCACCAACGTCAAGAGAACTCTTTGGTGGTGGAAAAATCAGGGAAGATTATCAGAGGGTCTGTTGTGGTCCTTTCCAACCCAGGCGAGGATAACGACCGATGCCAGCTCCTGGGGATGGGGCGCCCATATAAACGGTCATTGGACTCAGGGGTCATGGTCCGCAGAGGAGGCACGGAGATCCTCAAATTGGCGAGAGCTGAAGGCAGTGGAGTTGGCTCTACTGAGCTTCATAGTAGAGGTGCAACAGCAGCATACGCAGATCCTGTCGGACAACGCCACAGTAGTGGCCTATATAAACAGGCATGGGGGCACCCGAAGCAGAGGACTTCAGGCTCTAGCCAAAAACATTCTAGGCTGGGCAGAGTCTCATACTCTATCCTTATCAGCGGTCCACCTAAAGGGGACTTTGAACAGAACTGCAGATTTTCTCAGCAGGAACTTAGTTCAGGAAGCAGAGTGGCAGTTGAACCCAGAGGTCTTTGCTCTCCTAGCAAAGAAGTGGGGGCAACCAGAAATAGATCTCTTTGCAAACAAAGGAAATACACAGACCCCCAGGTTTTTTTCTCTAGCCAGGGACAAAGCAGCTCTGGGGTGGACGCCTTAGCACAGGTGTGGGATTTTCACCTCTGTTATGCATTCCCCCCTTTTCAGCTCATCCCTCAGGTGATCTCAAAGATTCGGAGGGAAGGCACAACGGTAATTCTTGTCACTCCGTTTTGGCCCAAGAGGCCGTGGTTTTCGGCTCTACTGCAGATGCAGACAAAACCTTATTGGCATCTGCCACTAAGACAGGACCTGCTCTTACAGGGTCCTCTGCTTCACCAAGACTTAGGAAAGCTAAACCTTACAGCCTGGTTTCTGAGGAACAGCTCCTGAAAAGGAAAGGTTTCTCGGACAGATTGGTAGCAACACTCCTGTCTAGTAGGAAGCAGGTAACTAGATCTATATATTTAAAAATCTGGAAAGTTTTCAATACTTGGTGTACATCATCTGGCAGGTCGGTAAGGCAGACGTCCTCCGTCCTTGAATTTTTGCAGGACGGAGCCGATAAGGGACTAGCGGTCAGTACACTAAAGGTCCAAGTAGCGGCTCTGGGAGTTTTTTTGGAAAGGGCAGTGTCCTCACATTCATTAGTTAAAAGATTCTTCAAAGCCCTCAGTCGTTCTAGGCCAATCATAGTGAAAGATTGTCCATCATGGGACTTGCCAGTCGTATTACAGGCCCTGACTAGGGAACCTTTCGAACCTCTGAGTTCAGCATCCTTAAAATTTTTGACGCTAAAAACTGTTTTTTTGGTGGCTGTCACAACAGCCCGGAGAATCAGCGAGTTACAAGCCCTGTCCATCAGGGAACCTTTTTGTTTAATTTTTTCAGACAGAATTGTCTTGAAACCTGACCCAGGTTTTTTGCCAAAGGTTGCTTCAATTAAAAACCGGTCTCAAGAAATGGTACTTCCCACGTTTTGTTCCAATCCAAAAGGGAAAAAAGAAGAGGAATTCCATACCCTAGATGTTAAAAGGGCAGTTTTGAGTTACTTAGAAGTTACAAAAAATTTTAGAAAGGCGGACGCCTTGTTTATTTTGTTTTCCGGAGATAAGAAGGGAAAGCAAGCATCAAAAGGAACCATTGCCAGATGGCTCAGAATGGCTATCACGAACGCATATTCTTGTTCAGGACAAGAATGTCCAAAAAATCTACGGGCTCACTCTACTAGAGCAGCAGCGGTAAGTTGGGCCGAGAAAGCTGGTGCCACCCCCGAACAGATCTGCAGGGCAGCCACCTGGTCAAATTTGTCTACCTTTGCCCGCCATTATAGATTAGATCTAATGACAGCGGACGACCAGGCATTTGGGAGAAAGGTCTTACAGGCTGTTGTCCCGCCCTAATAGGGGTAAGTCTCGACTGTCCTCTCAGGTGGCTGTCCTGAAAGCCGTTTTGGGAAAATTGCAAGTTAGGCTTACCGGTAACTTGTTTTCCAATAGGCTTTCAGGACAGCAGTAACCCGCCCTTGGTTTTCATATATAATGATACAGCTGTAATACTATGCAATAACTGTCACTTATGTGTTGCAGCCGGGGCTGGAGGTCTCTACAAACAACTGACGAGTGGAAGGGGAGGCCTCCCTTTAAAGACCGTATGGTGGAGGTGTTTCCTGTGGAGGGAGGAGCCATGATCTCTCAGGTGGCTGTCCTGAAAGCCTATTGGAAAACAAGTTACCGGTAAGCCTAACTTGCAATTTTTGTGTTTGGAGATAAAACCAGAATCCGGGGAATGTTTCACCCAGCTCTGATTTTAGCGTGTGAAGAGTTTTGATTTTGTTTCCTAAGAAGCATTGCATGGCTAAAAGTTTTGGTGTGGCCAGGGGGGAGTCAGGGAATTTTATGCCCAAGCCAGGGGGGAAATCCGGGTTGTCTGTAATTGGGGTTAGTGGGCCTGGTACTGAGGCTAGGCCATAGGACGAGACTGCTCCATGCCAAACTGCTAATGTAACGGCTACAAGTGGATGTGGTATTCCAGTAGTCCGTTTTGAACTTGTGGACCAAGGCAAAAAGGTGATGGAATTCGTGTGACTGGTCGTTTCCAGACTGACCCAGTCTTTGGTAGAGGTGTGACAGTGCCAGTCTATGATTCTCGTGATGTGGGCGGCCACATAGTATTTTCTGAAGTCAGGAAGACCTATACCCCCCTAAGTTTAGGGAGAGTAAGGTGCGAGAAGCCGAGTCTCGATTTCTTGCCTGTCCATAAAAACTTCAATTGTAAGCTTCGGAGCTTAGTAAAAAAGGAGGAATGTAGTTTAATTGGCAGGGCGTTAAAATAGTAGAGCAGTCTCGGTAAGACCGTCATTTTTAGTATTGATGCCCTCCCAAACCACGAGAACCACTTGGGGGACCATCTCTGTAAGTCTTTGGTAATGGATTGTAGGAGCGGTGTGAAATTAGCAGCAAAATATACTGTCTATCGTCGGTGTCAGTCTGATTCCTAAATACTTAAGATTCTTTTGTTCCCATTTGAAATTGAGATTACTTTTCAAGAGTTCGTATTCAGTGGGTTTAAGGGATAGGTTGAGGGCTTCTGACTTGCTGTTATTAATTTTAAAATTGGAAATGTAACTAAAGGAAGTAAAGATTTTAACCAGATTGGGTATGGAAATATGGGGTCTAGAAATAAAAAAAGAGTAGGTCGTCTGCATAGGCGGCAACTTTAAATTCTCTGTTTTGTATAGGAAAACCTCTTACATCTCTTGAGTTGTTTATTGACCTAATCAGGGGTTCCAGGGATAGGATAAACAAAAGTGGGGAAAGTGGGCATCCCTGGCGAGTGCCATTCGTAATTTTAACAGGGTCCGAGAGAGTATTGTTTACTTTGACTAGGGCGTGGGGGTTGGTGTATAGGGCACCTATCCAGCCTAGCATATTTTCCCCTAGTCCTATATGTGAGCATGTAGCCATTATATAATCCCAGGATACTCTGTCAAAGGCCTTCTCCGCATCAGTTGACAGGAGAAGGCCCTCGATTCTCATTTGTTTGGCATAGTGGATCAAGCTCAGAGCTTTAGCAATGTTGTCCCTTGCCTCGCGCCCCGGCATAAATCCCACTTGTTCTGGGCCAATCACTTGTGTAAGGAGTGGTTTTAGTCTATTGGCTAGGATCTTGGCTAGGAGTTTTATATCAGTGTTTAGTAGTGAGATTGGCCTGTAATTGGCACACTCAGTAGGGTCCTTTTCCGGCTTGGGGATAACGGCAATGTGCGCCATAAGTAACGTTCTAGAATTATGTTCATTTTTGGCCAAAAAGTTTAGAGCTTTGAGCAAGGGGGAGGAAAGTATATGTAAATAGGTCTTATAATACTGCGAGGTATATCCATCAGGGCCGGGACTTTTACTTGCTTTCAGTGATTTTACCGCTTCTTGTAATTCAGTTAATGAAATGGGGTTTTCTAGAAGTGCCGCATCTTCTGATTGGAGAGGGGGGAGTTTACTGTTACGTAAGAATTCCTGGATGGTGACAGCTCTTGGAGCCGTGATATGGGCCGGTTTGTGTTGTGGAGGCAGGTTATATAGCTGTGAGTAAAATTCACGGAAACGTTTTGCAATTTGTTCTGGGTCATGTTCTAGGGAACCCTGCTTGTTTCTGATGGCTAAAACTCGGTTCGACACTGAGGCATCTTTGAGTGCCTTGGCTAGATACCTCCCACTCTTATCACCATGCTCATAGAAAATGTGTCTTTTAAAAAATAGTGATTTCTGTGTCTGTAGGTGAAGTATTTGGGATAAGGCCTTCCGTTTTTCGGCGAGTTCCGTTTCTACCTTGACTGAGAGGTTTTTTTTATGTTGTTGCTCTAATTGGGCTATCTTATTGGATAATGTTAGTATTTCCTTATCTCTCTCCCTCTTTCTAGTGGCTCCCCATCTGATCAGTTTACCTCTAATGACCGTCTTGTGTGCTTCCCAATTGTTCAGTGGGTTTGTGTCTGAGTCCTTGTTGTCAATGAAAAAGGTTGTGATGGAATCATGGATGTCATCAAGTATTGTCTGATCAGTCAGAAGGGCAGCGTTCAGTCTCCAGTTGAAACCTCTAGTTTTGGGGGGTCCATTCTTAAGGGTTACGGCTACTGGGGCGTGATCCGAAAGCGAAATGATCCCAATTTCGGCTCTGGCCAGTGTGGGAAGGTCAGGTTGGGACATAAAAATCAAGTCAAGTCGGGAGTACCGCTTGTGTAGGGCGGAGTAGAAGGAGAAGTCCTTCTCTGTGGGATGAGTGGACCTCCACGTGTCTACTAAGGATAGAGAGTGAAGCAAGGCTTTTATTTTTTAGGATTTTGTAGGTGACATAAGTGTGGCCAGTCGAGGTGTCCTGTAGGGGTGAGAGGGGTACATTGAAGTCACCTCCCATTAGAATACAACCCTCAGCAAACCTTTCTAGTTCGTTTATGATTTTCCTACAGAAAGTCACATGGTTTCTGTTGGGAAAGTACACGTTGGCGAGGGTGATAGGAGTGCCTTCCCAGGTACCTTTAAGAAAAATATACCTGCCTTCCTGGTCTAATAGGCTTTGTTTAAGCTCGAACGGGGCATGTTTGTTAATTAGTATTGATACTCCTTTTGTTTTGGCGTTGGGATTAGTAGCATGGTGTACTCTTGTGTAGAGGTTGTCTGTTATTTTAGGGACGTTCTAAACTTTGAAGTGGGTTTCCTGGATGAAGACCAAAAGAGGCTTTGTTTTTCTTAGTTCTCTAAGAAATTTGGAACGCTTCTCAGGGATATTGAGCCCATTTATGTTATGCGAAACCAGTGTGGGGGTTTTGCCTAGAAATGAATACGCCATCTGCGATCTTGGAGGGGGGAGATCGGAATGTCGGTTTGCACAGGGGTGAGCACAAGCGGGGGGAGGGGATGTGGGGAGGGAGGGGTGTGGGAGGAGGAAGGGGGAGGGCGGGGGGAGGAGGTAGTGTTGATGAGGTGAGTTAAAACAAACCTACCAGCACTTTCGCGAGTCTTAGCCCTGAGTTTGAACCTGGGTAGTAGGGCTTGGGGACACTTTTATCCTGAACGGAAGTGTCAGAATTGACTCTGGTGGGGGAGTGGGAAGCCTTTTTGTGGATATCAATCCCGAATAGTTACCGAAGTGGGGAGGTAAGGAGATTGAAATATAAAAACATCAGTGTTGTCCGGGGATGGACAAGAAGTTTTAAGTAGTAAATATGTTAGTCTAAACCAATTTCCAACGTGGAAAGTTTGAAATCTAGGGATACACTAATTGCTCTAACAGCATTTATGCATTCTATACAGAAGGTGTTACATCAAGAACTGAAGTGTAGTGTAAAAACTTGTGTTACAGCGATGTGGTTAAATATAAACATGTACATCTACAGTGGTGTTCCCCAACTCCAGGATCCCTCAGGGTCTGAGTATGGCCTAGAGCGAGCATTCATGCATGCTTATTGTTAGCTTCTAGGCCACTTGTCCTGAGCTGGGTCTAGAGGTAAAGGTACTAGAGGATCCAGAACGTGCCTTGTCACAAAACCGTACAGGATAGCGGGTATGTTACTTACGGTTTTAGCAAAAGGATGTTTTCCCAGTAATTCCCGCGTCCTGTATGGCAGTGGGTGGAGGGCGGCGTGGTGTATAGGCTGCACATAGTCACCTGGACAGAAACGTATAACTGATCTCACCTATGACAGTGTAAAGTGAACACATGGGATAAAGAGAAGTAAAATCAGTTATATACAATATAGTAAGTTAGTAAGTTAACGTGATCTCATTTCAGGCAGATGAGGTGTGCGAGCCTCCTGGAGTTACTACAATGCTACAGAATGTACAGTGTATGCCTCCGGTCTTTTATCTAGGTCAACTCGGTCTGTAGGTTCTGTCGCTGTAAGTGTCCAACGGTGCTGTACCGTGGACAAGCGGAGTTCCGCTGGGATGTTCTCCACTAGGGTGAATCTGATTCAGGAAATCCTTTCCAGGTTATAGTACTGTTCATCCCTGTCCAGGCAAGACGTGTGTAAAGGGAGAGCATAGCGCCAGTAATGGGGGTATTTGCCGTGCATAATAAGTATAGAGGGTTTCTCCGTTACCACCCATCATGAGATGCAGACGTTGGGGATGAAGACCAGATATAAATCACATTATGGGCTGTCTTTTCGCTGTACACAAGTTGAGGGAGGCAGATGGATGTGGGTATCCTTCGGTGTGAAAAACAGGCTGTTGTTGTTTGCGATAGAGTAAGAGCATTGGATAGTCCATCATGTGAAGATATCGAGTGTGAGTATGGGGCCCTCTAGTGGAAGGAGTCAGTAAAGACCCAAACTATATTGTATGTCCAGAATAACCTGGATTTAGAAATGCAGAGGAGTTCAACAGTCACAAATCTCATTGTCATTGAGATTGCGTGTGAGGGCTGCATACAAAGGTTTCAGCAAGTAGCGTAAATAGGTAGGTGTAGCGACACTAGGCACGGGAGGCAACTTTAGAAGAGTGGCCTGGAGTTAGGGAACAGTGGGGACATACATTGTCGCTGTAACGACCGGAAAAATCATCGGGGCTCAAAAACAAAACAAACAAAGTCAAAAAAGAGTAGGATGCATAGTGTACAGTGTATCCCTGATGCACGGTTTAGCAGTTTACCTGGCCTCCTGCGCCCTGTATCCCTTGGATGCCGGCGACGCTTGGTATCCTCTGGATGTCTTCTTCCCGTACTTTCCTGCTCGGTACGGCGATTTGGAGGGCGAGGGGTCCTGCTGGAGCGGTTGATGGATAAAGGCCGGTGGGAGTAGAAATTCGGCGTACCAGTCTGGAAGCTCCACTGGCGCGATCTGCAGGCTTTCACAGAAGTGCTGTAGGTCATCCGGAACCCTGAGTAGGAACTGCTTTTGGTTAAAGGTGGCTTGCAGGGCAAATGGAAATTTCCAGCGATAGCTGATTTCCTTTGCCCTCAGTACTTCCAGCAAGGGTTTCAGGGCTCTCCTGTTTTTTAATGTAATCGGGGACAGGTCTTGGAAGAGCTGGATGTCAGCTCCATTGTAGATGGTCTGGTCGCCCATTCTGGCTTTCCGAAGGATTTCTTCCTTGAGGGGGTAGTTGGGGAGGCAACAGATTATGTCTCTGGGGGGTGCATCATTCGGGGTTCTAGGCCGCAACGCTCTGTGCGCTCTATCGAATTCAATGGGCGATGCCTCAGGTCTGTCTAGAAGGCCGTTTGAAAATGGACGTCAGGGTGGGTTTGATATTGTCAGGGAGCACCGTTTCGGGGACCCCCGTACCCTAATATTGTTACGGCGCCCCCTGTTGTCTAAATCTTCCAGATGGCGATTGACCTCGATCAGTTGCTGTGAGTGTACTTCAGCAATGTCATCCAACCTTGTGAGAGCTCGATCCCTTCTCTTTCCCGCCCGTTCGTTGACTGTTATTTGCTCCGTCAGTCTGTGCAGCTCAGATTTTATGTCACTAAGGGCGCCCGAGAAGGAGTTTTTAATATCGGCTGCGATTTCCATCATAGTCGTATAGGTTAGTGGGCAATCTGGGTGGGCAGTACCTCTGTTGGAGTCCTCAGAAGCCGGGATGGATATCTCCTCATCATCCGTCTCATCTCCCCCGTTCATTCTGGGTACAGGCGCCATCTTGCTGACTTGAGGTCCGCCCGTGTACCGATATTTGTTTAGGTTAGCAGGTGTAGTTTTCCCTTTAGGTGTTCCCAATGATCTTGTCTGCCTGCTGGGGGTTCCCCCACCGAATCAGGTGTTCATAATCCACCGAAAACAGGTCGTTTTGTGTGTCTTTTCTTATCCCCGGACAGGAGCTCCTCCATCTAGCTGCCATCCACGTTGCTGGCCAAGCCACGCCCCCTATTGGGATTTTTCTTACCAAAAATATGTAGCAGGATACATATTGGCCAAAATTGATGAAGAAATTGGATTTTTTTTTTTTTTTTTTTTTTACATGTGATATGTTTTACAGTGGAAAGTAAAACTGCAGAGGTGGACAAATGCCACCAAACAAAAGCTCTATTTATCTGGGTACAGCATTGCACGGCAGCGTAATTCTCAGCTAAAGTAACACCGTGCCTTATCGCAAAAATATTGCCTAGTCAGTTTTTTGCCAGGTTGCTTTAAAGGAGTTGTAAAGGCAGAAGTTTATTTTTTATGCATTAACATAAAATAAAACTTCTGTGTGCAGAAGCCCCCCTGATACTTACCAGAGCCCCCTCTTTATCCAGCGATGCTGCAGAAATGTCTCAGCTGCCCTGGACCCCCCTCCTCATTGGCTAAGATAGCAGTGTGGCGCAATTGGCTCCCGCTGCTGTTAATTAAAGCCAATTGGGAGAGAGAGGGGGTAGCTGGACCAACACCTCCATGTCTTAATTGAGCTATGACTCTGCTCGGGTGCCTCCATAGCAAGCTGTTTGCTGTGGGGGAACTCAACAGGAGGGAGGGGCCAGGACCACAAAAGTGGGATCTGGGCCAATCTGTGCAAAATCAACTTCATAGAGCAGGTAAGCATAACATGATGTTGTGTTTTTATTTTTTTTGTTTTGATTTCTAAATAAACAAGACTTTTCAATCACTTTGCCATAATTTGCAGGTTGAAGTTCATTCTTTTTAATCTGCAGATGAATGAACAGAATGATTCAAAAGTTAGAGGTCCAGCCTGGATGAAAAAAATAAGTCAGCAGTTACGAATACTGTAGTTGCTGACTTTTAATATTAGGGCACTTGCCTGTCCAGGGAGCTCGCTATGTTGGCACCTCAACCGATCTTCGGATCAACTCCCAGGCCCCATACACACGATCGGACATATCCGATGAAAACGGTCCGCGGACCATTTCCATCGGATATGTCCGATCGGGAGTTTGATCCGATGGCGTGTACACACCATCGGATCAAATTCCCCGCCGCCGGACGGCGCGGTGGCGCGGCGGTGACGTTGACGCCGCCGCGTCACCGCACCAGGAAGTAAAACGCTTCCGCGCATGCGCCGAATCCATTCGGCGGCGGCGCGGCGGCGGTGGGGGACGACATATCTGCTGGTAAGTGTACTAACCAGCAGACATGTCGGGCGGACAGATTCCACCGGATGGATTTCAAAGCATGCTTTGAAATCTGTCGGGTGGAGAAATCTGTCCGCTAGCCCATACACACGAGCGGAGATGTCTGCTGAAACGGTCCCAGTTTCCCACCACCCCCCTCCCCCTAAAAGGGGCTAAAAGGTGCTTAATGTGACACTGTTGGGGGGAGGAAGCGTGTAAGCAGAAGTAAAAAAATGTTACTTTGTTTCTTTGTAGTCTGAGCAGTGTTTGTAAACGTTGATTCCGACTGCTTTTTTGACAACTACAGTTGCCGAAACCTTCTCTGAATATAAAGTAATGCCGTGTTCTGTCGCATAGTGCATCTCGTCGCATACTGCCTACTGTTGATCAATTGGCGTGACGTCAACACTGCGCATGTGAATATCGTCGGGGGCATTCTCAGACTATCCTCAAAGCGCGGAGGGAGAATCTAAATGTCAGATTCTGCCTTGCTGTCTCTGCGCATGTGCAAGACTTGACTCCGTCCTGCGACACGCCTTAATCCACCCAACAACAATTGTTTTCCGCCTGTGACTCCACCAGTGACCTCAAATTTCGTACATGCGCACAGATAGCGAGGCACGATGTGAAAACCTGATTCTCACTTTGCAGATTGACAACCTTGTGAAGACTTGCAGAAAACGTTTGACCTCTGTCATTGCCAGCAAAGGATATACAGTGGGGCAAAAAAGTATTTAGTTAGCCACCAATTGTGCAAGTTCTCCCACTTAAAAAGATGAGAGGCCTGTAATTGTCGTCATAGGTATACCTCAACTATGAGAGACAAAACGTGGAAACAAATCCAGACAATCGCATTTTCTGTAAGTCTTCACAAGGTTGTCACACACTGTTACTGGTATGTTGGTCCATTCCTTCATGCAGATCTCCTCTAGAGCAGTCATGTTTTCGGGCTGTCGCTGGGCAACATGCACTTTTAACTCCCTCCAAAGATTATCTATGGGGTTGAGATCTGGAGACTGGCTAGGCAACTCCAGGACCTTGAAATGCTTCTTATGAAGCCACTCCTTCATTGCCCAGGCAGTGTGATTGGGATCATTATCATGCTGAAAGACCCAGCCATGTTTCATCTTCAATGCCCTTGCTGATGGGAGGAGGTTTGCACTTAAAATCTCACGATACATGGCCCCATTCATTCTTTTATGTACACGGATCAGTCGTCGTGTTCCCTTTGCAGAGAAACGGCCCCAAAGCATGATGTTGCCACCCCCATGCTTCACAGTAGGTATGGCGTTCTTTGGTTGCAACTCTGCGTTCTCTCTCCTCCAAACACGAGTTGTGTTTCTACCAAACAGTTCTACTTTGCTTTTATCTGACCATATGACATTCTCCCAATCCTCTTCTGGATCATCCAAATGCTCTCTAGCAAACATCAGATGGGCCCGGACATGTACCAGCTTAAACAGGGGGACACGTCTGGCACTGCAGGATCTGAGTTCCTGGCGGCATAGTGTGTTACTGATGGTAGCCTTTGTTATGTTGGTCCCAGCTCTCTGCAGGTCATTCACTAATTCCCCCCGTGTGGTTCTGGGATTTTTGCTCACCGTTCTTGTGATCATTTTGACCCCACGTGGTGAGATCTTGCATGGAGCCCTAGATCGAGAGAGATTATCAGTGGTCTTGTATGTCTTCCATTTTCTAATTATTGCTCCCACAGATGATTTCTTCACACCAAGCTGCTTGTTTTCCCAGCCTGGTGCAGGTCTACAATTTTTGTTTCTGGGGCCTTCGACAGCTCTTTGGTCTTCACCATAGTGGAGTTTGGAGTGTGACTGTTTGAGGTTGTGGACAGGTGTCTTTTATTCCAATAACAAGTTCTAACAGGTGCCATTAATACAGGTAATGAGTGGAGGACAGAGGAGCCTCTTAAGCCCTGGTTCACACTGGTGCGTTTTGATATGCGATTTGGCATGTCAAATCGCATGTCAAAACTGCGGATTTTGCCACAAATTGCTGGCAATGGCACTGTCCTAATCGGTGCGACGCTGCATCTGCACCGATTTCAAAAAGTAGTCTCTGTACTACTTTTTGCGATTTCAGCCTGCGATTTACATTGACATCTGTGCAGAAACCTGCACAGATGTCTCTTAAATCGCGGCCGAAATCAGGTGTGAACCTGGGCTAAAGGAGAAGTTATGGGTCGCGGCCGAAATCAGGTGTGAACCTGGGCTAAAGGAGAAGTTATGGGTCTGTGAGAGCCAAAAATCTTCCTTGTTTGTAGAGGAGACCAAATACCATATTTATATGCCTATTGCACGCACCGGCGTATAGCGGGCACCCCTAATCTGGATGGGAAATTCCTGATTTTTTTATTACTTACAGTTTTGGTGTCTTGCCCGGCGTCCATCAGCGGCCTTGTCCAGTCCGGCGGCCTTCGTGGTGTCCTTCCTGCTTCCCCTGCGCTGTCTCTGAGCCGATCCCCGCTTCCCGCGCTGTTTGAATGCCGCCGCCGACCTATACCGAGCGCAGTACACTCGGGCATGCTCGGCTCCTCTCGCATAACCACGAGGGGAGCCGAGTGTACTCCGCTCAGTATATGTCGGCGGCTCAGTTCAAACACAGCGCGGCAAGCGAGTATCGGCGTATATGGCACACCCACAATTTTGCCCTGATTTTAAGGGCAAAAAAGTGCGCGGTATACACCGATAAATACGGTTCTTATTTTCCACCATAATTTGCAAATAAATTCTTTCCAAATCGGACAATGTGATTGTCTGGATTTGTTTCCACATTTAGTCTCTCATAGTTGAGGTATACCTATGATGACAATTACAGGCCTCACCTTTTTAAGTGGGAGAACTTTCACTACATACTTTATTGCCCCACTGTACAGAAGCATATGCTCAAACAGTCATCATAAGATTTTTGAAACAAGAATGCTTTATCCAAGATGATTAGTGACCCTGACCCGTTAAACATAAACAAAACCCAATAGTCAAATATAGTGTAGTTGGGGATACTTTACCGTCCCCTGGTAGCACCCTTCCAAACATGTTCTTATGGTATAACAGCAAGAAAAGTGTTGTTTTTTTTATTTTATTTTTTATAAATGAATAATTAAAATGAAAAGGAAAGAAGAATCAGAAAAGACTAGAGTAGGGTGTGTCCCCTCACCTTGGGCCTCCCCTCACAAAATAGCCCAGCCTTCAGGGAGCCTGGAAATGAGCAATCCAGGGATTCCACACTTTTTGGCTCACCTTTTATTATTTGGGTTTTTGGTTGTGCCAGCTGTGATCGTTTATTAGTACATCCATTCACTATAGGTGTTTGTATGTTTCATTGTAGTGACTCGGAAGACAGTTCAGAGGATGAGATCATTGGGCCTCCCTTCCTCCAGGTTTCAAAGATAGTGACGAGGATGATGATGACGATGACGAGGATG